>JARGCV010000359.1:70000-405000 GCA_034064705.1 Bothrops alternatus | reverse complement strand
TGAATTGTAGGATCCTTCATGCTCTCTGAGCTTGGTGGTTTTCTTGCAGAAATTTCATGACCCAGTTAGGTAATATCATCAGTGTTGATGTTGAGTAATGAAACATCTGCAAGAAAATTACCAAACACAGCATGAAGACATCACTTAAACAACAGGGGAAATCACAAAATATTATTTCACCTATCTCACCACTTCTTCTTCTTCTTCTTCTTCTTCTTCTTCTTCTTCTTCTTCTTCTTCTTCTTCTTCTTCTTCTTCTTCTTCTTCTTCTTCTTCTTCTTCTTCTTCTTCTTCTTCTTCTTCTTCTTCTTCTTCTTCTTCCTCTTCTTCTTCTTCTTCTTCCTCTTCTTCTTCTTCTTCCTCCTCCTCCTCCTCCTCCTCTTCTTCTTCTTCTTCTTCTTCTTCTTCCTCTTCTTCTTCTTCTTCTTCTTCTTCCTCTTCTTCTTCTTCTTCTTCTTCTTCTTCTTCTTCTTCCTCTTCTTCTTCTTCTTCTTCTTCCTCTTCTTCTTCTTCCTCTTCCTCTTCCTCCTCCTCCTCTTCTTCTTCTTCTTCTTCTTCTTCTTCTTCTTCTTCTTCTTCTTCTTCTTCTTCTTCTTCTTCTTCTTCTTCTTCTTCTTCTTCTTCTTCTTCTTCTTCTTCTTCTTCCACTGTTTGCGTGCAGTCCAAGTTGCCAGTGCTTAGGGTAAATCTACATGGGGCGCTTGAATAATCCAGAAGCAGTTCCTCACCCTTGTCCAATTAGGCAGTTGAACTCATCTGTTTTTTTGGCTTTAAAATTATGCATTTGAAACCACGGTAAAGTTATCGTTTCTCTTATTATTTCTGCAAATTTGTGAACCGTCTATTTACCAATGTTCAGGATTACTTGCCCAGTCTTCTTCTTCTTCTTCTTCTTCTTCTTCTTCTTCTTCTTCTTCTTCTTCTTCTTCTTCTTCTTCTTCTTCTTCTTCTTCTTCTTCTTCTTCTTCTTCTTCTTCTTCTTCTTCTTCTTCTTCTTCTTCTTCTTCTTCTTCTTCCTTTCTTTCTTCTTCTCATTTTATTATTATTACTATTATTATTATTATTTCACCTATCTCACTGATTGTAACCCCTAACCAATAAGCAAATCATGCTTATAAAAATATATAGAAATATGCATTGCTGGTAATGCCATTTCCGACTAACATAAATGTTAGTTCAACTGCCGCCTTGACCTTTTCATTAAATTTGCTAATTTAGAAAGTGCTAACTGATTTTGGGCTACCACAAATTAATATGATTTTCAGAGTCCCAAAGGTATTTTTTCAAAAGACAACTGGACTTTGTTTTTCCTCGAAAACGTTTTGCTTCTCATCCAAGAAGCTTCTTCAGTTTGTCTTCAAGGAAAAACAAAGAAAGTCCAGTTGCCTTGTGAAAAAAACACCTTTGGGACAAGTATGAACTGGATGACTGAGAATCTTTATAGACCTGGGGTACACATGGAATGGTTAAAAAAATCAAGACAGTAGTCAGGAGGGTAACATTGAAACTCTGTTGTTGTTGTTAGTTGCAAAGTCGTGTCCGACCCATCATGACCCCATGGACGACGTTCCTCCAGGCCTTCCTGTCCTCTACCATCTTCTGGAGTCCATTGAAGCTCACGCCTACTGCTTCAGGGACTCCATCCAGCCACCTCCTTCTTCTGTTGCCCTCAATCTTTCCCAGCATTAGGCTCTTCTCCAGGGAGTCTTTCCTTCTCATTAGGTGGCCAAAGTATTTGAGTTTCAACTTCAGGATCTGGCCTTCTAAAGAGCAGTCAGGGTTGATCTCCTCCAGGCCTTCCTGTCCTCTACCATCTTCTGGAGGCCATTTAAGCGCACGCCTCCTGCTTCAGTGACTCCGTCCAGCCACCTCATTCTTTGTCGTCCCCTTCTTCTATTGACCTCAATCTTTCCCAGAATTAGGCTCTTCTCCAGTGAGTCCTTCCTCCTCATTAGGTGGCCAAAGTACTTGAGTTTCAACTTCAGGATCTGGCCTTCTAAAGAGCAGTCAGGGTTGATCTCCTCCAGGCCTTCCTGTCCTCTACCATCTTCTGGAGGCCATTTAAGCTCATGCCTACTGCTTCAGGGACTCCATCCAGCCACCTCCTTCTCTGTCATCCCCTTCTTCTGTTGCCCTCAATCTTTCCCAGCATTAGGCTCTTCTCCAGGGAGTCTTTCCTTCTCATTAGGTGGCCAAAGTATTTGAGTTTCAACTTCAGGATCTGGCCTTCTAAAGAGCAGTCAGGGTTGATCTCCTCCAGGCCTTCCTGTCCTCTACCATCTTCTGGAGGCCATTTAAGCGCACGCCTCCTGCTTCAGTGACTCCGTCCAGCCACCTCATTCTTTGTCGTCCCCTTCTTCTATTGACCTCAATCTTTCCCAGAATTAGGCTCTTCTCCAGTGAGTCCTTCCTTCTCATTAGGTGGCCAAAGTACTTGAGTTTCAACTTCAGGATCTGGCCTTCTAAAGAGCAGTCAGGGTTGATCTCCTCCAGGCCTTCCTGTCCTCTACCATCTTCTGGAGGCCATTTAAGCTCATGCCTACTGCTTCAGTGACTCCATCCACCCACCTCATTCTCTGTCGTCCCCTTCTTCTATTGCCCTCCATCTTTCCCAGCATCAGGCTCTTCTCCAGTGAGTCCTTCCTTCTTTTTTAAGTCCATCATGCATCTTGATTCTTTTTACCAAATCTTTCATACCCACATTTTCCTACACTACTTGCAAACTTGCAATATAGCATGAAGTTTAGCTGCTGGCTTCTTATGCTATATTTTTCATTTTAGAAAATATTTGTTTTCACCTCCAGAACTGTTTTATAACAGTTTTCCTGCCTGTTGAATATCATCTTCTCCACTGAACATCCCAACTGACTGAAGAAAAAAAACATTGTGGAAATTGATGCAAGTGATTGTAATCAAAACCTTATCTGTTCATTGTTGCCTAAAAATACTTCCAGCTATTGCATGGTTTTTTTCATTTACCTGATGCTGAATGGTGACGCAAACAGTTCACCCTATCTTCAACAACGTCTTGGAAAAAATATCTTTTAAGTGCTATTTAGGAATTAATTTAAAGAACTGTATGTTGTTCAGGGTAGATTGATTGGACTGACTTGTTAGCTCTGAAAATAAACAAACTGATCACTTTGGAAGAGTTTCTTTGGTCATATAGCAACTAATGTGTGGAAAAGGTAAGAATATTTGTGCTTGCGTATGAGAAAGAGAAAGAGAGGGAGAGGGAGAAGGGGAGAAGGAGGGAGAGAGAGAGAGAGAGAGAGAGAGAGAGAGAGAGAGAGAGAGAGAGAGAGAGAGAGAGAGAGAGAGAGAGAGAGAGAGAGAGAGAGAGATATTCCTGTTTGTCATTCTAGCGCCAACTCCATAGGTGATGTAAACTATCTTCTTTTTATTAAAATTGCCCCAGTGTTTCTTATGATATATTGTATATGACACTTTATTTTCCCACACTATTTTCTAGGCAAATGTATCAAACTTACTTACAAGATAGCATTTACATTATTCTTAGCATACTCCAAGCAGAAGCTAAGTCTAAAACAATACATAAATATGTGATAATGCAGCAGCTTCACATTTCTTACATTTTTTTAGAACTTTTGTAATACCAACTAAGTTAAAGGATAACGTGATTAGGAAGCAGTCTGGGCTGAAGACTCAAAGCAAAATAAGATTAGTTACAAGAACTGGAACCAACGTGCTAGAATTGGGGAAAATAAACTCAGAAGCTTGCTCGGAGACACACTGAAAATAGGTGTTTGACATCCTTAGCAAACAACATCCCCTTGTATGTTTGACAGATAATCACATCATTATGCTAAATTATAATGTATAAGGAAGTAGAACACCTAAACAGTTGAAAAATTGACACCATGCTGAAAAGTGTAAATCATTTTATGCCAATTGTCAGCAGGAGGACTATTAATTCAGATTGTTTCCATCTGAGCAGCTGGAACTAGTAACGTTCTTTGAATCATCCCCATGGAGGATTTGCAGGTTTGCTGCCATTATAACAACGACTCTATAATCTCAAAGTCATAAAACCCAGCAAAACACACCAGAAGGTATAAAATAAAGCTTCCTTTATTAACCAAAAGGAGAAAGCCAAACAAGTGCACCTACCTTGAAGGTCATGATATTGATTTGTTCGGCGATGACAGCGAACTTGTTTACCCATACAGGACACCATTCTCTCCTTCTTTACAAAGCAAATACCCTAGGCTGCTGGGGGATGTCATTGTGTCATTGTGTCACAGGCACAGCATAATAGCTGAGTGAGGATAAGTCAGTGAGAAGATAAGCACTGGGACCTAACTTGCATTCACAAAAATGTGAGATGTCACCACATAGCTTGGAATTCTACATTATTAAGATTCTCATCTTAAGAAGCTTAACTTAAAACTAGGGAGAAATTTCCTAATGGTGAGAAGAAACAACCAGTGGAATGCCTTGCCTTCAGAAGTTGTGGGTGCTCCATCACTGGAGGCTTTCAAGAAGAGACGGGACAGCTATTTGTCTGAAATGACCATAGGGTCTCCTGCATGTGCAGGGAGTTGGACTAGATGACCTCCAAAGCCCTTTCCAACTCTGTCATTCGATGTTCTGTGTTCATTTGTACATAAGGGTTCAAGTCAACTAATATGAAGGAGAGTGAAAGCTCAGGACATGCAGTTTTGTAGGATGGAGAAACATGGGCCGACAGGCCAACACATCGGGTCGTATGTACACTTACACAATGAATTTAGCTTTCTTAGAGTTGAACTAAGGGTGTTGTCGGATAATCATGTTAAATGATGACAACCATTTTGATAGAAAATCATGAAGCTGCATTTTACTTTGGCTATGTCGTGCGGGAGAAGCAAATATGTTTGGAAGTCTTAGCAATAAAAGGAAGGAGGCTGTCAAAGAACAGGGTGTCTGGACACAACCAAAGCTGACATCAGCCAGAGCCTCAAGGGATGAAGGGCTAACAAATCAAATGTTTACAAAAACTAACACCCAACGTTGAATGTATATGTTCTATAACTAATGCCTCTTAACATAACCTTATGACTAATGTTGTTTGCTTTAATATTGTTAAAGTAGACTGAATCTCTACCTCAGGATATGAAACTTTTACCTCAGGATCTCTGGTTAGGGACTATAAAAGATTGCACTAGTAATGGGATGAAGTCAATTCAGAAGCGCAAACGCACAATATGCGATAGACTAGAAACAGTAGATAGACCATATATAAGAGAAACACCAATCAAACAAAATGTATTCGGAGTATACTTGAAGATGTAAGGGAGGAGGGAAGAACGTTTACTAAAACAGATGTTTACAAATGTTGTATGCTATGTTCTAGGATGATTGCTTAGCAATAGGATCTTTGGTTTAATGTTGATCACATTAATATTGAAACAGATAGGGGAAACACCAATCAAAATAAAATGTAACAGGAATATAGTTGAGGCTAGACGCGAGGAGTGGGGGGGAAAAAGGCTTACTAACTCAGACGTTTTCAAAGACTAATACTTAGTATTGTATACCAGGTGTCATGATGATTGCTGCATAATAGGTTTTTATGTTCAATGTTGATTGTTTTAATAAAAGAATTTTTATATAAAAAAAAAGAAAGAAAGAAACTAGATATCGCAAGATAACCTCTCAATGAATTGAAGTGATGGATTGATTGTTAGATTGATGGTTTAGATATGTAAATGAAAATTAATATTCTTAACAAGACGATGTGTCGGTCTGGCTTAGTGTAGTTTAAAATTCTTGTCAGGATTATATAATAACTTTGTTTGAAGTAGTGGGTTTTCTTTTGTTTTACCCTGTACTCTCTCTGGGAAGTCGGGGGGGGTAGGGAGGGTTTATAATTTTATATACTATGCTTTCTCAACTGTAATTGGGGTTGATGCAAGAATATGTAATTATTGTTATTAAGGGGTTGCTCGGGGGGCCTCTGGGCACCACATCCGATGGAAAGAGGAAGGAGGAGTGAAGGCTGATGTAAGTAGAAAGTTGATAAGAAGGGGGAAGAGTAGGGATAGTTGGGTGGAGTAGAAGGAGGGAGAAAGAGAAGGAGGGAGGAGAGTAGGTAGATAGTTGGTAAGTGAGGGGGGAAGGTTAGGGTTAGGGGGATGTGGTGGTGGGGGTACCGGGCAGTAATGTTAATTGTTTGGTAAATGTGGTCTATGATTATTGTCAGTTGAGTTATTATTATTAAATGTATTGAAATATGTACTAATGTTTTGTTAATGGATGATTTTGAAATATGTATTTATGTTGTGATTATGTTTATTGTTTATTTTAACACTATGATTTGATTTGAGCATTTTTCTTTTTCTGTTAAAAATTTAAAAACCAATAAAAAAAAAGAAACTAGATATCGCAAGATGGGAAGATGTGGAGAGACCTTGTCCATAAAATCGCCAAGAGTCGGACTTGACTGAATGGATAACATCATCATCATCATCATCTCAATAGACATTAAGTCACTAGAGGTAGATTTATCTTAGCTACTGCCTATCTTTACAAAATTCTCAACTCTCAGATTCATCTCTTTAACCTGCCCTCTATCCCACTATATTCTTTCATTTTTATTTCCATTTCACTTGTGCCTATAACAGTTAATCCTCTAATTTTATTCAAAGCCAATCCTGTGTCTGGATCAGTATATACTTCCGTAAAGATATTTCGAGGGTTTACATTTAACTTACTTAAACTGCACCTAAAACAATGTGTGAATTACTTGAATTACAGCCAAAAGCTTTGTGGTTGAGATCTCATGATAGATATTTAGCATAATAGAGAAACTCATTTTATGCAATGCAACCTATTTTTTTTCCCTTATGCTTCTCCATTTTCTGATTTCAACTTTGCTGAATAGGAATACAGAACCCAGGAGTTTATTTACATGTATGTGTGTGTGTGTGTATTGCTCTTTAAATCTGTATGTTGAATTCTGTCAACATTTGTTTATGCCTTCTATGTTTGTTGCCTTCTGTGTTTTAAGTAAGAAAATATTTTTTCCATGTCACTTTCATTAATATTCATTGAGATACAGTATTTCTCCCAACAAATTTGTTCATTCATTTGGGTTATTTTTTAAAAAGATATTTCTGCATATAAATATACATTCTTGAATATATTTCCTCATGGAAGGATATACATTTTGATTTCTTTTCTCAGCTCAATAAAATTAACACTGCTAAAGGATGAATTCAAGGTATGGCCAGGCACTGTAAGATTAAAGTCTTCCAACTTACTCATCTTTCATATCTTCCTTCTCTCTGATCTTGACCTCAGTGTGCATTAGAATTAAATGTATTCATTTATGGTCCCAGACTCAGAAAAATACAAGCAAAAGTCAAATGCAGTAGTGCAAGGTAAAAGAAAACTCAAACAATTAGTAATAAAAGTTACTAACAGCACTGATTCAATGGAGCTGCATCTACATAGAGGAAAGTGAGTAGTGGGTGTCCCAGGGCTCTGTTCTGGGCCCAGTGCTCTTCAACATCTTTATCAATGATTTGGACGAGGTGGAGAAATCATCAAATTTGCAGACGACACCAAGCTGGCAGGAATAGCCAACACTCCAGAAGACAGGTTTAAGATACAGGAGGATTTTTACAGACTTGAACACTGGGCGCAATCTAACAAAATGAAATTCAAGGGTGAAAAAAAGTAAGGTTCTACCTTTAGGCAAGAAAAAACAAATGCACAGATATAGTATAGGTGGTACCTTGCTCAATAGTAGCAACTGTGAGAGGGATCTTGAACTCCTAGTGGACAATCACTTAGATATGAGCCAACTGTGTGCTGTACCTGCCAAAAAAGCCAACACAGTGCTAGGCTGCATTAACGGAGGGATAGAATCAAGATCACGTGAAATGTTAATACCACTTTACAAGGCCTTGGTAAGGCCACACTTGGAAAACTGCATCCAGCTTTGGTCACCACAATGTAAAAAAGAATTTGAGACTCTAGAAAGAGTACAGAGAAGAGCAACAAAGATGATTAGGGGACTGGAGGCAAAAGCATAGAAGGAACGGCTACTGGAATTGGGTATGTCTAGTCTAATGAAGAGAAGGACGAGAGGGGACATGATAGCAGTGTTCCAGTATCTCAGGGGCTGCCACAAAAAAGAGGGAGTCAAGCTATTCTCCAAAGTGCCTGAAGGCAGGACAAAAAGCAACAGATGGAAACTCATCAAGGAGAGAAGCAACCTAGAACTAAGGAGAAACTTCCTGACAGTAAGAACAATTAGCCAGTGGAACCACCTGCCTCCAGAAGCTGTGAATACTCCAACACTGGAAGTTTTTAAGAAGAGACTGGACAGCCACTTGTCTGAAATGGTATAGGGCAGGGGTAGGCAACCTTGGCTCTTTTATGACTTGTGGACTTCAACTCCCAGAATTCCTGAGTCCCCATTGCTGGTTCAGGAATTCTGGGTATTGAAATCCATAAGTCATAAAAGAGCCAAGGTTCCCTACCCCTGGTATAGGGTTTCCTGCCTGAGCAGAGGGCTAGACAAGATGACCTCCAAAGTCCCTTCCAACTTTAATTTTAGTAGTAGTAGTAGTAGTAGTAACCAGGAATACACCCTCAGAAATCTGTATCAGCCAAAGCCTGGAACAGCAAAGTTGAGTTAGGCTCCCAAACAGACACAGCCAAGCTCTAACCAAGTAAGGGCATTTGAGTTGAGCAAGAAACACTAAGTATAGCTTTTAAAAAATTAAGATTGAATAGCTGCCAAAGTGGAAGTTGACACTTCACTTTATATATTTTAATTTCTGCAGGGTTGTAATGATTGCCTTGATAGCTCACCTATTTAAGGATCATGCTGAAGATGTTTTGGGCTCTTATAAAGAGTTCATTCAACTGATTAATCCAAACAGGTGGAAAGAAGGAAGAGGATACTCAGGTACTTAATCTGGTCAATTGAGCTTTTATGAATTTTCTTAGACTTGGAAGTGCTTACTGTAAAGTATTATTATTATTATTATTATTATTATTATTATTATTATTATTATTATTATTATTATTATTATTATTATTATTATTATTATTTATTTATTTATTTATTTAATTTCTATGCCGCCCTATTCCGGAGAACTCAGGGCGGCTCACAACATGATAGAAATCACAATAAAATACATAAATATAAAAACCCTTAAGTTAAAAAAGAAAAACCAATCATTCCACAAACATACACACAAACATACACTGGCTAGGGGCAAGGTGTTAGCTGCCCCAGGCCTGCCGGCAAAAGTATGTTTTAAGCAATTTACGAAAGGCGGAGAGGGTGGGGGCGACACGGATCTCCGGGGGAAGTTGGTTCCAGAGGGCCGGGGCCGCAACAGAGAAGGCTCTTCCCCTAGGCCCCGCCAGGCGACACTGTCTGGCTGATGGGACCTGGAGAAGGCCGACTCTGTGGGCCCTAACCAGCCGCTGGGATTCATGCGGCAGCAGACGGTCCCGTAAATAACCTGGTCCGATGCCATGTAGGGCTTTATAGGTCATAACCAACACTTTGAATTGGGTTCGGAGACCAATTGGCAGCCAATGCAGCTCGCGGAGTGATGCCGAAATGTGGGCATTTCTAGGCAAGCCCAACACTGCTCGCGTGGCTGCATTCTGCATTGCCTGAAGTCTCCGAACATTTTTCAAAGGTAGCCCCATGTAGAGAGCATTGCAGTAGTCGAGCCTCGAGGTGATAAGGGCATGAGTGACTGTGAGAAGAGACTCCCGGTCCAAATAGGGCCGCAACTGGTGCACCAGGCGAACCTGGGCAAATGTCCTCCTCGCCACAGCCGAAAAATGATGTTCCAAATTTAGCTGTGGATCAAGGAGGACGCCCAAGTTGCGGACCTTCTCCAAGGGGGTCAAAAGCTCCCCTCCCAGGCTAATGGACGGATAGATTGAAATATCTTTGGGAGGCAGAACCCATAGCCACTCCGTCTTGTCAGGGTTGAGTTTGAGCCTGTTGGCACCCATCCAAACACTAACAGCCTCCAGACATCGGCACATCACTTCCGCTGCTTCACTGAAATGACACGGGGTGGAGATGTAAAGCTGGGTATCATCAGCATACTGATGATATCTCACCCCGTGTTGTCGGATGATCTTGCCCAGCGGTTTCATGTAGATATTAAACAGCAGAGGGGAGAGGACCGATCCCTGAGAGACCCCACAAGGGAGGAACCTAGGGGTCGACCTCTGACCCCCTGCCAACACCGACTGCGACCGACCAGTGAGGTAGGAGGTGAACCACCGCAAAACAGTGCCCCCAACCCCCAACCCCTCCAGTCGGTGCAGAAGGATACCATGGTCAATGGTATCGAAAGCCGCTGAGAGGTCAAGTAGCACCAGGATAGTGGATAATCCCTTATCCCGGGCCCGCCAGAGATCATCCGTCAGCACGACCAAAGCAGTTTCCGTGGAGTAGCCGAGCCTGAATCCTGACTGTTGAGGGCCCAGATAATCGGCCTCATCCAAGGACCGTTGGAGCTGGAGTGACACCACCTTCTCAACAACCTTCCCTATAAAGGGAAGATTGGAGACAGGACAGTAGTTGTTTAAAACAGCTGGGTCCAGGGAAGGCTTCTTGAGGAGGGGGCGCACAATTGCCTCCTTGCAGGGAGCCAGAAAGGACCCCTCCCTCAAAGAAGCGTTGACAATCTCCTGAACCCAGCCCCGCGTCACCTCCCTGCTGGCCGAAACCAGCCAGGAGGGGCACGGGTCCAATAAACAGGTGGCGGAGCTCACAGCTCCAATGG
The DNA here is from genome assembly GCA_034064705.1 of Bothrops alternatus. NCBI lineage: Eukaryota > Metazoa > Chordata > Lepidosauria > Squamata > Viperidae > Bothrops > Bothrops alternatus. The sequence continues at coordinate 394,222 of JARGCV010000359.1, read as the reverse complement.
CCTTGTTGACTTCATCAGGTGCTACCGGGTCAAACTCCTCCCACACAACAGGATCAAGACGAGTCCCTGTCATCTCGACTGAATCATTATCAGCCGATACTGCATTCCAATTGGAGTCGAGGTCCATCCGAATCTGGGCGATTTTATCCGCGAAAAACTTATTAAAGTCCTCAGCACTACCCTGCAAGGGTGCATCAACCCCCCCGATTAAGGAGAGAGCGAGTTACCCTGAACAGGGCGGCTGGACGGGATTCCACAGATGCAATCAAGGTGGAATGATACGCGCATCTTGCCGCCTTCAGCGCCACCTGATAAGTCTTGATATAAGATCTTACAAGTGTTCGGTCAGATACGGATTTACTTTTCCTCCATCGCTCCTCTAGGCATCTCTTCTGGCGCTTCATCCCCCTGAGTTCCTCAGTAAACCAAGGAGATCTCCTGGGTCTTCTACCACAGAGAGGTCGCAGCGGCGCAATCCGGTCAAGAGCCCCCTTCGCAGCCATATTCCAGGCCGTAACCAGGGACTCTGCCGAACTGTGAATGAGAGAATCCAGTATTTCCCCAAGCGTCCTCTGAAAACTCTCTGGATCCATCAGACGTCTGGGGCGGAACCACCTAATCGGTTCCGCCTCCCTGCAGGGGAGGATTGGAGCCTTAAAAACAAGCCGTAGCAGAAAATGATCTGACCATGACATAGGCAAAATATCTAAGCCCCTTAAATTCAGATCATTGCTCAACTGTTCTGAGAGGAATACCATGTCGGGAGTGTGTCCCCTCTCGTGAGTCGGACCCTGAACTACCTGCGTCAGGTTCATGGTTGCCATGGTGGCCATGAACTCCTGCGCCAACCCAGAGGATTCGCCGAGCGATGGAAGATTTAAGTCCCCAAGACAATAAGCCTGGGGAACTCAACCTCCAGCCCAGCAACCTCCTCAAGTAGCGCAGGCAGGACTGTTGACACGCAGCTGGGAGGCAGGTACGCGAGCAACAAGCCCACCTGTACCCCTAGGTCCAACTTCACAAGGAGCAACTCACAACCCGCAATCTCAGAAAAAGCAAGCCTGCGTAGGCTAAAGGTCTTCTTGGCTATAATAGCCACTCTTCCCCCCTTCCCTGGGGTCGTGGCTGATGCCATACCTGAAACCCGGCTGGACACATCTCAGAGAGAGGAACTCCTCCCTCCGGGCCCAGCCAGGTCTCGGTCACACATGCGAGGTCGGCCTCCTCATCCAGGAGAAGATCATGGATGAGGGGAGCTTTATTTACAACCGACCTGGCATTGAGCAGCAGCAGCCTGAGCCCAGGGTCCGGATTTCCCCCATCACCAGTACTTCGGGCTGAACTCACAGGGTCGGAGCAAGGGATCGCTTTTAAACAGCGAGCTCTTGTTCCCCGGGAATGGCCTACCCTGTGGCCCCCGCCATATCTGCCTCTCCCCAGCAAGACCGGTATACTTTGGCCCTCTATCACCCCAGAGCCAGCGCTCCCCTCCCCCTCCTCCTCTGCCATGCCAGGCAGGCTAGCCAGTCCATCCCATTCATTCCACTCAACCACAACTCCATCCATATCATTAATTTATCCCACCCACAAAAAACCACCCTTTAAACAAACAAATTAAAACAATAAGCTAACCATCCATTCAACCCGATTCATTCCACAAACATTTAATCTCCCCCACATCATTCAACATCTAACAAATCAATTTAAAATGGTATTAAACAAGTTAACTATTTAAAATTTGGACAAACAACAGTTAAAAAACAGCTCAAGAACATAATAACAAAAACAGGCATGCCAGATGTTAATCCTGCCGCAATGATTATAGCTATGCCTATATTTACATGGAAACATTCAACTGGCTCCTTGAAGCACCTGATATCCAGCATGCTAATAATTTCCCCATGAGAAGCATAGAGTCTTCTAGAACGAGTGGGAGAAAATATAACGCTAGTAACATCATCTGCTTTTTGAAGCCATACACATTCCGATGGATTTCCATCAGCATTCCAAAGTATAAGCTCCCCTCCTTCTGCTCCCAAAGCCAATAAACTGTCTTTGCTCATATTTAGGCTTAGTACTGAAGAAAAATGTCCATTAGTCCACTTCTTGCCATCATATCTCAAAACAAACTCAAAGCAAAGAACCAAGTTCTCTCAATACCAAAACTCTCTTCCGGCAAAGAAAAACTGCTGGGTCTGTTTAACACTCCCACTTCATTCTCGGCCTATCTCTCTCACCATCAACCAGTCCTTCCAAATTCAAATTCCAAACTTCATTCCTCTCTTTCACCATCAGTCAGTCCTTTTTCAATCAATCCTTTTCAGCTGTCACTATTCCCCCCCAAAGTCTCTCCGTTCCTTCACACTCAGCTTCTCACAAACTCCAGATTTTTCTTCCAACCTCAGTCAGTTCTCCTGTTACTTCGGCGTCTCTCCCACAGCCAGCCACACTCCGAAAGGGTTTTCAGATCTTCACTACCCTCAGGTCTGTTTCAGGGTTTGTTTGTTTTTTTGTTTTGTTTTTTCTAGTTTTTTCCTCTGGTCACTTCTTTCCAACGTCCAATTACACCCTCGCTATAGCGTCTCTATGCTGAAACGCAGCAGGACTTGATGCTAGCTTGATGTTAGCTGATATGATGTTAGCTTGATGTTAGCTGATATCTTGCTCGGCGTCCCCCGTCTTGCTACAGAAACTTTTTGATATAAGGGTTCCTGCAAGTATGGTTCAGCTTCCGAGATTCCTTTCAGTTCAGTTCAGTTCAGTAATAAAATCTTCGTTTTTGAATAGTCAAGTTTAAGAGATCCCATAGAATAGTAGGTTATAAATGAAACTAGGTTTCTGCAAAGGCCCGTCTGAGTTACGGTTGGAGCTAGATTGATGGACACGTGTTGAAAGTGGCTTACCGAGGGCCATAGTAATATCATTAATAGGGAAATTAAATAATAAAGGGGCAGGAATACAGCCCTATTTACCTCCTTTAAAAGGAGGGAAAGTTGTTAGAAATATCTCTGCTTTGTATGGGACTTTTTGAGGTAGCAAAATTATCAGCTTGAGAATATGGTAACCAGTGGGTGTTGTGACTAACTGCCTCCAAAGTTTCTCATGAGGAATAAAGTCAAATGCCACACTTAAATCAATAAAGGCAACATAAAGGGCACCTCAGGATTTACATATTCTCAGTTAAATAGTGTAGCATTGCATATCTACCCATTGTCGAACATCCTGATCTGAATCTTGCCCGTTCACAGGGCAGGAGATTCTTCAGAAGCATCCAATATAAATTTTGAGAATAAAGAAATCTTGCCCAAAGGCTAATGATTATTGGAAAAGGTTTATTGGACCATAGTTGGGAGAATTCTGCCTATATCTTTCTTTTGTATTGGGAGAGTGATAGTATTAAGCCACTTCCTTAGGAATGATAAGAATGGTTAAGTACAGAACAAAAAAGGCTAAAACAGAAGTCAGCTAGTCCAGATGTAAGTTCAATAACTTTGCAAAATTATATCTTTATCTCAAGCTTTTATCATGTTTCATTTTTTTTTAAAAAAAATTCTATTTCAAAACTAGGGCTGCCCAATCAAGTAAGGAAGCAGATAGTGGACAGCCAAAAAAGTCATCATCAAATGGAACATTGAATAAATAGAAAATATTTGGTTTGATCTTTGCTCATGCACTATCCAGAATTCATCAAGCATCATTGCTCTGGAAAAGTTTTCACCCTGATTCTCTTTTCTGCATTGCAGTATATTTTGTAGAAAGTAGCTTCCTTAATTTTTTTCAATGTATTGCTCACTACTGTTCTTTTTTAAGTCTTTGAAACAAACTGATCTTGATATCCCATGGTATATAGATCTAAATATGGATGACTGAAATAATTGTGTACGTTTTATAAGTTATATGTCCATCAAGCCAGGATCAGTCAAACCTATTTCCATAAGACTCCATGTATGTGAATGGCAGCTACCCACAGCCAACCAATTTTGTAGTCCACAAAGTTATCTCCAATTGTAATAACACATTGGAGAAAAAGCAATGTTGAAATAAAATTAACAATACCTAAGCTGATTTAATTTAGTTCAGAAATAAATAAATATTATTGCTAGTTCTCATTTTCAGATACACCCCACCCCAGCAAACTGAAACCTTTCTTCTCACAAATCAGCAGTAAGAGAGTAAGGAAGACATTTAAATTCCAAGTAATAACTGCTTCATAGAAGAGAATTGCAATTCAGCCAAGTTGAAAAGCCAAAAACATTACATTGATAAGTCTTAACAAGAGTGTGGCCTGCAAAACAAGTAAGAAAATTATTTTGCTCTTTTTAACACTGATTAGACCTCAGATGGATTACGACTTTCTGTCGAAGACAATACACATTTGAAAGGACAAATTGGAGTGAGTTCAGAGATTAACAAGGAAAACTGTGGTGAAAAGGTTTGAGGAAATAAGATCTGTGAGAAAGGGTTAGTCATTTTAACAGACTCTTGTCAAGGAACAGAGGAGACATGACCGTCTGAAAATCCACAGAATGTTGACTTGAAGGAAAAAGATAGATAACAGTTCGACCAAAAAAAAAAATTGACCAAGCTATAAAGAGCAACCTTGTAAATTTAGAAGCTACTACATAACCGAGTCAAGGTCATGATTTTCTCAGTTGCAATGTATGGCTGTGAAAGTTGGACCATAAGAAAGGCTGAGTGCCAAAGAATTGAGGCCTTTGAAATATAATGCTGGAGAAGACTCCTGTGAGTTCCCTGGACTGCAAGACGATCAAACCGGTCAGTCCTAGAGGAGATCAACCCTGACTGCTCTTTAGAAGGCCAGATCCTGAAGTGGAAACTCAAGTACTTTGGCCACCTAATGAGAAGGAAGGACTCACTGGAGAAGAGCCTGATGCTGGGAAAGATTGAGGGCAATAGAAGAAGGGGACGGCAGAGAAGGAGGTGGCTGGATGGAGTTCCTGAAGCAGTAGGCATGAGCTTAAATGGACTCCAGAAGACTGTAGAGGACAGGAAGGCCTGGAGGAACGTTGTCCATGGGGTTGCGATGGGTCGGACACGACTTCGCAACTAACAACAAGAACATAAACAATAGTTAACAATAGTTACTTCTCTGCATATGTTTCTTCTTAGACCCTACCATATGACATTCGGCTGAGCATTTTTCTTTTTCTATGCTCAAAAGTCATTGCATTTCCTAGCTTTTTTACACCTGTATAATCAAACAGGAATAGTACTGGATTTTTTAAAATGTGTAGATCCAACCCTCAAATAGATATAGACAGACACACAGACACTCACAAAACATTAGCCATGAGTGAAAAGCCCTACCATAAAATATTAAGAGTGTGGCAACTTCGGAAAATTTCACAATATTCTCCAGGTTGTTTCTACAAGCCGACATGTGCATCTAACCATTCATATAGATAATACAGGAAACCATTTAAAGAAGTTCCACCAGCTCTTTTGGGGATGAAGCTATTTATGTACTTCAAGCAGAGATGTTTGCTCACATTACTATACCCTTCAAAAACTTGGCATAGCTCTAATATTTTACCCCTTAGAACTTCTTTAAGCTTCTTAAGGAAAAGTAAGTATTTCCGCATTTGGCAAGACTTTACCTGTATGGAAACAGGCCATTTGTCCAAAAAGAAAATCGCTAGCTCTGGATGATGGTGATGATTTATATTTATTGACTTACAAACCCCTAAGAACTTTCAGTGGCTTACTGGTAAGATGCATATGAATATGTAAGAATATAGATAAAAAGATCCACTTGACAAACAAACTAATGAAAAACATAAAAGTTATAAGCATTCTTAACTTACTTTAACATTTCCATTTTAAGTGCTGAACATCTTGACTGGTTTCATATATATATTTGTATTTATTCTAATTTTATAAACAGCAATATACTTGCAGTTTCTATGTGTATAAAGTTGTGTTCTTTTTTAAATCTTACTTTAGAAGATTTCATGTGGTGAAGGTAATATTGCCATTGATAACTTTTGACTTTTTCCATTTACTGTTCCAACAGTTTATTGTTGCTCTTTTCTGATTTTATATATAAATTCAAGGACTTTTCTAGAGAATAGGCTTCTCTTGACTCTACCTTTCAATTTGCTTTTTAACCATGTCCCATTTTCAGAAACCCTCTCCTTTGTAGTTAAGCGTAATTCTGTAAGACTTCCTAGCCAACTGTCCATTTACATATGTATGTGTTGAATTTTATAGACCGTTTAATTAAACAATGTTTTTTAAAAGTTCAAAAAGGCATAGCAATGTAACCTTAACCTTAACATTGAAAAGAAAATCCTTAGATGTATAACTTCCAATAAAATAATTCTCAGCACATTTTAATTTCCTTGCATGCACACAAAGGAAGTAAAGAAAAATAGCTAACTACCGGTAGAAGCTCCCTGTTGTATTTCTGTAACTGACACTCGGAATGCAGAAGGCAGAACTAAAAACTATTTTTTTTTTTTGAGCATCTTGACACTGTCTGCTTCAGCTTATGAGAACTATGAGATAAGTAAGTGCTGAAGCTAAAAGCAGTGCGGTTTTGTGGTTAGGACAAAAAAAAAGATACTGAGAGATAGGACACCTTAATTCCCCCTCCCCTTGACCTTTGTTCGGCTTAGCTGAGAAATCATTCTGAGATTTTTCCAGCTATAAAATGGAAAAGCAGCTTCCCCACATTTTAACAGCATACATTGCTCAGGATTCTGTTACAAAGAAAACTATTTATATCAACAGTGCCATATGAACCACTCCAGTCTTCTTTTCAACAGCTTCCTGTGATACTTTTTCAATGAGACACACAACTCTAGTTACTCAACATGCTCAACTAATCTAATATTCCCCAATCAGATTAGCCTGAAATGCGAAGACTCCCAGAGAATGCCATACTGAAAAGATGCAAATTCCTACATTCTCTGTAGCACTTGTAGACTTCAAATGGCTTAACACCAAATGTGTATTGCCCGTCTTGGTAAGGCCTGAACTCGTTACTTAAAAAGTGCTTTCACGTTATGTTTAATAAGCGGAAAGTTCCAGAATAAAAACTGAAAGACTCACAAAAGCAGAGAGCCTCTGGGACTTCATAATGATTCACTTATGCTAGTAACTTATTCACTTATGCGTTTCAAGGTGTTAGTGACCATCTTTAAAACGCTTCATGGCATTGGACCCAGATATTTACAGGACCGCCTCCTGGCAGCAAATACCTCCCACCGTCCGGTACGCTCCCACAGAGTGGGTCTCCTCAGGGTGCCGTCGGCCAGACAATGTCGGCTGGCGACCCCCAGGGGGAGGGCCTTCTCTGTGGGAGCTCCAACGCTTTGGAACGAGCTCCCCCCCCGAACTCCGTACGATGACGGAATTGCAATCCTTCCATCGAGAATTAAAAACATATCTATTTCGACAAGCCGGCCTGGGATAGTAGCTCCGGTACCAACAAGGCCATAATTGTTTTTAGGGGATTGAGATTTTAAGATTATGTATTGGGTTTTTAAATGATTGGGCCAAATTATTTAATCTATTTTTAATAATTTTACTTTTTGTATGTTGATGTTTTTTAATTGGGCTGTACACCGCCCCGAGTCCTTCGGGAGGGGGGCGGTATAGAAATCGTAAAATAAATAAAATAAATAAATAAATAAACCATCTGAACTATACATGGCAGTGGGGAATTAGTTGACCAGTACAACTTAAGTCTGTTGTGGCTAAATCTAACTTTTCTGTGTCTTATTAGCTGTTTTTTTTTAATCCTTCCCTCACCCTATAAATCACTTGAATTGTGCGAAGATGTTTAATGTTATGGATGTAACTCCACTTAGTAACGATCATAGTTAAGTATGATTTGAACATTAACTAATCAGATCTTACTGGCATAATTTTACTTTATACAATATACATGAAGTAAATCTGGGCCTGATCCTTTGCCAAACAGGTACGGGAGTACGTACAGTGAAAATATGTAACATGAACATCGGGGGGGGGGAAGGATGATGTAGGACTCTGAGTGAGTGTAACAGTCAAGGAAATGATGGATAACCAGATAAAGAACAGAACATTGACTACCTTGCAAAGATTAAACAGTAAATCAAAAAAACAGCACAGTTTTCCAAATTGCTGGAACTTCAGTAGGATATCAGAGTTTGCACTATAGAAAGCAGGGGAAAAAGTCAATTTAACTGAAACATATAATTTGTTTCTACACTTTCTCTCCCTTTATGAGTGAGAATGGAAGGCCACAGTAGATTGATGGTATTAAAGAGGAAATACTATGGCTTGTAATTACTATTCCCTAAAGCAACTGAATGACATGGGGTATTTTTACCATTGAACATCTGATACAGCAGCGGTTCTCAACCTATGGGTCGCGACCCCTTTGGGGGTCGAACAACCGTTTCACAGGGGTCGCCAAACACTGCAGTCCACCTTTTTTTTCCCCCTTTTCCCCTAGGCCGGCGCAGGGGGCAGCACTGCGCATGTGCAGGGTAGCACTGCACATGCACGATTCGGGCCGTCACGCCGCGCATGCACGATGTGGGCCATCGCGCCGCACATGCACGATGCGGGCCGTCGTCGTCACGCCGCACATGCGTGATGCGGGCCATTGCGCACACGCTGCGCATGCGCAATGCAGGCCGTCGCACGCGCATGCGCGATGCAGGTTGGGGTCGTGGCCTGCAAAAGGTTGAGAACCGTTGTGATACAGTGAATCTCACAAAGTCAAAGTCCTTTTTTTTTTAAGTTGGGCACCACTGAAATGTCAGTCAATAGTGTCAGTCATGAATTTTATTTATTTGTATCACACCTTTATTATTTTTACAAATAACTCAAGGTGGCGAGCCTATCTAACAGAATTTTCTCCTCCTATTTTTCTTACAACAACTCTGTGAGGTTGGGTTAAGAAACTTTGAGAGAGCCCAAAGTTTATGTTTGCACCACCCACTCGGGACAACTTTGGGTAATATACATAAGACATAACCTTGCAACATCCCCTTCCAAAAGTTGGTCTTCTGTTTCTTAGAACAAATTGCCTTCTACTAAACCTTAGGATTCTCAAGAAATTGATGGGGTTCGGTAAAAGACTAAGGGAAAAAGAAAAAAAACAGCTCAAACATGGTCAGGGATGTCCATGCCATTTTTCCTAAGTCACAGAAGAAAATATTCCTAAGATAGGGAGTAGATATTTTTATATTATATTAGAAATTTCATACCCTGAAAAGTTTGAAAGTGCTTCTGGAAGCAGACCACTCCATAATGTTAGGGAAGCCACACACAAACCTACTTTCCCTGTTCTCCATTCCCTGAAGCAATTGAATAACACAAGACAATTATGCCAGAAAATGAAGCTTTTGTGTTTTCCCAATGGAAGAAAAAAAAACAATTTCACTGGAGGTTAATCATAGTACAGTGATAGTGAACCTTTTAGAGACCAAGTGCCCAAACTGCAACCCAAAACCCACTTATGTATTGTCGGGTACCGGGTGGGTGTGGCCCATTGGGTGGGCGGGGCTGCAGTGGTAACAGCAGACTGGGTGGGACTAAAAAGTTCAATCAATCAACTCCAACTTTGCGAGATCTTTTATTTCCTATGAGAAGTTGAAATTGATTGATTGATTGAACCTTTTTTTTTTTTGCACACGGCGGCAGTGGCCTAAAGCGAAAAGGTTTTATAAAACCCAGCTGAAAGCCTAGGCCTGGGGCGATGGCACGCGTGCCCAGAGAGAGGGTTCTGTGTGCCGCCTGTGGCACGCATGCATAGGTTGGCTACTACGGTCATAGTAGAACACAAACTCTCAAGCATGTTTCTTGCAGAAAAACTTCCTGAGGCGGCAACTGAAAAATATTCAGGAGCGGAATTGTGCACATGAATTCCTCAGAAATTCATCCTTAGAATTCAAGCAAAATGAAAAAAAAAAAACACTAAAGCAAGCATAGGCATGTACCTACTGAAACTGCAAGTACTGACTACATCACATTAAATTGCATTGCTCTGGTGTAATTGGCATGGAAAGAGGGGTTGAACTTTGTTCATCATCACAAATAAGGATGAAATAACAAGGTTATTTTTGAAGATGGAATATTTTGATATTTCTGAACACTCACGCACACACATAATCACCTTGAAAGACTTCAGGAAAGAACAGAAGTGCACTATGGCAAAAAAATAAAATCCTGTTTGATCATCAATCAATGGCCACACCTGTTCTTAATAATAGCCAATGAATTTTGCTTTCAAATTCTAAGAACCATCACCATGGCTAAATTATGCCAGGCAACTATAAACTCTTTTTTTTCAAAATTTTATTTATAATACAATTAAAAGAAACATTGGATATAATGTGACATTCGAGTATATACATTCTTATCAAATTATTCCACATTTTACAATCGATTCTTCATCTCTGAATATACATCTAAATTTTATATACAATACTTAATCTATTTCTCTATTTGCTAACCTAAAATTACATATATTTCTATCTTTCTTTTTAATTTTTTTATTAAGTATATATTTGTAAATGTAAACAAAGGAAAAATTCAAGTTGAATGCTACTCAACTTAATACAATCATTTTAAACTTGTAAACATCCTTCACTTGGTATATCAAGATTTAACTATAAGCAAGATACATTTTCTTTGATTGATGTTTCTCTTGTATGTAGTCTATCCATTTTTCCCAGTCCAACATATATTTTTCATTTGAATGATCCTTCAAATATGCAGATATTTTAGCCATTTCTGCCATATTTATGACTTTCAAAGTCCATTCTTCAATAGATGGTAATTCTGGTTTCTTCCAGTATTGTCCCACCAACAGTCTCGCTGCTGTGATCAAGTTTTATCAATCAACGGCCAGATGTCTTTAAAATAGCCACTGACTTTTTCTTTCAAGTTCTAGAAACCATTGCCATGGCTACATTACACCAGTCAAGGTAATCTGTTATAATTTACTGGCTGCACCTAATCTTAAAAAGGGGCTGTTCAGTTTTCCTTTCTGGTTGTAACAATCACCTTGGCTAAATTTTGCCAGGCAATGTGACCAGAAAATGTTATTACTCACTAGCTGTAGCTAACCTTAAAAAGGGCCATTGAGTTTTGCTTTCTGGTTCTAAGAACCATCGCCATGGCTAAATTATGTCAGGCAAGGGAAGTATAAAATTTTTATTACTCATTGATCCCACCTAATCTTAAAAAGGGCTGATGAATTTTGCTTTCTGGTTCTAAGAACCATCACCATGGCTCATCTATGCTCATGTGTGAACTTAGGTAGGCTAAGAATCTGAAGGAGGAAGACTGGTGAGCCAAATGGGTTCTCTTCCAGTTGGGTCTCACTAAGGAACTGGATGAGAACCTCCACTAAGTAGAATGTCTGCTCAGTGAGTGAACCTTTACAATAGAGGCATTACAATCATCTCCTTGCTGTGTTGCTATGTAGAACGCTTGAGGGGGCCTTTCTGGTTCTCAGAACCACATCTATGGTTAAAAAGAAATTCAGACAAGAAAACTATACAATCTTTTATAAGTCACTGGCCACATCTGGAATTAAAAAGGCTTTTTAATGTTTTCTTCTAGTTCTGAAAATCATTGCCATATTTAAATTATGCCAGGCAAGATTATAAAATCTATGAAATATTGGCCACACTTAGCATTCAAATGTGTGGTGTCAAATGTTATTGAAATTGTTTGAGGCCATCTTCTATAGTTCAGTTTTGATTCACCTGGTGAAGTAGCTTTCTTAACAAAGTTAAGCTCCTGTTTTTCATTATCCTTCTCTTCCATTTTTATACCAACAATGCAGGATGATAAATGAGTCCTTTGTGTTCTACAATTCCGTAGTACGTCTTTGAGATAAAAAAAAAAAACAAGGTCATCAAATGATCAGCTGGTGTTGAGAAACTAGAAATCCAATATAAGTAATTTTACAATGGGGACTGCATATGCTTTATGGCATGAGTGAAAGAAGGCAAGATACAATGAATTGGGGCATTTAAAACTTAAGAAAATTGCACATAGAGAAAAAAACTTACTTTTCTCTATGGTAATAAGCTAGGGCTAATGTTTCTTCAGAGCCCAAAAATATTCTCATCCTAGATTTAGTTTGATTAAGATTACATCCGTGATGTGCTTTACTCCTTTAAAGAATGTGGCCTTTGACTAAAATTTATTTATTCAATTTCTAAAACCACCCCTCTCAGTGTATGACTCTTGTTGAGGCTTGTTATTATCATAGTCTGTCGTTCAAATAAGCCCTAGGAGTTTTTACCTTATCAATAAAGGAGAATATTTGTAGCCCAAAGTTGAAATGAGGGGTCTTTGGTGCTCTGAGCTAGGAGAGCACCAAGTTTACCTTACTGCTAGAGAAGATAAAAATTCCTAGAAACAAAGATAATTTTATTTACACCATTGTGATTTATTTTTAATAGGGAATGACCAACATTATCTCAGGCCCTAGAAATGTGGTATTTCTTCTAAAGCAGGGGTCCCCAACCTCCAGTCCATGGACCAGTACCAGGCCCCATCCGCAAGATGCAGCCAGCCCACAAAACCACACACCCTCTAGTCCGCGGAAAAACCTCCCCACGGAACCGGTTCCTGGTGCCCCAAAGGTTGGGGACCTCTGCTCTAAAGCCCTTGATTAAAATTATCTCAAACCGCAGGAGTTTATGCCCAGAAAGTAAGGTTGACTCCTGTGACTAAGACAGTATTATCTTTAACCTTAAAGTTAATTTTGCTTATCAGCTTGTTACCTGTGATAATTTAACCCTTTAAATTGATTTCCTCAGGCCCACAGAATTTTATTCCTAATAACATGGTCTCCAGCATTTATTTTAATCTTTAGGGTAAGGCCAGGTCCTGCGACTAAAGTAACTGAACTTTTTATCTTTAGTTATCTTAGTGTAGACTTTAAATAGGATGTGGCTAAATTTACCCCAGGATCCAAATATTTTTATTTTTCATAAGAATATGTCTTTGGCTAAAATTATCTCAGGCTCCAGTAGTATACTTATTCCCACAGAAATGTCAACTGCTAAGACTTAGGTAACTTTATCTTTAGTTACCTATGGTAATTGAGTGTTTAAACGAGGACATGAGCTGATTACCTCAGGCCTATAGATTTTTAGTGTTTCTACAGAAATGGCCTCCAGCACCAGGAATTTACCTTACTTGCTAGGAACAGATCATCCCTAAAATTGCCTTACACCCTGGGAGTTTACCTTATTTCAAGAAAGTAAGGTCAGGTTTGAGGGCTGAAGTAATTTTAGTTAACTTTTACCTTTGGTTACTTGAAATAGCTAGTCTTTAAGGGGACACCTGGCCAAAATTACCTCAGGACTCAAGAATTGACCTTATTTCCAGAAAGGAAAGTCAGCTTCTAGGTCTGAGGCAATTTAAAACCAACATTGCTTCACTTTTTGTTACCCGTCGTGGCTGAATCCTTTTACCATAATATAGCTAAGGTTACCTTAAGCCCCATAGATATATTTTACTCTTTTTAGGAAGGTGAGCCTTGACTAAAATTACCTCAGGCCTCAGAAGTTGACCTTATTCCCAGAGAGCAAAGTCAGTTCCTGGGTTTGAGGCAATTTAAAGCTAATTTTGTGTTTTAACTTTTAGTTCCCTGTGTTGGGTCAATCCTTTTACCAGGACTGAATTTAAATTGGACTGAGGCTATTTAAAGCTAATTTTAACTTTCAGTTGCTTGTAGTAGTTGAGTCCTTTTACCAGAATATGGCTCAGATTATCTCAGGCCCCATGGGTATTTCATTCCTAAAAAAATGTGCTATTTGACTAAAACTACCTCAAAAATTGATATTCCCAAAGAATAAAGTCAGCTCTTGGATCTGAGGCAATTTATAGCTAATTTTGTTTAACTTTTAGTTACCTGTTTAATCCTTTTACCAGGATGCAGCTCAGATTGTCTCAGGCTCCATAAGAATATTTTACTCTCTTTAGGAAGGTGAGCCTTGACTAAAATTACCTCAGGTCTCAGGAGTTGGCCTTATTCGCAGAGCGGAACATAGCTCCTGGGTTAGGGGCAATTTAAAGCTAATCTTACGGTTAAATTTTAATTCCCTGTGGTTGTTTAATCCTTTCACCAGGACTGAATTTAAATGGTCTGAGGCAATTTAAAACTAATTTTAACTTTGAGCTACCTGTGGTAGTTCAGTCCTTTTACCAGATTATCTCAGGCCCCATAAGTATATTTTACTTTTTAGGAAGGTGAGCCTTGGCTAAAAGTACCTGAGACCCCATAGGTATTGTATTCCTAAAAAAGTGACCAGACTAATATTACCTCAGGCCTTGTTCCCAGAGAGAAAAGTCAGCTTCCTGGGTCTGAGTCAATTTAAAACTAATTTTGTTTAACTTTTAGTTTCCTGTGGTATTTTAGTCTTTTTAACATGATATGGCTCAGATTATCAGAGGCCCCATTTTACTCATTTTAGAAAGGCAAACCTTGGCTAGTTACCTCAGACCTTACAAGTTACCCTTATTCCAGATAGGAACATAGCTCCTGGCTTTGAGACAATTTAAAGCTAATTTTAACTTTTAATTATCTGTGGCAATTCAGTCCTTTTACAAGAATATGTCTCAGATTAGGTCCCACGGGGATTTTATTCCTAAAAATGTGACCCTTGCCAAAGGCCTCATGAGTTGGCCTTATTTCTAGAGAGACAAGGCAGCTCTTGGATCTGAGGAAATTTAAAGCTGATTTTATGTTTAACGTTTAGTTCCCTGTTTAGTCCTTTTATCAGGACCTGGCCCAGATTCCCTCAGGCCCCATAGATATTTTATTTTACTCATTTAAGTTAGTAAGTTTTGGCTAAAATCACTTCAGATCCCAGGTGCTGACCTAATTCCCAGAGAGAAAAGGAAAAACCTGGGTCTGAGACAACTTTTTAAATCTAACTTTAAGTCTTATTGTGGGTTCAGTCCTTTTAACAGGCCATGGCTTAGATTACCTCAGGTGCCACAGATATTTTACTTCTAAGGAGGTGAGCAGTCCTCAATTTTATTTTGTGACATCAATACTGGACGTTATTTTCAGTTTTGTTTTTTTTAAAAAAAAAAACGCTACAATTTCCTCAGGCTCCAGAAGTTGACTTCATTCCTGAGAGTAAAAGGATTGAAGTACTTTCACTTAACATCTACTTTCTGCAGTACTTTTAATCTTGCAAATTGAACATGACTAAGGTTACCTCAAGGTCCTGAAGTACTTTAAGCCTTCTAAGTATATGGCCCTTAGTTAAAATTACCTCAGAAATTTCCCTTATTCCCTGAAGAAAGCCAATTCTTGGGACTGAAGTTTTTCTTCAATGACCTGTAGTACTGGGAGTCTCTTAAATATAACACCGCTGAGACATTACCTCAGCCGCCTCTGGTCGAATATAGGTTAAAATTCCCTCAGATTCAGGGAGTTCTTTTACTCTCTGCAAACAAAAGGTCACTTATATTACCTGAGGACCGACTTCCCCCATCCCACTCGGTATCCTAAAATGTTTAAGAATCAAAACTATCTCAGAAAGCAAAAAGCCACTTCATCGCCTAAGGCTGAGGGCAAATGGAGCTACGACGACTGCCCTGGGAGCGAGTCCTTTACCCTCCCACACCCACCCAGGAAGCGTCACTTCTCTGGAAGGGAAAAAGCGCGGCAAAAATGCACGCGCTTTCCCCCCTCAGACTTCGTCACCCGCAGGGTTTTTTTAAAGCTTCCCCGCCCTTTCGGAGGCGGAGGAGAAAACAATCAGCCAATCCTAGGGCTTCCTCGGTTTTTCAGGCCAGCCAATCAGAGCCGCGGCACTCACCGGTGGGGAGGGGTGGGATGGGATGGAGGGAGAACTTTGGGCGGGAAGGGCGCGTGGCCAGTTCCCCGGGCGGTTGCCATGGAAACGGCGGGAAGCAGCGCGCGTGCGAGGCTGTTCATCGCTTGCCTGGTGGGACGCGGCCATGCAGGTTAAGGGAGTATGCAATGCCGTCTGTCCAGTTTCAGGGTGCGGTGTTGATGGGGATCGCCCCTTCTGCAGCAGGGCTGCTGCAGCTCATCTGTGGGTTGGAGGGTCTCCACTCAAAATGCCTTTTATTTTTATTTTTTTTAAAAAAAGTACCCTGAAAACTGTGCTTACATGTACAATCTAGGACAGGGGTCTGCAACCTTGACAACTTTAAGACTTGTGAACTTCAGCTCCCAGATTTCCTCAGCAAGCTATGCTTTCTTTTTGTGAAGTCCACAAGTCTTAAAGTTGTCCCCTAATCATCTTTGTTGCTCTTCTCTGCATTCTTTCTAGAGTCTCAACATCTTTTTTACATTGTGGTGACCAAAACTGGATGCCGTATTCCAAGTGTGGCTTTACTAAGGCATTATAAAATGGTATTCACGTGATCTTGATTCTATCCCTCTGTTAATGCAGCTTAGCACTGTGTTGGCTCATTTGGCAGCTGCAGCACACAGCTGGTTCCTATTTGAGTGATTGTCCACTCGGACTCCGAGATCCCTCTCACAGTTGCTACTATTTTTTTTTAATAAAAATTATTTTATTAAAACCATCAACATTAAACATAAGTTCATATTAAAAAGCAATCATCATATATCCTGCAATACAACTCTAAGGATCAGTTTTTGTGAACATCTGGTTTAGTAAACATTGCTCACTCCTCACGTCAAGCCTCAACTATACGCCTGGTACATTTTATTTGATTGGTGTTTCTTTTATATATGGTCTATCTGCTGTTTCTAGTCTATCACCTATTGTTCATTCGAGCTTCAGAAGTATATTCGTCTCAGTAGTGGTGCAATCTTTTATGATCCCTAACAAAAGATCCTGAGGTAGAAATTCAGTATCCTGAGGTAGAAATTCAGTACGCTTTTCCAATATTAAAGCAATCAACATTAAATCTGGGCTCATATTAACAAGCTGTCCTCATAAGGCCTGAAAATACAGCTCTTGTATATGGTCTATCTACATTCATACAATCAGCATTGAACATAAAATCATAGTATGCATCAATCATCATAGCACCTGATATACATCACTAAGTATTGATCTTTATAAACGTCTGGTTTGGTAAACATTTTTCACTCCTCACATCAAGCCTCAACTAAACGCCTGTTACAATTTATTTGATTGGTGTTTCTCTTTTCTATAGTCTATCCACAGTTTCTAGTCTATCACATATTATTCATCTCAGTATTAGTACAATCTTTTATGATCCCTAACCATTGAGCCAGGTACCACCTATACTGTAGCTGTGCATTTGGTTGTGTTGCTGCTGCCATGGGAGGAGAAAGAGAGAGTTGTGAATTTTCAGTGTTGCAAGCTGCCTGGAGTCACTGTGTATGAGTTGGGTGGCCTAGCCATATAATTTTTTAATAAATAAATAGCTTTGGGTTTGGTGATCACAAAGAGCAAATGTGACATCCAGTGAGAGTTAGAGAAATGCATCGAACTGACAAATTTTGGAGTTTCTTTCAGCCACAAGAGCAGAACAGAAGCTTTCAAGAGATGTTAAACATTAATGAAATCTCTCAAGGTGAGGTGTCACATTGCTAAGCAATCTTTCAGAAACATAAATCTTAACTTGTTTTAGGGGCCTAGCAGGGAGTCCATGCATAATAAATAAACATCAGCTTTATTTTGAAGAACACACCAGTGTGACATGAGACATTAGACGGGGAGAATTGAAAGTGGGTACGAAACACGCCACACACAAACAAGCACACTTGTAATTAAACCTTTAAAGTACAGCTGAGTGATTTTCTTATCCTAGTCCAAGATTTATTAATACACATGTCAGTGTCAAATCTAATAAAGGCACGGTGTTAATTGTAATTGTAGTGCCAGCTGTTAACAGCTGTCAAGGTATTTCTGGCACAGAATACGCTCACTGTGTATGAGCCTGATGATAAGGCTAAACACAAGCAACAGCTTTTTATTTCCGGACTTGGAATTTCAGGAGCTGGTTTAATTGACAATTAAGCTGCCCACTTCCCATCATCAGAACAATACTGATTTGTAGAACTAGAACGCTTATCCGCTCTAAGGAAATCCAAAAGGTAAAGTAGCAAGGATGATACTTACTTATTCCAAGTATGCTCACCATCGGAATTTGCCAGCAGCAACATCAAAGATCAGTATGAAAGCTCCTGCTGGGCCACAACATTGTTTATTAAGTACTTAATCTAATCAAATGATATGCAGAAAGCAGATTTACTGGCTTTCAACCAAGAGCAAACAAAATATCACATCCTGGACATAAACTCTTTCAACTTCTTCCCTCAATTCAGTGCTAAACAACTAGACACAAAGAGAGTTTTTTCCCACAGGTGGTCACTCTGCTAAACAACTAATTCCCACAACACTGCCTTATGCCCTAGGATGTCAAACCACGTAGTAAGCCTGAATTACTATTATCCTTCTAATCTTTCCTATTACCTATTCCTTTAGCATCTTATGACTATAACTTTGTTATATCTTATGATTTATGTTGATTGCTTTTATTTTGTATGACTATTAGTCTTGTATCTTATGATTTATGATTGTATTTTATTGTATTTTATGATTATGATCATGATTTATCCTTTGTTGCTTGTGTGTACACTGAGAGCTTGTGCACCAGAGATGAATTCTTTGAGTATCTGATCACACTTTGCCAATAAATAATTTCTAGTCTACTCTTGTCTAGTCTCTATATTCTATTCCCATGGTGGCAAATCTATGGCACGTGTGCCACAGGTGGCACGCAGAGCCCTCTCTGTGGGCATGCACGCCGTTGCCCCAGTCCTAGGCCTTCAGCTGGGTTTTATAAAATCTTTTTCCTTTAGGCATCCGCCTTTGTGTGCAAAAAAAAAAAAAGAATCAATTTCAACTTCTTGCGGGGGAAAAAAAGATCTCGCAAAGTTGGAATTGATTGACTGAACTTTTAAGTCCCACCCAGACTGCCGTTACCACCGTAGCCATGCCCACCCAATGAGTCATGCCCTCCCAATTGGCCACACCCACCCATTGGGCTATGCCCATCCGGCACCCAATGATACATAAGTGGGTTTTGGGTCGCAGATTGGGCACTCGGTCTCTAAAAGGTTCACCATCACTGCCCTAAGTGGAATTTTCCTCCAATGTGATTTTCCCATGTATTTTACCAGGAAACAGGTAGGGCAGGCAAGGAAAGTCAGTGCCCTCCTAACCATATATAACCATATTATACAGATAGATTGGAAGCTGTTAAAAGTGGTAGCAAGACTTGACAGCACCCTCCTCATGTTAATATGTTACACTTCACCTATGATTCACCCTAATCTATGTCCATTTTCCTCTCCAGGTTGATGGTGACGTAACCCTAACCCTAACTGGAATTTTCCTCCAGTGGGATTTTCCCATGTATTTTACCAGGAAACATAGAAAGGGCAGGCTAGAAAAGTCAATGCCCTCCTAACCATACCCAGGCACTCTGAATTTTTTGGCGATGTCCATTTTTGCTCTATGAGTTCATGGTGACCTAACCCTAACCCTAAGTGGAATTTTCCTCCAATGGGATTTTCCCATGTATTTTACCAAGAAACATAGATAGGGCAACCTAGAAAAGTCAGTGCCCTCCTAACCATGCCCAAGCACTCTGAATTTGTTGGCAATGTCCATTTTGTTCTGTGAGTTCATGGTGATCTAACCCTAACCCTAACTGGAATTTTCCTCCAGTGGGATTTTCCCATGTATTTTACCAGGAAACATAGATAGGGCAGCCTAAAAAAGTCAATGCCCTCCTAACCATACCGAAGCCCTCCAATTTTGTTGGCGATGTCCATTTTCCTCTCCAACTTCATGGTGATGAAACCCTAACCCTAAGTGGAATTTTCCTCCAATGGGATTTTCCCATGTATTTTACCAAGAAAGATAGAAGGGGCAGCCTAAAAAAGTCAGTGCCCTCCTAACCATACCGAAGCCCTCCAATTTTGTTGGCGATGTCCATTTTCCTCTCCAACTTCATGGTGATGAAACCCTAACCCTAAGTGGAATTTTCCTCCAATGGGATTTTCCCATGTATTTTACCAAGAAAGATAGAAGGGGCAGCCTAAAAAAGTCAGTGCCCTCCTAACCATACCGAAGCCCTCCAATTTTGTTGGCGATGTCCATTTTCCTCTCCAACTTCATGGTGATGAAACCCTAACCCTAAGTGGAATTTTCCTCCAATGGGATTTTCCCATGTATTTTACCACGAAAGATAGAAGGGGCAGCCTAAAAAAGTCAGTGCCCTCCTAACCATGCCCAAGCACTCCGATTTTGTTGGCGATGTCCATTTTGCTCTTTGAGTTCATGGTGACGTAACCCTAACCCTATTCTATCCTATCCTATCCTATCCTATAATCTACTTCCATTCCGTTGCATTCATTCCATCACATTACATTCAGTCTACTCTATTCTACCCTACCCTACTTTATATTCTGTTTTCTTTCCATTTTATTCTATTCTCAAGAAAGTGTGCTTCTTGCTTCTTACTAAAACAATAAGATCTCCAATTCCCTCCCTCCGTAACTTGAGTAACTAGGAGAACTGTGTGGCTCAGAAGAAATTATTATTTCTTTGATCTTTAGTACTCTTTAGTACTGGGTTCTTGTTTTAATACTGAGGTAGAGAACCCATGGCTAGATAACAATGGATAAGTTTCCACCCTCTCTAATCATTGACCAAATTAGCTAGGATTGATGGGAAGTTGCAGTACCATACAATAAGAGACACAGGTTCTCTATTCTGGGGATTAAAGAATGAAATCATTGAATTAATGAGTGATTTATAGCATCGTCTACAATCATCCAACCACTGTTATCCACACACACACCCAAAAAACAAAGATGCATTCTAGGAAGGGTATAAACTAACAGAAATTTACTAACCAATATAATTTCACACTGCACATGCAGTAGTTTATTATATTACTTCAATACCTCAAGATTTTTTTTTCTAGCACATGTTCTCATAAACCTCTCCAGATACAGCACTAATGCTTTGCACAATCTGGATTATAAACCAGTAAGAGTTTTGCTCAAGCAACATTATCAATTTTTACCAGATTTTCTTTTCCCCAACATTCATTTTTCTTGTGTTCCATGCAGGAACATGCTGCTGATCTACCTACAGTAATTCTATTAAGCATTATATTGTGACATAATACTCCCTATTAATAATATGTCTCAGGTCCCTAGAGATTGTAGGCTTGTGTGGCTGATATAATTGTTCTCCTTAGGATAGGGAAAAAAATATATTTTTGAGCATAATACTAACTGGTCTCCATGACCAATTTAGTGACCAATCAAGTATTTTTCAGGAGAAATGGCAACCAGCTTGTAGAGAAGCAAGTTTATGAAAACACCCGGCTACCTAGACAAAAAAGAAACAACCAATCAAGATCTAGCAAGTGAAACAAAGCAATGGGGATAAAATAAATTTGCTTAAAGAAATGCACATAAAGCAACGACATTCCACCATCTCAATCCAGTTGCCCGGCCTGCCTTTTCGAAGTCTTGTTGCCCCTCTCTAATAACTCTGACTTTAGAGCAGGGGTTTTCAAACTTGGCCCTTTTATGACTTTGGATTTCAATTCCCAGAATTCTTCAGCCAGCATACCTGGCTGAGGAATTCTGGGAGGTGAAGTCCACAAGTCAGAAAAGGGCCAAGTTTGAAGACACACACCCCCCGTCTTAAATCTAACTAACAAAATGGAGGCTGGCTGAGGAATTCTGGGAGTTGAAGTCCACAATTCATAAAGGGGCCAAGTTTGAAGACCCCTCCTTTAGAGCAAACAGCTTCTTTTTTTAATGGAAAGCAGTCAGTCATAGGGTTGATTCATCAAGGGCTCTTAAAAGCATATTATACAGGTGGATTGAAGGCTGTTAAAAGTGGCAGAAAGATGGCATTTGTAACATGTTAATATGTTACAGTTAACCTATGATTCACTTTTTTGCCTATGAAATGCCCCCTTTGTCTTTTATAAAATAATATAAAGCATTCTTGGTTGGAGCAAGACACCTCCATGACTGATGCCCTTTTGAGTTTTTGTTGGAAAGTGATTCATCTGCTTAAATTGCTACTAGAATCATCCCTGGATTGAAGTCGACGTCATGAAGAACGGGTGCATAGAAAAGTCCAAAGAAAAATAATGTGGAAGAGAAAACTGCATAGAAAGTACAGGTGAACAGAGTCCTCGACTTAAAACAGTTCGCTTAGTAACCGAAGTTACAATGGCACTGAAAAAAAATAACTTGTGACTATAAACTAGACATACCCAGTTCCTGCAACCGTTCTTTATATGTTTTAGTCTCCAGTCCCCTGATCATCTTTGTTCTCTGCACTCTTTCCAGAATCTCAATATCCTTTTTTACATCATGGTGACCAAATCTGGATGCAGTATTCCAAGTGTGGCCTTACCAAGGCATTGTAAAGTGGTATTAACACTTCACGTGATCTTGATTCTATCCCTCTGTTAATGCAGCCCAGCACTGTGTTGGCTTTTTTGGCAGCTGCAGCACACGGCTGGCTCATATTTAAGTGATTGTCCACTAGGACTCCGAGATCCCTCTCACAGTTGCTACTATACCTGTGCATTTGGTTGTGTTGCTGCTGCCATGGGGGAGGGGGGGGGAGAGAGACCTTGTGAATTTGCAGTGTTGCAAGTTGCCTGGAGAAATGGCAACCAGCTTGTAGAGAAACAAGTTGCATTCAAACAAGTTACAACAGTAACTTGAAAAAAATGACTTATGACCGTTTTTCACACTTCTAACCGTTGCAGCATCCCCATGGTGTCACATAATTTGCATTCGGATGCTTGACAGCTGACTCACATTTATGACGGTTGCAATCCCCTTTTGTGACCTTCCAACAAGTAAAGTCAATGGGGAAACCAGGTCCACTTAACCGCCGTGTTACTAATTTAAACAACCGTTAATGATTAATGTGGCAAGAAAAGTCGTAAAACGGGACCAAACTCATTTAACAAATTTCTCACTGAGCAACCTAAATTTTGAGCTCAATGGTGGCCATACGTTGAGGACTATCTGCTGTGGAAGATAATTGGCAATTCAAAGTTTGCATAAAAAAACACCGCCTTGCTTAATACTTAGTCAAGTAACACTTGTTTAAATAATTACAGCAACTAATTGCATTCCTGTTTAGCTTTTCTTGGAGATGTGAAACTAATTGCACCAAAGATGTAGAAACACAAGTGACCTAGTTAAAAAATATTACAGTACTCATATTTCTATGTATACCTAAAGAGTATGAATCACCAAAGGAGTACAAGAATAAAGATAATTTCTTGAGAACATGCCAAATCTAGCAGCACAGTTCACATTATAAGAATGTTTCAGCTCCTAAAAAGAAAAAAGAAAGACCATTTTTTATGTTTATGTTGCAGAAATAAAGTTCCCTCAACTCAGGTCAAGCTGTGCTTCTTGCATTTACTCAATAGTCTAGAACAGGAATGTTCAACCATGGCAACTTTAAGACCTGTGGACTTCAACTCCCAGAATCCTCCTGCCAGTCACATTGGCTTGGGAATTCTGGAAATCAAAGTCCACAGGTTTTAGTTACCAAGGTTAAACATCCCTGCTCTAGTCTATAGACATGGATGGGAGTCCCATCCTGGAATTAACCACATCCGAAACATCTTATTTTTTTTTGCAAGATAAGAAGAGACTGGACAACCATTTGTCTGAAATGGTAGAGGTTCTCCTGCTTGAACATGGGCTGGACTAGAAGACCTCCAAGGTCCCTTCCATCTGCTATTCTATTCTATTCTATTCTATTCTATTCTATTCTATTCTATTCTATTCTATTCTATTCTATTCTATATTCCATTTCCATCCATTTTCTATTCTATTCTATTCCATTCCATTCCATATATTCTATTCTATTCTATTCTATTCTATTCTATTCTATTCTATTCTATTCTATTCTATTCTATTCTATTCTATATTCCAATATCTATTCTATTCTATTCTATTCTATTCTATTCTATTCTATTCTATTCTATTCTATTCTATTCTATTCTATTCTATTCTATTCTATTCTATTCTATATTCCAATATCTATTCTATTCTATTCTATTCTATTCTATTCTATTCTATTCTATTCTATTCTATTCTATTCTATTCTATTCTATTCTATTCTATTCTAAAGATGGCATCCATACAGATGCCAAAACCACTTATGCTATACCTGAAGTACCAAGTCATATTTGACAAAAGGGAAACTACATTTTAATTAGCAGGATCCAACTGGGAGTCTTTTCTCAGAAGCTGAGCAGCTGGACTTGTTGTACATCATCAGAGAATACAAAGCCTACTGTAAATTAGATTTAGAAGTAAAAAATATCCTGAGAAAAAGCAACCTCTCTTATATTGTGGCTAAGAAAACTACAAAGGCTTGCTCAAGAAATACTCAGCTTCATCAACCATTCTGCCATATTAGATAGGGCCAGATCTGTAAATCTTAGCACATACAATAACCTCGCTGTAGTTATCATGCACAAAAACAAAGTTTCATGACTTTTCCAACTGTTTACCTATCAGCTCTAAGAAGAAGGCCTCAGTTGTATATTAATCTTTAAAATGCTCTGAATCAGTGTATGGATTTCAATCCAGAATTTTCTAGCTTTTATATTTATTCGTCAAGCAGGAGAACATTTCCTTTCTTCTTGATTGCCTTTCCAACATAAATTTGAGGTGTTTTTATACCTTCTCGACAATTTCTTTTGTGAGATATACCAACGGTACATTATTTTATACAAATTCTCTTTAAGATTATAACATAGCGTACATTTCAATCTTTTCAGCCATACGAACAAATCATTGTTCTGTGTGCTTTATGGTTTTGTTTTTCAGATGATTTTTTTTTAAAAAAAAAAACCTGCTAAGATTCCATTGCTCTGAATCTGTGGGAGAAGGAGTGGCAGAATACACAGTGCAGGGTGAAAGGAGGAATCAGCCTAGAATCCCTACGTAGCCACAAGTGAATTAATTCCAACCCTCCTTGAATGCTGTTGTCCTTTATCTAAATGTCAGCAGGTGTTGACTATTAGTTGAGAAGATTCTTATGTATAGACTATAGCAGTGATGGCGAACCTTTTAGAGACTGAGTGCCCAAACTGCAACCCAAAACCCACTTATGCATTGTCGGGTGCCGGGTGGGTGTGGCCCATTGGGTGGGCGTGGCTGCGGTGGTAACAGTAGACTGGGTGGGACTAAAAAGTTCAATCAATCAATTCCAACTTTGCAAGATCTTTTTTTTCCCGCGAGAAGTTGAAATTGACTGATTGATTGAACCCTTTTTTAGTACACGGCGGTGGAGGCCTAAAGCGAAAAGGTTTTATAAAACCCAGCTGAAGGCCTAGGACTGGGGCGACGGCATGCGTGCCCACAGAGAGGGCTCTGAGTGCCGCCCCTGGCACCCGTGCCATAGGTTCACCACCACTGGATTATAGCAATAAATCAGTTGAAAAACCACATATGGACCCGTGGTCTTTCCTGCCTGAAAGAATCACCTAAAATTCCATGAGAGAGTAGAGAAACTGAAAGTTATCTGCAATCGACTTGATACTTATCCACCCAAATTGTAAGTTTCATCATTGTCTGATTCCAGTTGCTATAAAG
Source organism: Bothrops alternatus (assembly GCA_034064705.1). NCBI lineage: Eukaryota > Metazoa > Chordata > Lepidosauria > Squamata > Viperidae > Bothrops > Bothrops alternatus. The sequence continues at coordinate 368,574 of JARGCV010000359.1, read as the reverse complement.
ACAATACAAAACAGTGGGGAACAATAAAGGACGTATGTTCTTCCCGTATATCTTGTGTATGTCTATGAAATGACAAATTGATATTTCGGAGGAAAAACCTGGCTGCCTTTGATTTGCAAAGCTCAAAAGATGTGGGCTGCAGATAATAAAGGTCACTGCTTTTTGTTATCTGTATTAATAGCCATGTACAGCATGGGCCTGTACATCATTACTACTGACTTTCTCCAAAAAGTGCAGCAAGAGCAAAGTGATTAACTGTCCTCTCTTCCTTCTCTGCTTTTTAACACATTGTTCATCAGAATAAATGTGAACAGGCATTCTATTCTTCTTTTTAATTACAAATCTTTATTTGACACTTGTCTTAGTTCATGCCTGGTATATAGGTAATTTTTTTTTCATAGAACCTGTTGGAATATTCATGAGCAGGAAGAGTCCTGTGGTAACTCAGTCAGCCAATGTGAAGAAAGTGCTACTGAGTCTGTGCAAAAAAGGTATTGAGTTAGGAGCTGGATTTCCAGTCTCAGGTTTGTCTCTGTATCTCTCTGCAAGAAGTCTTCATTGAGCTATGTTGCTGTAAAGAAGAATGTATGGTATTGTAAATATTTTGATATGAATATAAAGAGGTTATTTGAATCCGCTAAATGCAGTCAACTGTGAGAGCTTCTGATTTATTTTTTCACCAACAGAGAAATTAAAATTCTCTAACAGAACCGTGGTGATAGAGTAGTTAAATTGCAGTACTGCAGGCTAATTCACTGCTCACTCCAGGAGTTCGATCCTGACCGGCTCTAGCTTGACTCAGCCTTCCATCCTTCCGAGGCTGGTAAAATGAGAAGCCAGATTGTTGAGGGAAAGAGGCTGACTCTGTAAACCGCTTAGAGAGGGCTGTAAAGCACTGTGAGGCGGTATATAAGTCTAAGTCAGTGGTTCTCAATCTGTGGGTCGCGACCCCATTTGGGGTCAAACGACCGTTTCACAGGGGTCGCCAAATACCACAGTCCGCCATTTTCCCCCCCATTTTTTTACCCCATTTCCCCTCGGCCGTCACGTGCATGCCACACATCTGTAATTTGGGCCGTCGCACCGTGCATGTGCGGTTTGGGCCGTCGCGTGCACGCCACGCATGCGCGGTTTGGGCCGTCATGCCACGCATGCACGGTTTGGGCCGTCATGCCGCGCATGCACGGTTTGGGCCGTCATGCCGCACATGCGTGGTTTGGGCTGTCGCGCCGCGCATGCACGGTTAGGCCCGCTGCGCATGTGCGATGCGGCCCGTCATGCACGCGCCGCGCATGCGTGGTTCAGCCCATCATGCCGCGCATGCGTGGTTTGGCCAGTCACACATGCGCTGTGCATGCACAGTTCGGGCCATCGCGCGCGTGCCGCACATGCATGATTCGGCCTGTCGTGCCACGCATGCGCGATTCGGCCCGTCGCGTGTGCACCGTGCATGCGCGGTTCAGCCCATCGTGCCGCGCATGCATGGTTTGGCACGTCGCACGCACCGCGCATGCGCGGTTAGGTCTGTCGCGTCGTGCATGCGCGGTTAGGCCTGTCGCGCCGCTCATGCGTGGTTCGGGCCATCGCGCCGTGCATGGGTGGCGCAGGTGGGGTCTCGGCCTGAAAAAGGTTGAGAACCGCTGGTCTAAGTGCTATTGCTATTGCTATTGAGCAAATGTCAGCAGCTTCTGTTCATTTGTATCTGGATTTTATTTTGGAAAATTTATTCAAATTTATGTTTTCCAAAATTTATCAGGATATCTGCATGTTGCACTGCTGTTTCCTCTTAGATCTTAGATGGGTGAAAAGATTCTATGTTCTTTTTAACTTTTCCTTTTTGTGACTTATGTTGGACAAGAGCATACACACATGAAAACCGCACTAGGTAGGACTGTTCAGAGCATTAGAGAAAAACAGGTTATTCTCTCAGAATAAGCTCCAGTCACATTTGAAATAAGCAAATAAGCATGTACACCTCATGCACACACAATTGTTGAAAATAGCTTTAACACTCTCCCTTTCTGTCCACACACAACTATTTTTATTTGGGCAATGGAAAAGTAGACAATAGCAATATCAAATGGCCAAATCCAAAATATTCTACTGGAGTTGGTAAACATGAACTAACGAAAAGAAAAAAAAAGGAAGAGGGAGTAGGAGGGGGACGAAAAAAAGGAGGAGGAGGAGGAGGAGGAGGAGGAGGAGGAGGAGGAGAAGAGGAAGAAGGAGGAGGAGGAGGAGGAGGAGGAAGAAGAAGAAGAAGAAGAAGAAGAAGAAGAAGAAGAAGAAGAAGATGATGAAGAAGAAGAAGAAGAAGAAGAAGAAGAGGAGGAGGAGGAGGAGGAAGAAGAAGAAGACAGAAGGAGGAGGAGGGGAGAAGAAGAAGAAGAAGAAGAAGAAGAAGAAGAAGAAGAAGAAGAAGAAGAAGAAGAAGAAGAAGAAGAAGAAGAAGAAGAAGAAGAAGAAGCAGAAGAAGAAGAAGAAGAAGAGGAGGAGGAGGAGGAGGAGGAGGAGGAGGAGGAGGAGGAGGAGGAGGAGAGAAGACAGAAGGAGGAGGAGGGGAGAAGAAGAAGAAGAAGAAGAAGAAGAAGAAGAAGAAGAAGAAGAAGAAGAAGAAGAAGAAGAAGAAGAAGAAGAAGAAGAAGAAGAAGAAGAAGAAGAAGAAGAAGAAGAAGAAGAAGAAGAAGAAGAAGAAGAAGAAGAAGAAGAAGAAGAAGAAGAAGAAGAAGAAGAAGAAGAAGAAGAAGAAGAAGAAGAAGAAGACGACGACTTCTGTAGGGACTAGCTCAGGCAGTAACCAAGAGTTAAAAATGATCCAAAGAATCACTATCTTTACCTAGGAAACTTTCCTTTTCCCCCTGAAAAGGACTTCCTGAAGTGGCATCCATTCAATTCTGGTGGGCCATTCTGGGCCTGGGAGGCCTCCCCTGGGCCTCTGAGGCTCAGAACGGACTTCCTGAAGTGGCATCCACACACTTCCAGTGGGCCATTCTGGGCGTTGTGAAAAAGGGCTAGGCCTTCAGCCAGTTTGCCAAAGTCAACAACAAATTTGCTACTGGTTCTACCGAACCGGTGTGAACCAGTTGAATCCCACCACTGGCTAACTTAAACAAAGCCACTAAATGGCAACCCACCAATACAGTCACCTCTTCATCTTTACCATGTTGTATACTGGATGACCAAAGGGTGGAGATGGGAGAGGGATGGGCAGGTGGCGGAGTTGAATTGTTAGTAGCTATTGTTCCCCATATACTGTAAAAATTCCTTTCTCGCTCCTTATGGGTGGTCTGTATCTTCCTCAGTTTCATAGGCCTGGGACTTTGAGGGTTCTTGCCCAATACTTTAGCTCTTCGTAGTACTGCATTCTTTTGGACAGAGAGCTCTGATGTTGTTAATGTGACACCGTGAGTGTCAAAGCCACTGTGTTGTTTAAAAAAGCACACATCCAGGAGTGTATTATTAAGATGACACTCAAGGATGAGCTGTGGAGAGAATGCCTGCGGCAGCAGCAGACATGGGAGGAAGATCAAGCAGAAGGTATTCCATCAGAAGACAAGACCCTCCGCGGGGTACCATCAACAGATAACTGGGGTGACAGGCATTGGTCAACCCTACCATTGGCTGATATGGACTAAATGAAAAGACAACACTGAGGCACGAAGTTTCTGTTCTCCACATGAAATTTAAGGTGGAGAAAAGCAAGGAAAAACTAGGCAGGAAAAACCAAAGGTACAAGGACAGATTCGGCGGCAGCAGGCAAAAAAGCGAATACAATCCTTGGTTGTATAACAGGCATAGAATCAAAATCGTGTGAAGTATTAGTACCAATTTATAAAGCCTTAGTAAGCCACACCTGGAATACTGCATCCAGTTTCTGGCTGCCACATTACCAAAAAGATGTTGAAACTTTGGAAAAAGTGCAAAGAAGAGCAACTCAGATGATTGCAGGAATTGAGAAAAGAGAGACCAGGAGGCACATGATAGCAGTCTTCCAATATTTCAGGGGCTGCCACAAAGAAGAGGGGGTCAACTTATTTTCCAAAGCACCAGAAGGCCGGACAAGAAACAATGGATGAGAGAAGCATCCTGGAACTAAGGAGAAACTTCCTAACAGTGAGGACAATTAACCAGTGGAACAGCTTGCCTCCAGAAATTGTGGGCGCTCCATCACTGGAGGTTTTTAAGAAGAGACTAGACAGTCACTTGTCTGAAATGGCATAGGTTCTCCTGCTTGAGCAGGGGGCTGGACTAGAAGATCTCTAAGGTACCTTCCACCTCTATTCTGATTTAGCAACAGCTCCATTGAAGCAGAGGTCTACTACACTGGACAGGACCAAGGTGCAGACTATGTAGAGAGAGGCCTCTGAGACTGTCGGAGGCAGTGGCAGGATGTAAGATACAAGTAGGAAGAGAAAAACACACACACACACACACACACATACATACATATTATTACCTTCTGAGCGTGTCAGGTCAAATCCTCTTTAGTTCAGAAATTGATTTTTGATATCATAGGATAGAAATTCACCACCCTGTAATTTTTTTTAGCAAGACTTTAGAGAGGAGAGACGATTGGCCCTGATAGAGCTTGATTCACTGAACGCTCAGAAGCAACTCTAGTCTGACCTTATGCTGCTAAATGCTCTTGTATTAGAGAAGAACTGCAATTGCACACCTATGGAATAGATAACGATCTCTCCTTTTTTTTTCCTAAACCAATTGTAGCTGCTGAAATGGATTTTCCCCCTCCCTCCCTTTTTCTTTGCAGGCTGCATTTGGAACTCACGCCCAGCCCAACTCATGAAAAAGGAAGGCAGAAAGGAAGGAAGGAGAGAGAGAGAAAAAAGAGAGGAAGGAAGGAAGGAAGGAAGGAAGGAAGGAAGGAAGGAAGGAAGGAAGGAAGGAAGGAAGGAAGGAAGGAAGGAAGGACAGAAGGAGGGAGGGAGGGAAGGATGGATGGAAGGAAGGGAGGGAAGGAAGGAAGAAAGAGAGAAAGAAAGAAGGAAGGAGAGACAGAGGGAGGGAGGGAAGGAAGGAGGAGGGAGAGGGAAGGAAGGAAGGAAGAAAAAAGAAAGAAAGAAAGAAAGAAAGAAAGGAGGGAGGGAGGGAGGGAAGGAAGGACGGAAGGAGGGAAGGATGGATGGAAGAAAGGGAGGGAAGGAAGAAAGAAAGAGAAAGAAAGAAAGAAGGAAGGGAAGGAGGGACGGAGGGAGGAAAGAAAGAAAGAAAGAAAGAAAGAAAGAAAGAAAGAAAGAAAGAAAGAAAGAAAGAAAGAAAGAAAGAAAGAAAGAAAGAAAAGGATGGGAAGGAGGGACGGAGGGACGGAAGGAAGGAGGAGGGAAAGGGGGAAGGAAGGAAGGAAGGAAGAAAAAAGAAAGAAAAGAAAGAACCAGCAACCAATTTGTACTATCTATCAAATGACCACCTTTTGTACTTGATTGCTTGCTAGGGCTAGCTGATGATTTTAAAATGAGGCTTGATGGTTCAGGGCTATTAGTAGCCAGGTTGCAGCTGAGATCAGTCTTCTGCCAATATGTCTCTGGGCCAGACAGAGAAAAGAAAGAGAGAATAATTTGGAGCCGGAAAGGATCTCGCCAAGGCGAGAAAAGGGAAGGAGAAGCTGACTTTTGCAACTACCGTAGCTGGAGAGAAAAGCCTTGGTGTTTTCTAGAGAGAAGCTTCGGAGAATTGAAGCTACCTCATACGTCGCTCCTGGTGCACCTTTCCTTCCATCTTTGCTCAGCTTGGACTTTGCATTAACAAATGTGGTACAGATATAATCCAATGAATTCTAACCCAAATATTTATTCATTTAGCCTATGGCATGTCACACACAGACTAGCAATATCTATTAGCATTTCACCTAGATTAGTAAAATACAATAAAATATAAATGTTGAAAAGAACTATGTTCAAATGGCAATGTCTAGGCCAGGGGTATCAGAATAGAATGGGATGGGATGGGACGGGACATTGACGGCACGGAACAGAATATGGAATATGGAATATGGAATATGGAATATGGAATGTGGAATATGGAATATGGAATATGGAATATGGAATATGGAATATGGAATATAGAATAGAATAGAATAGAATAGAATAGAATAGAATAGAATAGAATAGAATAGAATAGAATAGAATAGAATAGAATAGAATAGAATAGAATAGAATAGAATAGAATGAATTGCAATAGAATGGAATGGAATTAGAATGAATTAGAATGAATTGCAATAGAATAGAGTAGAGTAGAATATAGAATAGAATAGAATAGAATAGAATAGAATAGAATAGAATAGAATAGAATAGAATAGAATAGAATAGAATAGAATAGAATAGAATAGAATAGAATAGAATAGAATAAATTGCAATAGAATGGAATGGAATTAGAATGAATTAGAATGAATTGCAATAGAATAGAGTAGAGTAGAATAGAATATAGAATAGAATAGAATAGAATAGAATAGAATAGAATAGAATAGAATAGAATAGAATAGAATAGAATAGAATAGAATAGAATAGAATAGAATAGAATAGAATAGAATAGATATTGGAATATAGAATAGAATAGAATAGAATAGAATAGAATAGAATAGAATAGAATAGAATAGAATAGAATAGAATAGAATAGAATAGAATAGAATAGAATAGAGCTGGAAAGGACTTTGGAGGTCTTCTAGTCCAACCCCCTGCTCAGGCAAGAAACCCTATACCATTTCAGACAAATGGCTGTCCAGTCTCTTCTTAAAAACTTCCAGTGTTGGAGCATTCACACCTTCTGGAGGCAGGTCGTTCCACTGGTTAATTGTTCTAACTGTCAGGAAATTATGTCTTCTTTTTTTTTTAAATGAAGTATGTATAGATCTTTATTATTTCCAGACACAAAGCAGTTTGTATTCACTGGCAATGGCTTTTGCAGTTTTACCATTAAATGGTAAGAAAGCTGATTTGTTCAGTGACCCATTTGGCTTTCCTTTGGGAATGAATGCTGAAGTTGTTGAGCAGATGTTGTGCAAGTGACAGTGGGGGCTTCCTGGATTTGAGTCTTCTGGCTGATAAATGAAGAAGGTCGGGCATGCCCCGGTAAGGAGTGAGTTGTTCATAATTTTTCTGCATTCTCTCACTAGTGCTATCAACCTTCTAAATCTGCAGAGATTAAATTGTTGAAAAAAACGAAAGCCAGTAAGAACCACTCCCAGCTTGCCCCAAACTTGTCTAAGCAGTCAGCTGATACTTGTGAAGTGCCGGGGAGTTACACACCACTGTTTTAGGAAAGTGAAATACATTGTCAAGATGTCTGTAATGTTTCTCCATTTGTCTAGCTCCTAACAATCCTGTAGTATTGCTGTTCTGCTCTCCCCTCTCTTTAGTCCTAATGCCGGTACGTTCAGCATTCGCCTGGTGCGTCAGTTGCGACCCTATTTGGACCGGGAGTCACTCCTCACAGTCACCCATGCCCTTGTCACCTCGAGATTCGACTACTGTAATGCTCTCTACATGGGACAACCTTTGAAGAATGTCCGGAGACTGCAGGTGGTTCAGAATGCGGCCGCGCGAGTCATCTTGGGTCTCCCAAGACATGCTCATATTACCCCAGCCCTCCGTGAGCTGCACTGGCTGCCAATTGGTCTCCGAACACAATTCAAAGTGTTGGTTATGACCTATAAAGCCCTTTATGGCAATGGACCAGGATAATTGCGGGACCGTCTTCTGCCTCATGAATCCCAGCGACCGGTTAGGGCACATAGGGTTGGCCTCCTACGGGTCCCGTCTGTTAGACAGTGCCGTCTGGCGGGACCTAGGGCAAGGGCCTTCTCTGTTGCTGCCCCAGCCCTCTGGAATCAACTTCCCTCAGAGGTTTGTACTGCTCCTTCCCTCCTAGCTTTCCGTAAATTTTTAAAAACACATCTTTGCAGACAGGCTTGGGGCGTGTGAGCCGCGCTCTGCCCCTGGGCCTTTGATTGGAAGTGTATGCTGTATGAGTGAGTATAGTTTTTACAGTTTTATAATTTTTATATTGTACCATTATTTTAAGTAACTTATATATTTCTGTACTTATATTTCTGTTGTGAGCCGCCCTGAGTCTGGGGAGAAGGGCGGCATATAAGTCGAAATAAAGAGAAAGAGAAAGATAAAGATGCCCAATGCAATGTGATGTGTTCAATAAGCTACCTATTATTTCCTAAAAGACAACGAATTGGAAATTGCTGTGACACAGACAAACATGATTATGTGATTTAACGTATTAAAGCCTCCCTGTCGTATGATTTGCATATGAAAGAATCCCAAAGCATAAAACAAAGGGTTAGAAAGCACGGCAAGAGTGTTATTAGTAGAGAACAGACTTTGTCCTCCAGATCAGGGGTCTGCAACCTTGAAACTTGAAGACTTGTGGAATTCTGGGAGTTGAAGTCCACAAGTCTTAAAGTTGTCAAGGTTGCAGACCCCTGCTCCAGACCCATCTTTCAAACAATCAGAGTATATTTATCATAGGTCTATCAGTCTGAGTAGGCTTTCTTTCACCAAACAATAGGAAGGAGTCTTAAGGGGGGGAAAGAGCAGAAAGGTGTGTGTGTTTTTAACTTAAAAGGCATTAAGTAATTTCTTTAATCCATCCGCTCTTGACTCTTCCAATAACTTTAGATGCATCTTTTTAAAAACGCAATACCGGCCTGGGCTGGCAGCAAAATTATATATATTCCAGCTCATTTGTCAAGGGCAAGGCACAATTTATCTGAAGTTTGGACTTCTTTTGGAATCACAGCAACAGGCTGTCTTTGGCCCATTCTGTTGTTCAAATGAAAGGACATCTGTTGCAATGGGAGATAGGAACATATTTCATTATGCCGCAAAGACTCAGGAGACATCACAAGGGGTTCTGGAAGATGGAAAGATTGGGCTAGTCAAGACTGGATTTGGATGACTGTAAAGAAAGAGATCTGCTTAGAGTAATGACATCAGGTGCCATTTAGCATCAAGCCAGAACCTCAAATAAAAGTCCATCAAGATATGAGACAAGAGAGGGAGAAGAAAGCCAGGATTTTAATTACAGAGGTCCTAAGAAAGACTGGGATTCTTCTACTGATAGAAAGCAATCAAGTGATGAATGAACTTTAACAGAGGGATAGAATCAAGATCACGTGAAGTGTTAATACCACTTCACAAGGCCTAGGTAAGGCCACTCTTGGAATACTGCATCCAGTTTTGGTCACCACGATGTAAAAAAGATGCTGAGGCTCTAGAAAGAGTACAGAGAAGAGCAACAAAGATGATTAGGGGACTGGAGGCTAAAACATACAAGGTACGGTTGCTGGAATTGGGTATATCTAGTTTAATGAAGAGAAGGACAAGGGGGGACATGATAGTGTTCCAATCTCTCAGAGGCTGCCCCAAAGAAGAGGGAGTCAAGCTATTCTCCAAAGCCCCTGAAGGCTGGACAAGAAGCAACAGGTGGAAACTAATCAAGGAGAGAAGCAACCAATTTCCTGACAGTGAGAACAATTAACCAGTGGAACAACCTGCCTCCAGAAGCGGTGAATGCTCCAACACTGGAAGTCTTTAAGAAGAAACTGGACAGCCATTTGTCTGAAATGGTATAGGGTTTCCTGCCTGAGGAGGGGGTTGGACTAAATGACCTCCAAGGTCCCTTCCAACATTATTATTATTATTATTATTATTATTATTATTATTATTGTTGTTGTTGTTGTTGTTGTTGTTGTTGTTACTATTATTATTGTTTTGTTGTTGTTATTATTATATGCTGCACTGTCTTTCATCTTGCAATGAAGACATTAGGCTAGGCTGGACTTAGTTTTCTGACAAATTCCAGCTGGCGACCAGCGAAGGAACTGGAATTAGTTGCTGGAGGGTTGTTTTATTAAAGTGTTCTATTAAAACACTTCTGAGAAATGTTCAAAGTAAGCCAAAAGCTATTTTTAATGATGTCCTAGATGGCCAATCTCCTTCTGAATTATTTCACAACTCTGTTCCTTTTATAGGCTTGCTTTGAAAAAAATTTACTTGTTTCAGCAAGTGTTTATTTACTTATAGCTGTGAATATATGTGTCTACACATAGTGGTTAGAATGCTGGACTAGAAATAACGAGGCACAGGTTTTGGTCTCATGGAGGGGGAAAAAAGTCAGCTCTTCCCAACCTTCAAGTGAGTTTACATCTATGTACCACCTGCAGTGGACTAGCATGGTAGATTCAATCGGAATAGAGCTGGGAGGGACCTTGGAGGTCTTCTAGTCCACCCCCTGCTGAAGCAGGAGGCCCTAGAACATTTCAGACAGGTGGCTATCCAGTCTTTTCTTAAAAACCTCCAGTGATGAAGCACCTACAACAGACATGTCAAACACGAGGCCCGGGGGCTGGATGCGGCCCGTGAAGTGGTTTCATGTGGCCCGCGAAGCCATCCTGGAAACAGTGAGGGAACGGTCCCCGCTGTCTTCGCCCTGGCCCAGGCTGACGGGGAGCCAATGTACAATTTTGTGGTGGCCATCTATGCTGAAATGCATTCAGTCTTAGCTCCACAAGGCCATCCAGAAACAGCAAGGAACCATCCCCTGCCGTGTCGCCCCCGCCCCCTGGGTGCATGCTGGGAAGGTGTCACCTTTTGTGAGGAATGAAGAAATGGACCATGCCTTGGCGCCTGCCCTGGTCCCATCCCCTTCTGCCAGAGACCCTTAGATCTGTCCCACTCCTGCCCAGGCTCCCACAGGCACCCTTGACGCAAACGATGTAGAGCTGGCCACGCCCACCCAGTAGGCCACACCCACTCCATCCATGCCCACTCAGTAGGCCGCACCAACCCGCCCCCCTTGAGGGCAACCGCAATGCTGATGCGGCCCTCAATGAAATTGAGTTTGACACCCCTGACCTACAACTTCTGACGGTAAGCTGTTCCACTGATTAATTGGTCTGACTGTCAGGAAATTCCTCCTTAGTTCCAGGTTGCTTCTCTCCTTGGTCAGTTTCCATCCGTTGCTTCTTGTCCTGCCTTCAGGCGCTTTGGAGAATAGCTTGACTCCCTCTTCTTTGTGGCAACTGCTCAGATATTGGAAGACTGCTATCATGTCATCCCTAGTCCTTCTTTTCTCTAGATGAGCCATACCCAATTCCTGCAGGTCTCCAGACCTTTAATCATCTTAGTTGCTCTTCTTTGCACTTTTTCCAAAGTCTCGACATCTTTTTTTTTCAATGTGACAAAAACTGGATGCTGTATTCCAGGTGTGGCCTTACTAAGGATTTATAATACTTCATTATGATTGTGGGCCACTGTTTTAAATGAAGACACCTTAACCCTGTAATGGATTGTAGGCTAATTATTATTGTGTCAGTATATGCTTTGCCATGTTTTCATCCTATTAAACCATTTTTCTTTTAGTTCTGAATGTGAAATGGTTCTGTTTTTCATTAACTTTATGGTTGATGTATTGATTTCAGCAACATTTTACCTTGATAAATGGACCCACACAGTTGGTGTGAATCTATCAGATTTTTACTATAAATTGAGCTGCATGATCAGCAGTTCAGGCTTCTACAAGACACTGACACAGTCCAGGAAATTCCAGAGAACAATTCTGAAATGTGAAATTTTGGGTAGGTTCACACGATCGTAGGTCCCTTAAAAAGCAACATAACTTGCTAGAGTTTCTTCGAGTGTTTTCCTCAACTAAAATACAGATCTAAATTATATCACCACTGATGGTATTCTTTTAGTTCTTTTTCCATTAGAAGAATCTCATCGCTTTATCGGTGCACATACACACACACACACACCACAAAAAACCCCACAACATTGTTCCTAATTCCCACTTAAAGATGGATTTTAAACGTAACTATACATCGTGTGATGTATCTCATAATTACATACTGTAGATGCATTTTAAAAAATATATAAGGATGCTCAACGTCTATGGAGATTCTCAGTTATCCAAGTCATGGTTGTCTTTGTTTTTGCTTGAAGACATTTCTCCTCTCATCCAAGAAGCTTCTTCAGTTCTGACTGAATAGTAGGGAAAGGAAAGATTAATGTTCCTGGCAGTCATCTGGTCATTAGCACTCTTTCTGAGAATCGTTGAGGCCACTTATCTGCACCCACAAGGTCCCTTGAATAGTCTAAAGGGATGTGCAACTGTCTTGGAACTGCTGAAAGGACCGTGTTGGATGCTCAACCTCTCTATGCGCATCTTTAAGAGGGTGGATTGTATACGTTTTCCAAACCAATCAATCAACACACAAACACACACACTGGCAGTCTGATTCAAGAAAACACAAAACAAATTCACTCTCCCCATTGTACCACTGCCGGGCTTGTTTTATTTATTTTTGCTGTTTTTTTAAAAATATATATATATATATATCTCCTCTTGGGTGCTCCATAAACCTCTCCGATCAAGTTGGCAATCCCAAGACATAAATTAATTTTAGATGCACCTTTTTTATACTCGGAGGCAATGAAAGCAACATTCACTATTTGTTTCGGTTGCCATGGAGATAATTGTGTTCCTGCAGTGGCAACTTGTTTGGGGTATTAAAAAGGGTTTGGTCCGGGTGTTTCTTAATTTTCCTGTGGCGAAGAAAACTCGTCAACAAATCCTACCACACACACACACACACACACACACACACACACACACACACACACACCAAAAAGAGAGAGAGAGAACGAAAAATCCTGTTCCTCCCCTCTCCATAATTTGTGACAGTTGCTTTATAGCCTCACAAACACTTCCTTTGTTTCCTGTAGCTTCTCCTATATATTTGACCGCACTAGCAAAACATAGTGAGCCAGACACCACCTATTTATTATAATTCAGCTCGGCCTCCAGAATATTATCTAGCAGAGTTGAGAAGCAGGCACAGCCCTAATAAAAGAGTAGGTTGGCAAGACCCAATAAAGCGAGAGAACAAGATACATACCATTTATCAGCACATACACAGCCGTATCAGTTCACACCAGGACTGCACCAATATTTCCCAGCTTTAATATTTGGTTCAAAAATAGCACATTTGGGGCTGAACGAAATGCAAAGTAATAACAGCAACCCAACATTAAATTGTCACATTTCTTCAAAATGGCTTGTTTTTCCTTCCCACTGTTTCTCTTCTTATTTCCCGTTGTCTTCCTTGCTATTTGCTCCCCTTTTCTTTTTAACATTCTGACTCGTTGTGACAATGAGCATTGACACTCATGGACATCCATAGAGGCCAAGCCATGCAGCTGGGCAAGATGGAGGAAGCCAGAACAACACAAATGTCAGTGAAGGATCTTTAATCCTGGAGTAAAATCTTGAAAACTATAGGAGGAATTCCCCATCCGTAGTGCTAGTGAGTGCATTAGCTCTCTGGATTATTTGAAACACTTCACTTGTGGTTTCTTCACCTTGACTAAATCTCCACTTACCATTAAGCCAATTGACTCAACCATCACACATTTTGATGGTTTCCAGCTACTCTCCTTTCCATCCTTTCCCAGTTGTTGTACCACTTCTCACATAACTTCTTGTGACTTTGGATTCTATTCTGTCAGGTCTGGCTATAATTATATATCTTGAGGTGGCACTTTGATCTAAGGCACTAATTTATTAAGTTAACTTTTCTGAGCTGTTGGGAGCTCTGTTTGTGCTAAAGAGATTGTATCTTGCCCAACATGTAAACCCAACTCACCGTGCGAGAGATAGACATCTCAGTCACGAAAGCTATAAGCGGGAAAGTCACAGCTGGAGTCCAAAACAAGAACAAGCTACTTTGCAAATGGTTCAGGTAGAAAGTTGACTAATTCACATGAATAAGGGTGAAGGAGAGAATAAAGAAGAGCCAGACCTGGGATATTGAATAGAGCAGACTAGAATAACAGAGTTGGAAGGGACCTTGGAGGTCATCTAGTCCAACCCCCTGCTTAGGCAGGAAACCCTATACCATTTCAGACATATGGTTGTCCAGTCTCTTCTTAAAAACTTCCAGTGTTGGACCAATCACAGCTTCTGGAGGCAGGTTGCTCCACTGATTGATTGTTCTCACTGTCAGGAAATTATGTCTTCCTGTGTCTGGGTGTTCAGTGGCCCATTTGGTTTTCCATTGAGAATCGTGGTGACCAACACTGGATGCAGTGTTCCAAGTGTGGCCTTACCAAGATGTAAAGCGGTATTAACACTTCACGTGATCTTGATTCTATCCCTCTGTGACTGTACACAGTCATATTCTGTGATTGTACCCAATAAAAGTGGTTTTAACCTTCTTATGAAGTTGAGTTCTTGGTTTGGTCTACAGATAATGGGGCTGACATCAATCTTGCAAGTCTGAATGTACTTAGGCTAATCCCTTATGCAATACCCAGAGCCTCAATTATGAGATGGGAGGTTACGTCAATTGTTATGAGAAATAAACCATAACCAGCATCAAATCGTTATAACACCCCCTTTGTACAGATCACGCCTTAATGCTTAACGTTTGCTTTGGAAAAGAACCAGCGAGAATCAGGAGTTGCATAATATTTCCAACCTTAGATTTTTATCTGCTGGAAAGTCCACGAAAGAATGGCAGGGAGTCCATTTTGCCTTACAGAATTCTTGCTCTATTCTTCCCTACTGAGAGACAAAAGCCCTGGAAAATCTCCCTCAGTACTTTTTAGCATGCTACACAAAATCAATTGGCAATGATCCTAAGGGTGAGTTAGCCTCACCCCTTCTGACAGCCAAAGGGAGAAAAGAGTGTGTGTGTGGGGGGGAAGGAACAGTGTTTGTGTTTTTGGTGTGGTTTAATGTGTTTCTAAGCTACAAGGAGACATAAAATCGCTTTTTGGAGTGATTTCAGGCCAGGCCCCTGTCTAAATGAAGGTTATGGCCTGGCGGATTTCCTACAATTGAGGTCCTCAGCTGCCAAGGAAATTGAACTGGATGCAAGACAAGCACACAGATGATACTTCACCTTTTTGCAACACACCTGTCCTTCTACCTGTTGGCTCTGCCAGATTGACCCCCTCGTTTATCTAATAGCCATGGGGAAGTGGTATACTTAGCCACCTGATGTTTTCCATGTCTGCGTGTTATAATTCTGCCCTGGGATCCAAATGGTAGAAATTTGATATTGATTGATAACCTCCAAGGCAGAGTGAACAGGGAAGAAGGAGAGAGGAAAAGAGAAGAGAGAGGGAAGGGAAAAAAGGAAGGAGAGAAGGAGAAGGAGACGGTAAGGTCTCCTCCAAGAGTTTTGAGATGTAGTATATCCTTGCAAAAAATATGAAAGTTGGCTGCCTTCCCTTCTGTACCACCTGCTTATTATTATTATTATTATTATTATTATTATTATTATTATTATTATTATTGTTGTTGTTGTTGTTGTTGTTGTTGTTGTTATTGTTATTGTTATTGTTATTGTTAAACGTTATTGTTATTGTTATTGTTATTGTTATTGTTATTGTTATTGTTATTGTTATTGTTATTTAATTCAATTTCTATGCCGCCCTATTCCAAAAAACTCAGGGCGGCTTACAACATAGATACTAACATATAGAAATCGGACATTAAATACATTATAAAACCCCTAGATTAAAAACCAATCATCCAAAAACAAACTTACAACAAACATACACTGGCTGGGGCAAGGTGTTAACTGCCCCAGGCCTGTCGGCAAAGATGTGTCTTCAATAATTTGCGAAAGGTGGAGAGGGTGGGGGCAATACGGATCTCCGGGGGGAGTTGATTCCAGAGGGCCGGGGCCGCAACAGAGAAGGCTCTTCCCTTAGGCCCCGCCAGGCGACACTGTCTGGCTGACGGGACCTGGAGAAGGCCGACCCTGTGGGCCCTAACCGGTCGCTGGGTTTCATGGGGCAGCAAACGGTCCCGTAAGTAACCTGGTCTGATGCCATGTAGGGCTTTATCAAGCTTTATCAAGCTTTCTCTCTTCCTCTGACTTCTCTGCCTCATCTGCAGTTCTGGGATTCCCCAGAATTTCACATTTAAATAACAAGGTTGACCCCATTATAACCTGTGAGTCAAGATGGTCACTGTGAAGGAAACTGTACAATCAAATCTGTGCTTGCTGCTGGCGATTTCGTGGGGATGTCCGCCTGTTTCTGCAACAATGCAGACCTGGCTTGAGATTGTTTTCTCACTTTCTGGAAAACAATTTCACCTTTGGATCTAGACTTCCCCAAAGATCTCTCATGGAAGTAGAACCAAGGCTGACTTTGCTTAGCTTCCCAGTGCAAACACAGACTCTTCCAACACTGAGACAAACATATATATAGTGTTGATTTAAAATAGCACCTCTCCTTGCTTTAGGATATATTTGAGAGAATCCATACATTGCGCTTTCCCGTTGTCTGTCTAGTAAGGCTCTGTGCAAAATCTGGGCAGTGCTACTGTGTAGTTGTGACTAGGGAGGTTAGGAAACTTCAGTTTCCCACACCAGCCTCTAGAGAAGAACAATGATTAGCGTGGAACTCACTGCTCAATAACAGAGGTCAAAAAACCACTAAACAAAATCCAAGGGATTTCTAATCTCCACCTCTCTTTTGTGTGTGTAATGAATGAGTTCATCTTAATACTGAGGGGAGCCAATCTTGAATACAAGCCTTCCTCAACACTCATATCCAAAACTTCCAGCTCACCTATCAACTTCTAGGTAGTTCTTGGCTTACAACCATGATTAGGTTGTAAACAGCCCAAAAAGCTAAAGCTGGTTGTATAAACGGAGGCATAGAATCAAAATCACATGAAGTATTAGTACCACTTAGTAAGGACACACTTAGAATATTGCATCCAGTTTTGGTCACCCCATTATTATGTTGAGACTTTGGAAAAAGTGCAAAGAAGAGCAACTAAGATGATCCAAGGCCTGGAGACTAAAACATACGAAGAACGGTTATAGGAATTGGGTATGGCTAATCTAAAGACAAGAAGAAGTAGGGGTGACATGATAGCAGCATTCCAGTATTTGAGGAGCTGCCACAAAGAAGAGGGAGGTCATGTTATTCTCCAAAGCAGCAGAGAGAAAGACAAGAAACAATGGATGGAAACTCATCAAGCTAGAATTAAGGAGAAACTGCCTAACAGTGAGGACAATTAACCAGTGGAACAGCTTGCCTTCATAAGTTCTGAGTGCTCCATCACTGGAGGCTTTTAAGAAGAGATTGGACAACCATGTGTTTGAAGTGGTTATACGGTCTATACCAGGGGTTGGACTAGAAGACCTCCAAGGCCCCTTCCAGCTCTATTCTGATAGGGGCCAGAATTTCCATTGATAAGCAAGAATTTCCATTGATAAGGGAATCACGTCCAATTTTATGATCTTTCTTGCCATGGTTTGAAGTGAATAATGGGATCGTTAAGTGACTCATGCAGATGTTAAGCGAATTCAGCTTTTCTCCATTGACTTTGGTCAGAAGCGAGCTGGAATGGTCCCACGTGGTGATCACATGACCTCTGGATTCTGCAACCATTGTAAACCAAACATCCCAAGTTTGATCACATCAAGATGGGGATGCTGCGACGGTTGTAAGTACAAGGACCGCTTGTAAGGACCGCTTCCTTCGGTGCCCTTGTGACTTTAAAGAGTCACCTAAACAAGTGATTGTACATCAAGGTCTACCTATACTCGGAATGAAAGCCAGCCTGTCGGTCACTCTCTTTCTCTCTATTCAAGAGAGATAAATATATTCCTCCTTCGGTTAAAGCAGCAGTTCTCAACCTGTGGGTCGCGACCCCATTTGCGGTCGAACGACCATTTCACAGGGGTTGCCAAACAGCGCAGTCCGCCATTTTTTCCCCTTTTCCTTAGCTACTCCCTCTTATTCTATTTCCTTTTGAAAGCCAATAGAATAGACTCTCTTGAATAGAGTCTAATTCTATTGGCTTTCAAAACCCAATAGGAATTGTCCACGCTGTCTCCGCCCTGCTGAGCCCACCTAAAGTCCCAGTCTGCAAACGGTGCTGCAAGTTGTCTGCAGCGAAAGTGAGCTGTCTGGAAGTTTCCACCCCTCCCTGCTGAGCAACTACTAAAAATGTAAGTAAAAGAGGGCCAGGGGTGGGTGGTGGGAGGCCGGTGGGCGCAGGGAGGGTTGCTGGTGTATTACCTCCCTTGGGCTGGGCCAGCTGGTGGCCCAGCCGGTGGTCGCCCTGCGCCGTCGCTGCCCCTTGCCAGCTACGCCTCGGCCGGTGCAGGGGGCGGCACCACGCATGTGCAGCGCTCCCGGGCAGGGAAATAGTCCTCAACTTATGACCGGTTGGGGGTTTTGACTTATGACTGGTTGGGGTCCTCAATTTATGACCGGTTGGGTAGTCCTTGACTTACGACCGGTTGGGGGTCACGACATTAAAAAGGTTGAGAACCACTGTTTTCATCCACATACTCTTTTGTTTTGCATCAGGGGCATTATTTGTCACCCTTTCCAGGCAACATGGGGGGGGGAATTGCATTGTGTTCCTAATGCTTTCAGAGGCAGGGGCAGGGTGTTTGGGAAATTCCAGCCTTAACGATATAGGAGTTGTGATCCACTTGCCAATGAACTGAAATACATTCATTTACTTAAACTTCATCCATTCCTTAAGAAGCTAACAGGATAACAACATTGGAAGGGATCTTGGAGGTCTCCTAGTCCAACCCCCTACCTGAGCAGGAGACCCTATCCCTTTCCAGACAAGTGGCTGTCCAGTCTTAAAAACCTCGAGTGATGGAACACCCACAACTTCCATTCCACTGGTTAAATGTTCTCAATGTTAGGAAATTTCTTCTAAGGCTCTAGGTTGGTTTTCTCCTTGATTCGTTTCCATCCATTTCTTCCTGTCCTGCCTTTTGGTGCTTTGGGTTGAAGAAGAGGTTGACCCCCTCTCCTGTCTGGTAGCCCCTTAGATCTTGAAACACTGCTGTCATGTAACCCAGGGGTATCAAACTGCTGGCCCGTGGGCCGGACGCGTCATCGCAAAAACCGCACCCACCCCATTGCCGCAATGTCAAAAAAGTTCCGATACGTAGTGCGACGTCACGTGATGTCGCACGTTTGACATGTCTGTTGTAACCCCTAGTCCAGTGATGGCGAACCTTTTAGAGACCCAGTGCCCAAATCACAACCCAAAACCCACTTATTTATCGCAAAGTGCCAGGGCTGTATCAGCATTGTGGTGCCCTCAGGGGGCGGGAAGGGAGGCACCTCTGAGTGCCGTCTCTGGCACAAAAAAAACAGGGGTGCAAAAATGGGCCACCGTGCTGCAAGGCACAAAAACAGCCACCACTGTGCCACAGGATGCAGATACAAGGCGCTGCGCCATGCAAGAATGGGGCAGGGCTAGTATCACGCAGGCACTAGCCCTGTCCCATTTGCAGTGCATGCATGCTCGCTGCCTTGTGCGCGCCTGCACGCATATAAAATGCTTCCCCCTCCCTTTTCTTCCAGTTCACCAATCGACAATGGTTGGTGACCTCTGCTCTACCACCTCTACTTGAGCTTGCAAGTTGGCCACTTCGCCTCCTTTGTGCTGGGCGAGGCTCCTGCTCCGGGTGGCAGTGGCACACGTGCCAACAGAGAGGACTCTGAGTGTCGCCTCTGGCACACGTGCCACAGGTTCGCCACCACTGCCCTAGTCCTTCTCTTCATTAAACTAGACATATCCAATTCCTGCAACCGTTCTTCATATGTTTTAGCCTCCAGTCCCCTGATCATCTTTGCTGCTCTCCTCTGCACTCTTTCCAGAGTCTCAACGTCTTTTTTACATCGTGGTGATCAAAACTGGATGCCGTATTCCAAGTGTGAACTATTCACACTTAAACTGCAGAAGACCCAAGGGTCAGTCCGATTGATCCTGCTCCGTGATCTCGCTTTATTCGGCTTAAGTTTAAAGCCTGATAGCTTTGCCAGATGCTTTTTGTTCAATGTTTCCGTACCTTTCCCCTATTTTAGTGGAACACAGAGATGACCTTGAAGAAGGTACGCGTGGAGACTGTGAGTAAAACATGAGCTTAGCTTGGGAAAACAAGGAAGAGAGAGAAAGAAACTAAAGACTGCCTTGCTTTGGCTTTTTTTTTTTTAACTGAAGAGGGAGAGAAAATGCGGTCAGCCTTTCAAGATTCTGCTATTGTAGACTCCATCAATAAAGTTGAGTTCTAGTTTTTTGTCTGGTGTCAGTTTCCTGACACCTATAGAAAGTTATAGAGAGTGATAATTGGGGTTTTTTTTTCATTGTGGTTTGGATTATTCCTTTTTCTCCATTCCTTTGAGGCTTTCTGAATGCAACCTCAAGATCTGTCAAAGTTTTTCTTTGACTGCCCGTAGGTCTGATGGTGAAGGCACATGGGCTTTACTGTCAGTGTCTACATATTCTTATCCTTGTGTCTCGTATCCTAAGCATTATCCTGGTCAACTCTGGTGTTTCTCTTAATCTGATTTATATCTCTGAGTCTATATACTATCTGCCACCTAAGGGTAATTAGTGAGGGAAACCACTGACATTACTCCTGTAAAGACCTTAACCTTCAGGAGTATGGACGTAAATGTCCATTTGAAGCTGACCTTAAATTAGCCCTGGACATATAAAGCTTAAAGGCTAACTTCTGAACAGGATTTATTCCCTTTCAGACTAAATGAACATACTGTACATTTCTATTTCCCAAGATTTAAAAAAAACCATGGAAATCTTATCACAGAAAATTAGTGAGACATGCTTTCAAAACTTAATATCCTTCAGATAAAGTTGCCTGCATAGATTGATTGGGCAAGTTAATACAGTTGGGCAAAGCTGTAGTAGAAAATCAGAGAGAGAGAGAGAGGGGGGGAGGGAGAGAGAGAGAGAGAGAGAGAGAGAGAGAGGAGGGAGGGAGAGAGAGAGAGAGAGAGAGAGAGAGAGAGAGAGAGAGAGAGAGAGAGAGAGAGAGAGAGAGAGAAAGAAAAAGAGAGAGAGAGACAGAGAGAGAGACAGAGAGAGAGACAGAGAGAGAGACAGAGAGAAATTCCAGTCATTTCAACAGATTCAGAGGCTAAAAATAATCAAATGGAACCAACATGCAAACATTAAACAGAAAAAAAAACCACCAAAATCCGTATGACCTCTGGCAAATCTCATTCAAAATTTATTATATGATGAAATCCGGAATAGGAAGATCTAATTTTCAAATTATGAACACGTCACATTTCAACCAAGTTATTTCTGCTAAAAAAGTAAAAAACAACAACTGCTTTCAGTCTCTTATTACAGATTCTTAATATACGTAAACTCACTGAGATTCAATATTCTGGTCTTTCATAATGATTTCCACTGGATGAAACTGATATGCTGCCTCAACAGATTTGAATAAACAGAATTGTTTAAATGGGGGGGGGGAGACAAAGTTTCAAAGATTTGTGTGTGTGTGTGTGTCTGTGTGTGTGTGTGTGTTCTCCATTATGCTACTAAATACCTTGAAGTCAGAGGCTGCAATGAGCTAAGCATTGCAAAGTAGAATTTTAATATATAATCTGACATATTAGAATGTGGAATCCGGACTAAAATATTATAATGTAATTTACAAGGTAAGAAGAGAAAATAAAATGAATTGCTGAAACCTCCATTTTCCTATCCTTTCCAGACACGGCTTATTGTTGTGCTTGCTGTTAATTTAAAGTCAGTGAATGAAATATTTGCACCACAGAATTCCAATAAATTCATGACTTTTCATAAAGTCTTTTTATAAAATCATTTTGCAGCTGCACAAGAGTTATGGGCGCGTGTGTTTTGAAAAACAGATGCATTCCCCCCACCCACCCACCCAATCATATCTCAGAACACAACTCAATCCTAAAGCCACTGTGCACAAACCTGAGTGCAATAAATAGGGTATGGAGTTGTGGAGCAGCCTGAAAATTACAGAACACCTCTTGCATGAAGCCTGCCATCAATCGCAAGAAATATTCATAATCTGGAGCCCCTAATGTGAAAGCATAATCATAACAGCTGGTACATACATACAAAGTGCAATGAAGCGGCTGGCAAAAGAAATAGGGAAGCGAAGGTTTCTCCTGCTCCATCAGTCAGTTGCCGAAACATTATTTGGGTGTTTGTTTTATCTTTTCTATCGCGAATCTTCACAGATACTCTACCAGAGGGGGGGGGAACCAAAAAATGCTGTGACTTTAGACTGCCTTCCACTTGGTTTTGAAGATGAACAAAGTTGGATGACAGGAAGCTACGGAAGGCTGAGATTCAAAACATTCTTAGAAATAAACCCAGATGAATGCAATAAGACAGTGGTTCTCAACCTTTTTCAGGTTGAGACCCCACTTGCCCCGCCCATGCGCGGCGCGATGGCCCAATCCACGCATGCGTGCGTGACGGGCCAATCCGCGCATGCGTGGCATGCTCGCGATGGCCCGATCCACGCATGCACGGCACGCATGCGATGGCCCAAACCGCGCATGCGCGGCGCGCGCGCGACGGGCAAAATAAACAAAAACAAAAAACAAAATGGCAGACCGCGGTGTCCAGCGACCCCCGCGAAACGGTTGTTTGACCCCAAATGGGGTCGCGACCCATAGGTTGAGAACCGCTGCATTAAGAGGTCTAGAACAAGACTGTATTTCTTTAGCTTGTATGAGTGAGCGTTGTCCTCCTAGAGAGAAGCGGGTTGGTGACGGCCTACAAAGAAATAAAATTAATTTAACTTTCACCTTCTAATTTACATGAAAGCTGGGACATGACCATTGAAGTAAAGACAAGGATAGAAAAAGCCCGAACAGCATTCTTCAAAATGAAAAAAGGTCTTCTGCAGTCACAACATAAGCCCAAGACTGAAAATCAGGCTTCTCAGATGCTATATTTTTTCTATCCTGCTCTATGGAGTAGAGAGTTGGTCTCTGACAGAAGGCCACCTGAAGAGACTAGAAGCATTTGAAATGTAGATTGACAGGTGGCTGTTACGTAGAAGCTGGGTTGACAAGATCAGAAATGAGGAGGGGATAAGCCACGTGGGAAAGCCAAGGGAAATCATCAAAACAATTAAAAAACGAAAATTAGAATATTTCAGACATGTGACGCGACACCCAGAAAAATACGACATACTCCATTTAATCCTCCAGGGAAAGATTGAAGGCAAATGAGATCCAGGCAGAAGAAGAACATCATGGCTTCAAAATCTAAGGGATTGGTTTGGACAAAACTCAGCAGCACTTTTTCGTGCAGCTGGTGATAAAAACAGGGTCGCCAACATGATCACCAACGTCCGATAATGGATATGGCACAAGAAGAAGAAGAAGAAACTTTCACTAAGGAAGGCCTGCAGGGAAAGGAGGGGATGAGGAAGAATAGCTAATGGTATTGTTGTAAGGTAGATTTATGAGCCGCGGTGGCACAATAGCTGGAATGCAGCAATTCACGTTAATTCTGCTGACTGTCAGCAGTTTGATCCTCACCAGCTCAAGGTTGACTCAGCCTTCCATCCTTCCAAGGTCGGTAAAACGAGGACCCAGATTGATGGGGGCAATAAGCTGACTCTGTAAACCATTTTAGGGTAAAGCACTATGAAGCGGTATATAAGTCCAAGTGCAATTGCTATATCTTTCTCATTTTCTTCCCTCTTAATTTTAATTTAATGTCTTTTGCTTACTAACACACCTTTTCAACTTCTTTATATCAAAAGAAAACAGTATGTAAGCATGAATATGTACAAGAGCAGATCTTGAGGAGAACAAAAAGCACACAGTGAGCTTACTCAGCAAATTTTCAGGACCTTGGAGAGCGCTGAGGTTTCCTACATTGCTTTTCATGCTGAGCACAGGACCCTTAGCCTTCCATGAAATTCCTCAATTTGCTTTATTTTTTAAGACTCTATATCTTACCAATGCTATTGTACCTCAGGTTTGTAGCATAGTTTATAATCTTAACAACTGCCTTGCTTTGCCTACGGGAACACAACCACTCATGGCTAGGCTTATGCTAAATTGGTAATTTGCTTGTTATTCAACCTTCCGGTGTAGATACCGAAATACATTTGGGATGAGTTGATTTATCTCTTGTAACTCTGAAGCCATGGAATTCTGAATTCTGAATATAGAAATGATAGCCAGGATATAGATACCTAAAGTCAAATCTCCTCAAACTAGCTCCCTTAAGTTATAAAGCTAATTGTAATGAATCTTACCCACAGATAAGGATCTTCTTAATGTTTAACTTGGTAGAGTAGATCAGGGCTTTTCAACCAGTGGTACGGGTACCACTTGTGGTACATTGGAACCTGCAAGGTGGTACGCGACCATCCTAGAAAAGTGGTAGCGGGGGAGAGGAAAGAGCTGAACCAGTGGTAGCACTGCACAAGCCTGAGCGAGAGATGGCTGGAGCTGCAGAGCTATCAGGGTTCAGCGGAAGCGCCAGGATCAGTGCCACTTTCCAGCTGATCGGCTCTTCTTCGGGACTTCTTCCAGCTCCTGCTGGAGCTCAGTGCTGATCCTGGTGCTTCTGCTGAGCCCTGAAGAAGCACCAATCAGCTGGAATGTTGCCTTATCTCCAGGGTCTTGTGATTTACATTCAAATGTGTGGCAACTGATTCATATTTATGACAGTCACAGTGTCCCAGGGTCAGATGGGAGGAATAAAAACCACAAACACCCCACCCCACCCCACCCCACCCCACCCCCGCTGCTAATCCTCAACAGAAATGCTCACCTCAATGGAAACCTCGAACAGGAGGAAGAGCGCCGCCAGGTGGGCAGGCAGGTGACTTGCTCGGCTGTGGCTTGGGGGGCACTTTTTTCAGTGCCATTGTAAGTTCGAATAGTCACTAAGCAAACTGTTGTAAGTCAAGAACTACCTGTACTTAATCACTTTTTTCCTTTTTGGGGGGGTCATCAAGTTTTTGACACCTTGCTAGGCGACTGGTGGTACTTGGATATTGCCATATCCTAAAAGTGGTACAATGGGTGAAAAGTTGAAAAGCCCTGGAGTAGATTACCATGTTTAGTTAAGAGTTGACAACATCATAATGGCTTGGTTCATTTCTGCCCATTATGGACTGCTAGTGGTAATACTAGAAGGATTTCAGATTATAAAATCCTGAGAAATGTAATACTTTGTTCATGGTTTTTATCATATTTCTATGCCATCTTTCGTAGATCTCTTTTTCAATGCATAGTTCTCCCAATCTCTGATGGTCATATACAGGATATGTGCACTCAGGTCTTTGAGTAGTATGAATTACTAATGAGAATGACTGAGTGCAATTCATTACACTGTGCTCTCTTTATAAACAATTGTTCTTGTTAGTTGCAAAGTCGTGTCCGACCCATCACAACCCCACGGACAACGTTCCTCCAGGCCTTCCTGTCCTCTACCATCTTCTGGAGTACATTTAAGCTCATGCCTCCTGCTTCAGGGACTCCATCCAGCCACCTCATTCTCTGTCATCCCCTTCTTCTATTGCCCTCCATCTTTCCCAGCATTAGGCTCTTCTCCAGGGAGTCCTTCCTTCTCATTAGGTGGCCAAAGTACTTGAGTTTCAACTTCAGGATCTGGCCTTCTAAAGAGCAGTCAGGGTTGATCTCCTCTAGGACTGACTGGTTTGATCGCCTTGCAGTCCAGGGGACTCGCAGGAGTCTTCTCCAGCACCATAGTCCAAAGGCCTCCATTCTTTGGCGCTCAGCCTTTCTTATGGTCCAACTTTCACAGCCATTTATAAACAATTAGGAAGAAATAATTTGGACTTTACATAAACACAAGCACAGAGCTGTTATTATTAAAACCACCTAACTTTTTCAGATGCCACATGAGTCTGGGAAATTTTTTTTGTTGCTGCTTGAAAAGTAATTCAGTGGGTTTTTTTTCCAGGTTTCTACAAAGTCTGAAAAATAACATCCACTATAATGAATAACAGAGAGGGCTGACTTGAGATCCCAAGGATTTCCGAATCTTTTCCAAGACTTTGTAACCCTCATACATTTTTTGGGCAGAGTAAAATTGCAGAATGAATTAGAATAGAGTAGAGTAGAGTAGAGTAGAGTAGAGTAGAGTAGAGTAGAGTAGAGTAGAGTAGAGTAGAGTAGAGTAGAGTAGAGTAGAGTAGAGTAGAGTAGAGTAGAGTAGAGTAGAGTAGAGTAGAGTAGAGTAGAGTAGAGTAGAGTAAGTAGAGTAGAGTGGACTGAGATGGGATGGGATGGTACAGAAAAGAATGGAATGGAATGGGATAGGATAGGATAGGATAGGATAGGATAGGATAGGATAGGATAGGATAGGATAGGATAGGATAGGATAGGATAGGATAGGATAGGATAGGATAGGATAGGATAGGATAGGGTAGGGTAGGGTAGGGTAGGGTAGGGTAGGGTAGGGCAGAAAGGAATGGAATAGATAGGATAGGATAGAATTGGAATAGGATAGAAAGGAATGGAATGGAATGGAATGGAATAGGATAGGATAGGATATGGTAGGGTAGGATAGGAAAGGATAGGATAGGATAGGATTGGGATGGAATGGAATAGGATGGGATGGGATAGGATGGGATAGGATAGGATAGGATAGGATAGGATAGGATAGGATAGGATAGGATAGGATAGGATAGGATAGGATAGGATAGGATAGGATAGGATAGGACAGAAAGGAATGGAATGGGATAGGATAGGATAGGATATAGAATAGAATATAGAGTAGAATTCAGAATAGAATTCAGAATGAATAGAATAGAATAGAATAGAATAGAATAGAATAGAATAGAATAGAATAGAATAGAATAGAATAGAATAGAATAGAATAGAATAGAATAGAATAGAATAGAATAGAATAGAATAGAATAGAATAGAATAGAATAGAATAGAATAGAATAGAATAACTTCATTGTCACTTTAAATGTACACTAATCAGCATACACTAAAATGAAATTTCATTGCATTCAGTTTTCCAAAAAAATACCATTTTGCACATACCCCCCCCACACACACACCCATATATGACACAGAGAATCACAGTCTAGTTCAAATATATACATATATGGCTAGAAAAACGAATCTTTAAAGTTTAACAGATGGATGGCAATAAGGAACAAAGATGTGACAGAATTGAGTAGCTCAGCTATAAATACTTCCAAACCTCCTCCCAAAGGGGAGCAACAGAAGCTGAACATGAAGTAGGTGTGTGGGGTCTCTAACAATGGAAGATTTGGGAGATTTAACCAGCTGTATGTAATCTGTAGTTCTGCCATGGAGTTGTTTGGCTCACACCATTGCCTTAACAAACTCACTCATGCACCTGTAGTTCTTTGCTGAAAGGGAGGGGAAAAAGAAAGTTACCCAGAGACCTGTATAAATGTTGACAGAATCAACCGCGTGGAAACCAATTTCTTCCTCACAACATCCCAGCTCACTTTCTTCGCCTCTCTTCCTTAATTTACCTGGGCAGTGCATTTAATTGCACCTGCTCTGCATCACTAATTGTTGCTTGCAAAGGTGGGGGGGGGACTTTGAGTGCAAGGATATGTTTCATGTATTTTACCTGGCTACGGTCTGGTTGGAGAGAGGAGGAAGTGAACTTGTAAGGGCTGCTAGTGGTTTCTATTGGCACATTCTAATTTTAGTTCTGGTTGGCCATGTGGAAAATAAAATATTGCTCTCTGTGACCCAGGAGAGCTTTTCATATCTTCATTCAACTTGGACTACAAATATCCCGGCCATTTTTTTCCACCAGCCCCCCACAAGCGAGTAGAAAATTCATAAATATTCTGTGCTTCATACCGGCTCAACCAGTCAATGTCAGAGGCCTCACTGCCGCAAGGATAATGCAATATAAATTGAAAGGGTGCCCTGAAATGACTGCACATTTCATAGACTAACCATCATTTTAAAAAGAAAGAAAGGACATGAATAAATTAATACCTGCAAGCTACAACTAGAACGATCCATCCACCCCATGGATTTTTAGAATATTTTCTCGGAATTCAAAGCTATACGGTAGCAGTGCAAGTGATTTAAGATTTGCCTTTGAAACTTGGCTTCTGAAATCTGTTCTAATCCATTCTAATGCAAGGTGTGTGATATATCTTGTTTGCATTCCTCCCTCCAGTCTCAAAAGAAGTTGATTTTAACTATGATATTTACAGCTGAATAAGTTACCGGTAGCAGAATTTAAAGCAAAGAACTATTAAATCAGATGGACAATAATAAAGAATTGCAGATAGAAATAGGACAGCTGTGGCAAGAGAAAGCAAAGGTAGGACCAGTAGTAAGAAGCCTCTTGGGTGCAACTCCAAAACATCTAGAATTCCACTTCTGGAGAACAACCGTTGGCATTGAGAAACATCATAAGAACATAAGAAGAGCCCTGCTGAATCAGGCCAAAGCCCATCGAGTCCAGCATTCTGTGTCACACAGTGGCCCACCAATTGTACATGGGGATCTTGAGCAGAAAGAGAAGGCAAAACCCTCCCTTTCCCTTGACCCCCAACAAATGGTACTCAAGGGAATCCTGCCTGCCTCAACCAACATAGAGGCGGCACATGGACATCCGTTTTAATAACCACCGATACGCTTGGCCTCCATGACTCTGTCTGACCCTGCTTTGAAGCTGTCAAGGCTGACAGCTGTCACGACCCCTTCTGGAAGTGAATTCCATAAACTGACGACCCTCTGGGTGAAGAAATATTTCCCTTTATTTGTCCTCACTTTCTTACCTACGAGCTTTAGGGAGTGCCCCCTTGTCCTAGTATTGCGTGATAGAGAAAAGAATTTTTCTCTATCCACCTTTTCTATCCCATGCATGATTTAATACACTTCGATCAAGTCACCCCTTAAACGCCGTCTTTCAAGGCTGAAGAGACCAAGGTGTTGTAATCTGGTTTCATAAGGGAGGTGCTCCATTTCCTTGATCATTCTTGTTGCCCTTTTTTGCACCTTTTCCAGTTCCATTATATCCTTCTTGAGGTGCGGTGACCAGAACTGTACACAGTACTCCAAGTGTTGCAAAAGCCAGCTTCACTTGGAACAGGTTACATTCTGTGATGAATCTTTAACCCCATCAAACAACAACATCTCCCTATCCCAAGTCTTTGGGAAGGACTTGATAGGTGGACAAAAATGCCAAACCCAATCTAAACATCTGCCTGACTATGTGACCAATCATAAGACAGGCCATTCTCAAATCCGTTCCTACCAGAATCACAGAGCTAAGTTAGGCAGCCCTTAAAAAAAAACTTGAAACAAATAAACAAAACAAATAAACTCCTGCAAATTAAATAAACATCTACCCCAAAGGACAAGCAAACCACTTTCACACAGGGTCCATGAAGTCAGTGAGAGTCAAACTCAGTTCTAGGGATTCTTTATTTTTGAATGTGATTATTGAGTCTTAGAAATAGGAAATAGGAAATAGAAGGAAGGAAGGAAGGAAAAAAGAGGGAAGGAAGGAAGAATAGGAAGGGAAAGAAGGAAGAAAAATAGGGAAGGAAGGAAAAAGGGAAGGAAGGAAGGAAAAATAGGGAAGAAATGAAAAAGGGAAGGAAGGAAGGAAAAATAGGGAAGGAAGGAAGAATAGGATGGGAAAGAAGGAAGAAAAATAGGGAAGGAAGGAAAAAGGGAAGGAAGGAAGGAAAAAGGGAAGGAAGGAAGGAAAAATAGGGAAGAAATGAAAAAGGGAAGGAAGGAAGGAAAAATAGGGAAGGAATGAAAAAGGGAAGGAAGGAAAGGAAGGAAGGAAGGAAGGAAGGAAGGAAGGAAGGAAGGAAGGAAGGAAGGAAGGAAGGAAGGAAGAAAGATAGGGAAGGAATGAAAAAGGGAAGGAAGGAAAGGAAGGAAGGAAGGAAGGAAGGAAGGAAGGAAGGAAGGAAGGAAGGAAGGAAGGAAGGAAGAAAGAAAAAATAGGGAAGGAATGAAAAAGGGAAGGAAGGAAGGAAGGAAGGAAGGAAGGAAGGAAGGAAGGAAGGAAGGAAGGAAGGAAGGAAGGAAGGAAGGAAGGAAGGAAGGAAGGAAGGTCTTTTGGGGCACTGCTTTAAAAATACTGCAAGCTGTAAACCCGGAAAAAACAAAGATTTCCTTTGGCTTGCATCTCCTTTCCTGCTGAACAACCAGCACAAGAAAATCCTTTTCAAAATGAATTCTCAAACATGGTCAAGTGCAAAAGCATCCCTGTGGTCGGCTGAACTCTTATTTCCAAGCCACTGATACAATACATTCCTGCTTTCTTTAGGTAAAAGGCGAGCCCACTTTATTCGAAAGAGCGTACAGGCAGAAGAGAACGCCGGAATGACTGGCGGTGGGCACAAAGGAAAACCCAGGAAATGTAATTTCTGAAACCTTTGAAGAATTCGCGGAACAGCTCCCTGATCCTTGGAGTCAAGTTTCCGGATTAGGCTGACCGCATTATACAAGCTAACGTATCGAGCAATTCGGTGGAAGGAGAAAGGGCCAGGCTCAACTATCCTCCCGAGACTAAGGCATTTGAAAGGTGATTTAAAATAAGGTCAAAGGGAAATATTACCAGGCCTGTTTGCCACTCTCAAACATTTAATTATACCTTCGCCTTAGTGAGCTTTTCCAAGCGGCTTCACTGGCCAAGTTGCTCTCGGGCGCCGGGTGTTTTCATACTCCACTTCTTTGCTGGAACTGGCCCCACTTAAAATGGCCAGCTCCATTTTGCCGGAGGAAATAGCTTTTTGACCTTTGGAAGGGGGATTTTCTGCATTCGAATTCAAAACCTAGTCTTCCCCCCACCCCACCCTCTCCCCCTCCTCTCAATGCTTTTCAGAGGGAGAAGCAATTCTGATCTAAGGCCCAGGCATTTTCCTTGGACTGCCTCTTTGAATTAATAATTTGGCTTAGAGCTACAATGCAGATTGCTCACACATACACACTCACATATGCACAAACACACCCCGGTTTTGGACTTTTAGCTGTTGACAGCTAACAATTAACAGGCACCTTTTAACTGATCCTGACATTCTTTAGCCTGTAACTTTTTTTTCTTTCCATGTATTTTGTGTGTGTGTGTGTGTGTGTGTGAGAGAGAGAGAGAGAGAGAGAGAGAGAGAGAGAGAGAGAGAGAGAGAGAGAGAGAGAGAGAGAGAGAGAGAGAGAGAGAGAGAGAGAACAGATGGTACACAGAGCGAGCGAGCATTGCTAGAGATAATGGATGGATGGATGGATGGGTGGGTGGGTGGGTGGATGGATGGATGGATGGATGGATGGATGGATGGATGGATGGATGGATGGATAGATAGATAGATAGATAGAAATATAGATGATAGAGAGAGAGATAATAGATAGATAGATAGATAGATAGATAGATAGATAGATAGATAGATAGATAGATAGATATAGATAGATAGATAGATAGAGATAGATAGACAGATTTGATAGATGATAATACTCAAGCCTGATTCACAAAGCTCAAGTTAATAGCAGCCATTAAGAATCAATATTTTCTTTTTTTTCTTTAAATGCTATTTTTTAAAAAAAAGATATTAAAATAATATCTATCAGGAAGGAAGGAAGGAAGGAAGGAAGGAAGGAAGGAAGGAAGGAAGGAAGGAAGGAAGGAAGGAAGGAAGGAAGGAAGGAAGGAAGGAAGGAAGGAAGGAATGAAAAATAGGGAGAGAAGGAGGGAGGCAAGGAAAGAGAAGGAGATGGAAGGAACGGGAAGGATAGAAAAAAGGATTCTTTATTTTTGAATGTGATTATTGAGTCTTAGAAATAGGAAATAAGAAGGAAGGAAGGAAGAAGGAGATGGAAGGGAAGGGAAGAATAGAAAGAAGGATTCTTTATTTTTGAATGTGATTATCTGAGTCTTAGAAATAGGAAATAGGAAGGAAGGAAGGAAGGAAAGAAGAAAGGAAGGAAGGAAGGAAGGAAGGAAGGAAGGAAGGAAGGAAGGAAGGAAGGAAGGAAGGAAGGAAGGAAGGAAGGAAGGAAGGAAGGAAATTTCAATATTATTTTTCTCAATTACACTCACCACTGATATTTCATGAAAGGTACTGAAAAAAATTCATTGAACTGTCATTTGCATAATGAGGGCATGATGCATTAGTCAGAGTTACTTTTGCTAACGAGCTACAAAAAAAACCCCTATACGTTCCATCACCAGCGTGGGGAAGTGGTGTTACTCCCTCACAGCCTAGCCTTTCCGTGCATCCTATTAGGGATTGTCATAACTCTGTTAGGAAATTTAATTTCACCTGAACAGTGGTAGGAAAAGCATCACGATAAATCCTATGAAAACCACATTGCTGGGTTTACTCATTTGGAAGGCTTTAGAGATGAGCTGGCAAGAGGTGGTGAGGTGGTCTGAGCATAAATGGAAAATGCAAAAATATACTATTTTCGTATTTTATATTATAAACTAATAAAAATTGTAAACAATGAACAACTTGACTAATGACATCACCATTGCGCACTGGACATCCAATTGGGGGCACCTTTCATGTCCCCATTAAGGTGCCCATATTTATCTACTTGTAGCTGCCCTCTTTCGAACTGCTGGGTCAGCAAGTGCTGGAACATGCAGCAGGAGCTCACTCTGTCCATGGCAGCAACTGGGTGTTGAACGTGAACCTGCCAACCATCAGCCCAGCATCGTAACCTGGTGAGCCTCCAGGCTCCTATCTACTCTCTTTAAAAATCCTAGGTTCAGAGGAATATGTCACGAATCCTTCTAACGGTCCATGGATTAGAAAGAGGCGCTTTAATCCCCGATACCTTGTCATCTCAGCGAGATCAAATAACAAAACCTTATGAGGAAAATGCACAACTCTGGAAGCAGGCCCTTTTGAGATTCAAGGAGATAGTGAAAACGCGAAGGCCCAGTCAGTTCACAAGGAAGCGAAGCAAAGAAAGTCAAAGGAAGTCCAGCCGACAAGATTGACAAGGAACCAAGAAGATGAAAAAAAAAGATATTCTGCACTCCTGGAACTCAGAAAGAAGAAGGAGCTTCTTGGCCTTCACAAAAGGAAACGACGCTGAATCTCCAGGTTAAAAGAAAAAGAAAAAGATTCGGTTGAAGAGGATCTGCAGGCCTAAGCGGGAGAGCTGATGTGACTCTGGGGTCCCCAACCCCCAGGCCACGACCCTCTTTCGGAACCGGGCTGTGCAACTGGCAGGTAAGTGTGCAATGCGCACACAACTCCACTTGTGTGAGCGGTGGCCTTGCACGTGCACCTTCTGCTCACTTGGAACCCTCCCCTCCCCTCTCCTCCCCCCTCACCGGACCATCAAGCCAGAAAAGTGGGGGATCACTGATGCAAACTATTCCCTACAGGAGGAGAAAGAAGGAATTCTTGCAACTGATAATTGTCTATTAAAGGGAAGAAATATTTTGCGAGGCCTCGCCTTGGGTCTTTTATTGTGTGCTTTTTCTTGGGAGCAATTTTATTTATTTATTTATTTTATTTATTTTTTTTATTTGGATTTATATGCCGCTCCTCTCCGAAGACTCGGAGCGGCTTACAACATATATATAAAACAACAGATCACAATCTAAATCCAAACAAAATATTTAAAAATGAGAACCCCACACACATTCATCATTCACATAACAATCCACAATCATCCCCAGGCCTGCCGGCAAAGATAGGTTTTAAGATTCTTTCGGAAGGCCGGGAGGGTGGGAGAAACGCGGACTTCAGGGGGCAGTTGGTTCCAGAGGGCGGGCGCCACAACAGAGAAGGCCCTCCCCCTAGGGCCTGCCAGACGACATTGTTTCGCTGACGGGACCCGGAGGAGGCCGACCCTGTGCGCTCTCACCGGTCGTAGAGAAGTATGTGGCAGAAGGCGGTCCCGTAAGTATCCTGGTCCAATGGATGCTAGATATGACAGAGCAGCTGCCAATACTGATTTTTTTTCCTGTGGGTTCATTTAAGGACCAGTGATAGTTATCCTGACATTATCATCAGCTAGATATTGGATAGCTAGTATAAGATTGCTTGTATCTCATACATGTGTGGGAAGTCAGCCCCCTCCAGAGAAAGAAATATTAAAGAGGCAGAAAAGCATGTCCAGTTTTCTTAATAGCTCTAAGTCTCCCTCCCCCAAGCAGAAACCAGCTCTGTAGAAATGCAGATGTAAATAATCCATTCAGGAAGGTTGGAGGCCCCCAGCCAGAAGCATAGGAAGACAAAGACACCTACAATCTACATACCCCACCCAAAATCTAAGACAGGACATAATAGGATTAACCCACAGATGCCAAAGGGCACACCCAGACTCAGGTCAGAATACATGACACAGGAAATACAAAGCCTCAAACAGGAACAGGAAACAACCTCAAGAGCCCCAGAGGGTATAAAAACCCACTCCCTACATGTGCTCTGTCTCTTTTCTTCCGGAGCCATCTTCCTGTCTGGCTCTCCTCTTCAATAAACTGCAACCTTCTTTCTAAAGTAGTCGCCATGTTGTTTATTCCCGGCTTGGACTGAACCCTGATGAAGACTTTTCCTTCAACACGTGTATGTGGCAAAACATGCCAAATTTGATTAAGATGAGATAAAACTGAATTCTATGCAAGTCACAAGCTTCAGTCCAAAGGCAAGCACTCCAGATAAGAAATTTTCCACTGCACAAGTATGTACAACCATTCATTTAATGACTGTTCACTAAAAAAAAAGTGACAATTTTTGCAACCATTTTCCACACTTACAACTGCTCCAGCATCCCCACGGTTCACATGATCAAAATGGCGACTGCTTCATATTGATGACGGTTGCCGTGACCCAGGATCTTGTGATCCCCTTTTGCAACTTTCTGACAAGCCGAGGGCAAGCAAGGTGTAAAATGGGGCAAAACTCCCTGTCTTGTTTAGCAACGGAAGTTTTGGGCTCAGCTGTGCTCATAAGTCAAGGACTACCTTTAAAAAAAAAAGGACGAACGCAGAATATGAGGATTAAATAGTTTGCTTCCATTTGCTTAGCCAGTGTTCAATTTTTGGTGGCAGGTATAGTGAAAACTCAGTTTACCACCTGCCTAAAGGCTCCTCCTCAAAGTTAATTAAATCACCAGCCTGGAAGGTGATTTATTTATTTTATTTATTTATTTTATTTTATTTGGGTTTGTATGCCGCTCCTCTCCAAGGGACTCAGAGCAGCTAACAACATATATATAACAGTGAAATACCATAAAAAACCCAAACAAATATATCTAAAAAAAATCAATTTAAAAAAAACACACACATTCAATTCAACAATCAACCACAGTCATCCCCAGGCCTGCCGGCAAAGATGAGTTTTTAAATTTTTCCGGAAGGCCGGGAGAGTCGGAGAAACGCGGACTTCAGGAGGCAGTTGGTTCCAGAGGGCGGGCGCCACAACAGAGAAGGCCCTCCCCCTAGGGCCCGCCAAACGACATTGTTTCGCTGACGGGACCCGGAGGAGGCCAACCCTGTGCGCTCTCACCGGTCGTAGAGAAGTATGTGGCAGAAGGTGGTCCCGTAAGTATCCTTAATCACTTTCCCCCTTGATACAGAGGTAAGAAAAGAAGATGGCAGGTCCCGTTGTCCACTTGTTGAAATCGAAACGAATGGAAGAAACTAAGAGCTAGGAGACACTTTTGGAGTGAAAGCTGAATGAAAAATTGAACGGCGGACCAAATGAAGCAGCGTCTTTTCTTCTGTGCTAAGCAGAACAATGCACAAGCTCTGAGTGGCAATTTTCAATTAGTCTAAGTCTGGGCATTCTTACAATTTTACTCCCTTCTTGGAAGGGAGACGTCAGGACATGGCGATGCCTTTCGTCTCCATAATGGGATCTTCCAACGTAGCCTTCTCCACAAAGCCTCCATCGATTAGAATAAGCAATCTGGCTTTTTTTTCCTGCCAGATTTATCCGTGTGCCCGCCTTTGATACAATCATACTGCTTTGGAATAAAATGTCTTATGTCTGGCCTGATGGCTTTTATTCGTCATTTGGCAAATAAAAAGAATAATTCTGGCGTGGAGGTTTTCCTTAAGCTGATCGCTAGGTGTAAACTGAAAATACTTGGGTACGTTTCCTTCTTGGTACATAAAGAAGAGGGAGTCAAGCTATTTTCCAAGGCGCCTGAAGAAGGCAGGACAAGAAGCAACGGATGGAAACTAACCAAGGAGAGAAGCAACCTGGAACTAAGGAGAAACTTCCTGACAGTGAGGACAATTAATCAGTGGAACAACCTGCCTCCAGAAGCGGTGAATGCTCCGTGTCGCCCCCACCCTCTCCGCCTTTCTTAAATTGCTTAAAACATACTTTTGCCGGCAGGCCTGGGGCAGCTAACACCTTGCCCCTAGCCAGTGTACGTTTGTGTGTATGTTTGTGGATGATTGGTTTTTCCTTTTTTAACTTAAGGGTTTTTATATTTATGTATGTTGTTGTAATTTCTATCATGTTGTGAGCCGCCCTGAGTTCTCCAGAATAGGGCGGCATAGAAATTAAATTAATAATAATAATAATAATAACAACAACAACAACAACAATAACAATAACAACAACAACAACAACAACAACAACAACAATAATAATAATAATAATAATAATAATAATAATAATAATAATAATAATAATAATAATAATAATAATAATAGTAGCCAATTGTCTGCAATGGTATAGGGTTTCCTGCCTGAGCAGGGGGTTGGACTAGAAACCTCCAAGGTCCCTTCCAACATCATCATCATCATCATTATCATCATTATTATTATTAATATTATTATTATTCAGTTAAACATGGTGGAGGGGAGCCTGTGCCTTCAGACTGGCAAGACTCTGTTAACATAGCCTTACAAGAAAGTCAAATTAGCTCACCCAGTCCTGTTTCCTTTCAGGTTTATCTGGGAGGGCTGACACAAGGAGCTGAAAATGATAATCAATAATCAATCAGTAAAAATCAATAATCAATCAATAAAAAACCCCAACCAAACAACATCCCGAACAACTTTCCTATTGTCTTTATTCTCCCCCCCCTACAATAAATAAAAACAAGTTGTATCCTTGGGAATCTATTCTTGTGATTCGTTCCCTAGCCAAATCAAAAGAAGCCACTGAGGGATTAAAAGATGGAGGTAATACCCTATCCAAGTACTGATAAAGTGACTGAGGCAGATAATCTGCTTCAACAGCTGGCATGCCGGGAGCTTTCTCCACCTCTCTCTTCCAAGACTGAAGGTGTAAAAGAGGTGACAATTGGATGCTAATCTATGCAGAGGGAAGTGAAATTGAGAAGAAGATGGTAATTCTGTAGCCTAATCTATCCACCACACATTTTCCCTCAAGACTAGCTTGAGGAACAATGAGGTAAAATTAAGTCAACTGTTACTCGTTCTTCACAGCTGTTTATTGTCAGATGTTCCTGTTGCAACAGTTTCTGCCTCCAATTTTTTTTTCTTTGGGAGGCACCACAACTATGCAACTGGGAGCAAACATCGCTAGAGCTTTGTCGGTTTGGTACTCCCTCCAGTTCTTCTCCACACTTACATATTTGCTTACTCCAGAGAGCCGTAAAAGCTTCTTTTAAGAGTTGCTTAACAGCCAGTGATGTTCTATAGCAACCAGCAAATGCCTTTTCGGAATAACCGCTCAGAAAAGCCACTGAATTAAGCCATCAAAAAAACGTTCTCTTTCCCCGGAACAGTCTGACAGTGTAGGAAGAACGCCTCAAGACAAGCACAGGTGCTATTTTAATGCCAAGATTAATCTGCTGGTAGTAAAATCAGGAATATTGCCTCACAAGAGTATTAGCAACATACCAGAAGAGCAATGCCTCATGTCTTTATGAGCTGAGGTTTTCCTATCCATTTTTCTAAGTACCAGAAACTGTCCAGTTCAATGTTTTTGTCACCTCGTTTCACAAATCAGTGCCATTTAATTCTCTGAAAACAGTAGACCGCAAGTTCGGATGTAATAATCCAAGTTCATACATATTTATTATTTCAGAAAAATGTCAAAATTCAGAGACGAGACTGGCCTCCGGTTTGACACTCTTTTACAAGGCCTTGAAGACCTGGTTCTGTCAACAGGCCTGGGGAATCCAGAGTGGATTTGATAGTGTGTTGTTGCCAGGGGTAATGTGTTGGAGATTACAGTTTTTTTTATGCCTTTATATTGTTTGTAAGCTTCCCAGAGTCATTGGGGGTGAGTGAGCAACCCTCTAAATCTTCTAAATAATTAAACAAAAAGCCACATTCTAACATCAACATCTGTAATAGAGGGAATGAGGTGCTGCTTGTGAATCTTTCTTCCTCAAAGAGATTTCTTCTACAAGGAAGAAGTAATAAAAGTTGAAGTTCAGGGTAGCTTCGGCCAATCAGCATAAACCACTGAGTGGGCTTTGGGTTGTTCCAATCCACCACTACAAAATCTGGAGAATTCTCTTGAAGTTCCACACTGAATAGAATTGGATCAGCATTCCGATGAGTTAGTTTGAATTAGATTAGGCCCAAATCTTAACTATCCAGTGCATTTGAAGGTGTCTTGCTTGAAAAGAGTGGAGTAGGTCACATAATCAATCCAAGGTAGACATGCATCTGAATACGTTCCAGGATGATTGTAAATGACAGAGAAACCAAGAAGTAATCAGGGGTAGACAGAAGATCAAGAAGTTGCTCAGGCATGGTCTCGCTCTAAACAGGGAGGGAAAAAAAGTTCTAGTTGGGGGAAAGTGTGTGATTTCTGTGCGTGAATGAAACTTCTTCACTCTAAAAGTTCTTCCAGACATGGCTTTTATTGTGCATTTATTTTCTTCTCTCTTCTTGCAACTGACATTCTAGCCATTAGGGAAACCTCTGGGTATATATGCATGCAAACCTTTTAAGGATTTGGTCTATATAAAGGCTTGTGCAGAAATTCAGAATCAGAGGCCTAGAAGCTTCGGTTTAGGTAGCTTGACAAACACACGGTATGTTAGTAAGAAAAATACAAGCCATTAGTTCAAAACCCAATCCATGTCTAAAAAGATTTTGTCAATAGCACTCAAGGATCCGCTCTGAAAATGCAATAGCAAGTCGGGTGCAAAACAGAGTGTTACATGCGTAATAATGCTTTTCAGGTGTTCTACTGTACAGCCATAAAAAGGTGCATTCTATGTTTCCCAACATTTCTTTATAACAAACAAATATTTTAGGATATTTGAGGCTTGCCATTTTCAGAATTACTGATCCTGCCTAAATGCTCTTCAACAGTCGTCAGCTACTCATGGATAAGCTTTATAAGCCAATCTCTGTTATTGGGAAGAGTTCTGCTCAACCTAATGGACTCTAGAGGGACCGATTGTGTGAAGAGTTCCAAATTAATATTATAGATTGCGAGGGATATAAAAGCAAGAGAATATGACCTTGCACACCATGCGGTATGCCACCAGGCTGATGTAAAACACAATTTCCTAATTTCCTACAGAGAACTAAAGAATCTTAAGTTTCATACACATAGCCGATAGAAATTAAAATCTTCTACTTCACAATCACCAACAACTTTTATCGCTTTCTGGTGAAGTATGAAGGAATGTCACAAAAAAATGGGGAAAATGTAGACTTCCCTCCTTCGTGCTTACAATACTGTATATTTTGCTGTCAGTTTGAATTCTGCTCATCAAGCTACATCTTTAGCTTACTATATTACCATCTATAGTAGTATGAGACTGTGAGACTTATTGTCCATCTGTGTACAGTATTGCAAAAATATTAAGAGAGCAGAGCTGGCTCCAGGATTGAAGCTCATGTACAGGCAATTAGAGTTCACTCATTTTAATTTTATGAATTTGCAGGGACAAATCAGTCTTACCTAACATAACAGAATAAAAGAGTTGGAAGGGACCTTGGAGGTCTTCTAGTCCAACAATTAACTCTTGTCTGACATCTAACAGCTAACGAACCATTTCAAATATGCTGGGCAAAAAAACCCCAGATGATTCCTACTTTGAACATTATTTGCCATGCAGAGAACATTGGTTCTATTGCCAGAGTTTGAAAAATAAGTATTTCTACTTTCAGTCAGGGTTATAGTCCAAATTCTGCCTTAATTCTGGATGGGGTGACATTTCCTTCTGTGGGTGTGATGGCTCCCCCAGATGATTCCCCAGATACCTCTCTAGATGTCAGTTTGGGGGAGGATGAGCTGGTTCCTGGCACATCAAAAGCTGGGTTAATTGATGGCTCTGAACAGCCATCTGGAAAGATTTGGCTGAGGCTCCAGCTGGGGAACGTATGCAGTTGCAGACAGTCAGTGAAGAAGAGGAGGAAGTTCCCTCTGCACCTGATCCAAGAAGGGCAGAGAAAAGGCAGGAGCAGAGAAGGTCAGCCAGACTACTTGAGAGGAGAAAGCCTCACCTTTCTTGATGGGCTGCCCCAGAAGCTGGCTATTTAGCACAGCAGACAGAGGGAGGCATTGCAGGGATCTACCTGTTTGTTTCCTAGCTGTGTGTTTTCTGTTTGTTCTGATTCCTGCCTCACTTTGGATTGACACCATCTTTGGAATGGAATCATACCTTGGAAACTCTGGACTTTTCTTGTTTGTTTGTTTATGTTTATGTTTATTCGCATTTATATGCCGCCCCTCTCCGAAGACCCGGGGCGGCTCACAACAAAAACACAACAATTTTTAAATCAACACATTCATACCCCACACAAACATAATCAATTCACAAGCACTGATGGCGGGACACTCTTAGGGCCGAGGGGCAGAGCACAGCTCATATGCCCCAAGCCTGTCGGCATAGATGTGTCTTCAGCCCTTTCCGGAAAGCTAGGAGGGAGGAAGCAGTACGAACCTTCGAGGGAAGCTGGTTCCAGAGGGCAGAGGCAGCAACGGAGAAGGTCCTTGTCCTAGGTCCCGCCAGATGGCATTGTTTAGCAGACGGGACTCATAGGAGGCCAACTCTATGCACCCTAACTGGTCTCTGGGATTCATGAGGCAGGAGACGGTCCCACAAGTATCTTGGTCCATTGCCATAAAGGGCTCGTGAGTTCTGTAGTATGCGTGGATTTAAATTTGTTTGGAGGATGTATTTTGTTTGAGAAACTTTCAAGTGCTTTGTGGACTCTTTGGCCATTGCTCTGTGGACTAACCTAGGTCTGCTCATGGCTGGACTTATATGGGACAGTTCTGGGTTTTAGTGAAGGGAATTTCTGGGGAATATTAATAACTCACTAAACCACAGTTATGTGTGGTGTGAGTGAGCGGGGCAGCACAGTGGGACTGGAGAGCAACTTGGGAGTCTTTTGGACAAGCATTGTCTTTTGGACAAGCATTGTGCTTCTGCACTTGAATTTATTCCTTGACTGGAAGGCTCTTCTTCATAGTCACTCATGCTCTACATGTGTTCTACAGGGGACTATCTTTGAAGATCACTCTAACCAAAGCTGCAGTTAGGTCCAGAATGTCAAGACATAAGCAATAACAGGCACGCCTCAGCTTTGCAAACTGTGCTGGTGGCCAGAAACCATCTGGGTGCAATTCCAGTTGCTGATTATTACCAATAAAACCCTAACGGCATAGAAGCTAATTACATGAGAGGCTGCTGGACTCATCTAGATGCTTTTAATACATGTAGGATGGAGCCCTTGAAGATGAGGTGATCCAATACAAAAGATGTGAAATATAAGAAACAGAGTACTTTCTCAAATGATATTAGATTTTTCTATTACAAGGGGAATGAAACATGGTGGTCACAGAAAATCTTAAAGAGGGGTAGGGTCCAAGAATTAATTTGCGGCATGCACCTATTAGCAAGATCTGAATCAGATCATTTCTTTTTTCCTTGCAAATGATAGCATCCTTTTCAGGACTAAAGGAAGGAAGGAAGGAAGGAAGGAAGGAAGGAAGGAAGGAAGGAAGGAAGGAAGGAAGGAAGGAAGAAAGAAAGAAAGAAAGAAAGAAAGAAAGAAAGAAAGAAAGAAAGAAAGAAAGAAAGAAAGAAAGAAAGAAAGAAAGAAAGAAAGAAAGAAAGAAAGAAAGAAAGAAAGAATATAACGGTAGAGCAGATTGCCCAATTTAATATCAGAACCTTCCAAATTCTCAGAATTTCAATAGATGCCCTGGAAAATTATTATTGTGGAAATATCCCAAAGGTGCTTTTTTTCCAAAAGGCAACCGGACTTTTTTGTTGTTCCTTGAAGATGTTTCACTTCTTGGGTTTTGAAGAAGCTTCTTGGATGAGAAGCGAATCTTCAAGAAAAAAAACCAAGTAAATTCAGTTGCCTTTTGGCAAAAAAAGCATCTTTGGGACAACCTGGATGACCAAGAATCTCCATAGACATTTTCCTTTCTCCCTCAGAATTGAAATTTCTTGGATGAGAAGGAAAACTTCTTCAAAAACAACAACAACAACAAGAAGAAGAAGAAGAAGTAAGTCCAGTTGCCTTTTGGCAAAAAAGCACCTTTGGGGCAACCATGACCTGGATGATGGAGAATCTCCATAAACATTGTAGAAATATCAGCTAATGTTACTAGGCATATTACAGAAAGTGAAATAATCTGGAGGTAATGATACTTTGGCTTCTTGAAAAATATCTCCGCAGGAGAATTTGACGGCACTCTTTCCTGTTGCTCTCAGATTCAAGGAAAGACAAGAACAAAATATCCCATGATTTGAAAGGCTCTGTTCTTCTAAAGATGACCCAAAATGTTCTAATTATTAGTTAATCCCTCTAGCCTTCCAGTGCAGGCAGTGATCACGTAATGTTCAGTGAACCCACAAGTGTACCGCTGCTATCTTTGACTTCTAGCCAAAATAAGAACGAAAGGAAATTTACTCATCCAAGAGAGAAAGCTTTCTTCCAGATACAGTTATTTTATGAACCTGATCAACAACTCTTAAAAATACAAGGGGAGGCAGGGAATCTTTATCTTTCTTGGAGAAAGATAAAAACTCAACCAGGCTCAAGAACTTGAAAACAAAATGTTGATGTGGATTATCTTCTTGATGGAAAAAAATCCTTCTCTAAACTACATTCCAGGAACCTATTGAACTGTGGACACTTCTGCCCTTTGATACTGGATTCTCCGTATTTTATCTTTCTTTTTTGCTAGACCTGTGTCTTCTTTATAAACAACACTGTTGTCTTTATTCTGTTCTGAACCGGGAATGTGGACCTGCTCTTACTGTGCAGGCAGATTTTAATACATTCCGAAGAATGGCAGCGTGGCAAAGAAAGAGGAACAGAATCAAACTGTGTGAACAATCTTTCTTTCTTTCTTTCTTTCTTTCTTTCTTTCTTTCTTTCTTTCTTTCTTTCTTTCTTTCTTTCTTTCTTTCTCTCTCTCTCTCTCTCTCTCTCTCTCTCTCTCTCTCTCTCTCTCTCTCTCTCTCTTTCTTTCTTTCCCCACATTCCACAAGTATTTCTATATAAGTATTCTGTAATACTTAAAAGAGCCGTGATGGTGCAGTTGTTAGAAGGTGATACTGCAGGCTACTTCTGCTGACTGCCGGCAGCTTGGCAGTTCGATTCTCACCGACTCAAGATTGACTCTGCCTTCCATCCTTCCAAAGTCGGTAAAATGAGGACCCAGATTGCTGGGTACAATATGCTGATTCTGTAAACTGCTTAGAGCAGGGGTGTTAAACTGCCAGCCCGCGGGCCGGTTTCATCATATCGGAGCTGCACCCACCCCATTGCCGGCAATGGCAAAAAAGCTCCGATACGTTGCGCGACGTCACATGACGTCGTGAGTTTGACATGTCTGGCTTAGAGAGGGCTGTAAAGCACTGTGAGGCAGTATCTATGTCTGAGTGCTATTGCTATAAGTATTTCTGTTCAGGCAACCAGATCCCAATATTTTTCATAAAGGTCAAGGGGGAAAAAAATCAACCAGCACCCTTACAAATTCATGCCTTCATTCAGAGCAGGCCTGGTGCAGAACAAACAACTGTATTTCATGAAGAGTTTGACTGTGATTTGATGAAGAGAAGATCACAGGAGTTCACTAGCAAACCCTAGGGAATATGCACTCCATATCTGAATGACACCTTCCTACAAAAATTGCCATAAAACAGATGGAATTATAAAAATCAACATGCTCAAGGAACCCTTATTCTGGTCATCCAGAGGTTGAGCTAGATCCAAATAATGATGAGATGCCAGACTGGTGGATACCAAATATCCATTCTTTTCATCCTAGTAT
Organism: Bothrops alternatus; assembly: GCA_034064705.1. Taxonomy (NCBI): domain Eukaryota; kingdom Metazoa; phylum Chordata; class Lepidosauria; order Squamata; family Viperidae; genus Bothrops; species Bothrops alternatus. The sequence goes on along the minus strand of JARGCV010000359.1, from coordinate 324,569 downwards.
ATTTTAATTGCATTTTATTTCCCAGCATCCCAAGACTTTCTAGGAACTCAGCTAAAAGACCAGCATAAGGCAGAAGAAGCGTGTAAAAAAATGAACACCAATCATATTTTTATAACCCCCAAGAAACCGAACAGATTCAAAAGTTTTATTTGTCACGGCTTGCAAACTGTTTGCCTGTAAATTTAAATGAATCAGATGGACCTTTCACGCTACCATCTCGTTTTCCATAGATTAATGTTCCTCCCACATGGCTTTGGGATGTGCAACTATCTGTAAAAGTCACAAGTGGCTCTGAACATTGTTCTGATATATAGCTAGATGGAGTGCAGACATCACCCTGCACAATGAAAGCTCAGCAGACAAGTCACTCTTCCTGGAAACAGAAGTGATATTACTGGACCAACATGATTTATGCCCATTTCAAATGTTGCAAGAGATAGCAAAACACTGGTTTTAGACCCTTCTGTTAAAGCATTAAAACACAGAAAAGTTACAAAGAATTGGCTACGTGGCTTGGTGCCTCATGGCTAGCACCACCAAATTGGCTAGCGCCAATGGATACTCAAGGGGTATGATGGCTCAGTGGTTAAGTACACTGTGCTAGCCAGTTTGGTGGTGCTAGCATTGAGGCACCAAGCCATGTAGCCAATTCTTTATGACGGTTCGAGAGCTGAGTGCCACCCGATGGAGTGAGTTCCCATTCCTTGCCTCAGCAGTTCCTGCCTATCTAGCAGTTTGAATGCATGCAAATGCGAGTAGATAAATAGGTACCACTTCGGTGGGAAGATTAACAGTGTCCTGGTTGCCTTGGCATATAGTCATGCTGGTCGCATGACCATGGAAGCATCATTGGATGATGCCGGCTCCCTCAGCTAAGAAACAGAGATGAACACCATCCCCTAGAGCAGCAGTGTCAAACTGCCGGCCCACGGACCGGATGCTTCATGCCGAAACTGCGCCCACTCCAGCTCTGGCAACGGGGAAAAAGTCGCAATACATCATGTCACATGACATTGTGAGTTTGAAACTCCTGCCCTAGAGTCAGACATGACTGGACAGGAGAAATCTTTACCTTTACCTTTACTCTTTACCTTTATTACTTTCTGATAGTAATGGTGTAACTGTATGGAGACAGGTTAAAACTCAGTGAGAATAACTATAGATAATTTAAACCCCAAAGGAACTTCCGTGCAAAATAATCCTTCAGGAGGGAGAATGTTTCAGTTAGGCATCTGAACAGCCAACTACATAGAGTTCACCTGCTTTTAACAGTTGTCTGTTTCCGATTATATTCTAGTGATGTGCTACAATTTCTGTGCCAACACATATAAATCAGTACATGACAGTTCTATATAAATTAGTCTTACCTTTTGTCTGTTTTGGAAGTTGCACAAAAGTTATTCAGGGTGAAGCAAATATAGTCCAAGACTGCAGAAGAAAGCTATTCATGCAACTATTCATAGCATAATTTATCATAATTAGGACAAACATCTCAAAATAAACTCCATCTCCCTGACTTTCCCTTCTGTTCCTGGATTTCTCAGATTTCAAAAACTGTTTATATCAGGAACTGGACTTCAATTCCCAGAATTCCTCAGCCAGCCTCCATTTTGTTTGTTAGATTTAAGACAGGGGTCTTCAGACTTGGCCCTTTTATGACTTGTAGACTTCAACTCCCAGAATTCCTCAGTCAGCCTCCATTTTGTTTGTTAGATTTAAAACAGGGGTCTTCAAACTTGGCCCTTTGATGACTTGTGGACTTCAAGTCCCAGAATTCCTCAGCCAATGTGCCTGGCTGAGGAATTCTGGGAGTTGAAGTCCACAAGTCATCAAAGGGCCAAGTTTGAAGACCCCTGTACTACACAGATTCTGTACAGACATGTCTATCCGTACAATCAAATAATACTGCTTTTTTTAAAAAAAATAAAATAAATCCGTGCCTTTGCTCATAAAAACTGAAAGAGAATGCCACATCCACAAATGACAACCACAAGCATCCCCCCCGCTCCATGACATACACATCAATTGAGTGAAACGCACAGCCATGCAAATACGATCACAGAATTGAAATGTGTGCATTTGACATGTTTCCAGTATTTGCTCTTAAGTCTTGCAAAAATATTACTATCGAATGACGCGCCGGACTGTAATTTTTTTCCCCTACAGTTCTTCAAAATCCTGTCATCTGGGGCAACATTTCCTGGTATTTAATTTTATCGTATGTTGACAATCTGTCCTTCCCCTTTCTTCCCATGTTCTATCTCTCAGGGCAAAATATGTTCTGAGTAAAGAGATAGGTCTGTTTCCCCTGCTTTTCTGGAAGATGTAAGGCTAACAGACAGGGAGGAAATAGAAGGAACTGTTGGTGCCGTATTTACAACTCCCTCATAGCAAAAATTCTTCCACACCCGCAGTGCCAATGGCTCAAGGCCTCCAGCTTTTGGACAGCAGGAGTTTCCATCTGCCCTTATTGTCGTATTGGGCTAGTGTGACTGCCTGCTGCACAATTCAGACCTTGCCAGAACCGTAGCCTAAAAATTCTGGAGACTGAATAAAGACCAAATGGAAGGATGGCTGGTTTAAAAAAATGAAGCTGGTACACTAGGAACCAGGAAAATAAATCAGAACAATAGGGTTTGGCTAGAAAAGTATTGTTGCTTTTTAAATATAGGCTTATTTGCCTTCAATAATCTATGTTTTAGATGAAATTAAGAGAAGAATTCCCAGTTGCAATGTATGGCTATGAAAGTTGGACCATAAGAATGGCTGAGTGCCAAAGAATGGAGGCCTTGTGTGGTGGAGAAGACTCCTGTGAGTCCCCTGGACTGCAAGGCATTCAAACTGGTCAGTCCTAGAGGAGATCAACCCTGACTGCTCTTTAGAAGGCCAGATCCTGAAGTTGAAACTCAGATACTTTGGCCACCTAATGAGAAGGAAGGACTCACTGGAGAAGAGCCTAATGCTGGGAAAGATTGAGGGCAATAGAAGAAGGGGATGGCAGAGAAGGAGGTGGCTGGATGGAGTTCCTGAAGCAGTAGGAGTGAGCTTAGATGGACTCCAGAAGATGGTAGAGGATAGGAAGGCCTGGAGGAACGTTGTCCATGGGGTTGCGATGGATCAGACCCATCTTTGCAACTAAGAACAACAAGAAGAAGAGAAGAACATTTGAAGGATATTTGTAGTATGCCTATTATTAGTATATTAAGATATTTTATGAACTGGTGTTTATTCATTTAAACATAATGAGAGACAGTTGTATTGTTATTATCTCTATACTAAAAAAAAGTTGGTGGTTACTTGTATAATTTTTTTGGTCACTTTTAATTTGCTCTGTTATTCCCCTTCCCTTTTCGCTTTTTGTTAGTTTGTAAATTTTAGCATTTGATGCTGAAATTTAATAAAGATGTTATATATAAAGAAATAATAGGAAGAAAATGATTAAGGCAGATAAATACTGAATTGTGTTCTCTTCATAGCACAACCCAAGGACCTCATCTTTATAAAAGAATTAAAAAAAAGATCAATGCAGGTTTCAGAGTGACGAAGTGGATAATTAGGCCGAGAGTCATCTGCTTTAAATGTTGGGGGCCACTCATTTCAAAAACTAGCTCTTTTGTTCCAATATAAAGCAATGAACAAAAGAAAAAAAGATGATCTGTTCTTTACTCTAACAAAAAAAATAAATGAATCCCGAGCCTCAGAGAAAGAAGGGTTGGTAAAAAAAAAAAAATGAGAAAGGGGGGGGAGAGAGGCATTTTAGCACATGTTGTCACATGCAATATAAGGGTATACAGGATAAGCAAAATATGAAATGAAAAAGGTTGGGAGACTACAAGGTCTTCCAATCAAATCTTCTGTCTGAGAATAGAAAGAAACTTTTTTTTCCCATTTGCTGTCCTAGAGAGCCCCCTAGCACTGCTTTTTAAAACGAATGTTCTCGGATTAATTCAGCCATTGTTGGTTTTCTTGCAGCTAACTTGGAAAACAGACGATTGATCCTTCCGACGTTAATCCATGCAATTGGAAGCCAATTTCCCTGTAGACAGATGCACAAACACAGACTCCTAAAGGATCTCTTTTCTCACAAACCAAAGTTTCCCGTTTCTGCTCAGAAACCAATGTTCTTATCCAGAGTCGCCTACATTTATGCAATTATCATTCCAAGGGGAATTACTTTTTTTTAATGGAGCAAGTCACAAACCTTTGTCCCAGATAGTGACAAATTCAATAAAAGCGTAATTTTGAATAGTATAATTTTCTTTTTCAGCTTGACATTTTCAGGAAACAGAGAGGATCTTTCAAGTGTCTTCATTAACCTTAATTTATAATAATCTACCATCCCGTAAAGAGCCAGTTTGCTGCAGTGGTTATGGTATCAGAGTAGAAACTGGGAGAATGTGAATTCTAGTCCAGTCTTAGGCACCAAACCAGCTGGATGACCTGGGGCCAGTTCCTCTCTTTCTCAACCCTGAGAAAGAAGCAAGGACAAACCACTTCTGGAAACCACAGGGATCTATAGAATAGAATAGAATAGAATAGAATAGAATAGAATAGAATAGAATAGAATAGAATAGAATAGAATAGAATAGAATAGAATAGAATAGAGCTGGAAGGGACCTATACCATCTCAGACAAGTGACTGTCCAGTCTCTTCTTAAAAACCTCCATTGATGGAGCTCTCACCATTTCTGGTGGCAAGCTGTTCCACTGGTTAATTGTCCTCACTGTTAGGAAGTTTCTCCTTAATTCCAGGTTGCTTCTTTCTTTGATTTGTCTCATAAAAGCCTAGACTTACTGTAATTTGAAAATGCATGCACATATGCATACATGCACGCACACACACAAACATACACACTCACACACACACAGACAGAGGGAGAGAGAGAGAGAGAGAGAGAGAGAGAGAGAGAGAGAGAGAGAGAGAGAGAGAGAGAGAGAGAGAGAGAGAGAGAGAGAGAGAGAGAGAGAGAGAGAGAGAGAGGGAGAGAGAGAGAATATCCCATAAGCCTTAGCAGGAGGCCAGGAAGATGCCAGGAATAAAACTCAACTTGAAGGAATCTTTGCCTGCTCCATGAACACTTCAAAAGCTAGTTTAGCATTTAAAAACAAACCCACCAAAATATACAAAACACACAAGTAGCAGCAAAAAGAGAAACCACAAAAACCTAGTCTTGCTGAAATGGAAAATAAAAATGAACTAGATTTTGACTGACCTAATCATTGATCATGAAATAGGAGAGCTAACTCCAAACTCTTTACCTTTTTTTGAATTTTTCCACTTCCTCTCAGAGGATGGGTGAGTGGGTGGGGGAACTCTCCTGATTGACAGAGGGAGAGAGGAGAAAAGGAGTGGGCAAGAAGGAGAGGGAGCGGGGAGAAAGAGAGGGAGAGGGGGAGAGGGGGAGAAGGAGAGGGAGAGGGAGTGGGGGAGAAGAAGAGGGAGAGAGGGGAGAGAGGGGGAGAAGAAGAGGGAGAGATGGGAGAGAGGGGGAGAAGGAGAGGGAGAGGAGAGAGGGAGAGAGGGGGAGAAGGAGAGGGAGAGACAGAGGGAGAGAGAGAGAGAGAGAGAGAAAGAGAGAGCCTCGCAAGGGCCTTGCAAGCAACTGCTTCCTTTAACTCCTGAGCTGGGTGGTGCAAGGCGATATTTTTCAAGATCGTGCTCTGTAATTGAGAAAATAAGCAATACTTTCAGAGTCCATTTGATACTCTCTGTAGGCATCAGAGAGTGGAAGAAAATATAACAGAGCTTTCAGCAGCGATGGAACGCCTTCACACAAAGACTTCGAGTGACCCCCTTACAATATTATTTATTTGTGAACAGCCAGAAAAAGCAAATTGATAGACAAGTCACGCTGAGGTCTATTTGGCAAGAAAATATTCGTCCGGGAGCCACAAAAAGTCACTTTTTAAAATCTGATCATTAGTCACCTAGGCGTCCTTGTTTCCTCACCCTGGCCACACTTTTAACGTCAAGTCTGATTCGTCATTATTTCGGGGTGGTTTCCCAACTAACTCCTGCCTGCATTATCTGCGCGTTCACAGAGGAAGAAAGAAAAGAAGAAGAAAAAGAAAAATGTGCAATTTTCATCTTTCCAGAGACAGCCAGCCAAATGTACCCTGAGCCTGCCCGCTTTCAGTCGTGGGGAATTACTTAAGTCTTCCAAGAAAGATATTTCTCTGAGCAGGAATCACAGCCTGGAGTCACTTGGGTGCCATCCAGTCTTTCTCAGGCTGATGAATCCGTAATTGTGTTACATGTCTAGTCAGAGAATCTTTCAAAATATCAAAGCAAACAACAACAAAATAATTTCACCAGATGGCTCACATTTCTGTTTCTAGCCTATTAGAGATGCCCACTCTTTTGTTGTTGTTGTTGTTGTTATTGTTTAAGTTTCCTTTCAGGATTTCCTGTGGAAATGATACTCAACTATCAACTATCTCAACGAGTTTCAACTATCTCAATCTCAGGATAGGGTTTGTTTTTGTCTTTTTTCCTCCAAGACGTAACAATACAAGAGAAGCTTCCTTAAGCTAAATTTTTTTTAGCTGAAGCTTCTTCAGCTTGGACTGGATGGTGGGGAATGGAAGGATTTATACTCCTTGCAGACAGCTGGTCATTTTGCCTCCTTTTAGAGAGTCGTTGAGGCCACCTGAAGGCTCCTTCTTCCTGTTCAATCTCCCAAAACTCAGGATTAGATCATAATCCTCTCTTTCCTCCTCACAAGATTTGAGAAGAATTGGTACTAGTGTGAACTCTATCAGCTTTGAGCATGGGTGGAGGTGCTTTCTTTCAAAAGACTATGGAGATTCTCAGCTGATTCTCAAAGTGATCATCAGCTAACCCAGTGGAAATCGCTCATTAGCCAATGTCTATGGAGATTCTCAATCATCCAGGTCATAGTTGTCCCAAAAGGGCTTCTTCATGAGGCTACTGGACTTTCTTGTTTTTCTTTGGAGACATTTCACTTCTCATTCAAGAAGCTTCTTCAGCTCCGACTGGACGGTGGGGCATGGAAAGATTTATACTCCTTGCAGACAGCTGGTCATTTGCCTTCTTTTAGAGAGTCGTTGAGGCCACCTGGAGGCTCATCTGTGTCTTCAGGGTCACCCTGAGTGGTGCAAATGGGTGTGGGGCCTTCTTGGAAGTGCTGAAAGGACTGTGTTATAGACTGAAGATAGATGATGTCGTATCCCTCCCCCTCTGTTGAGCAAAGAAGTGAAATATCTTCAAGCAAACCAAGAAAGTCCAGTTGCCTTGGGACAACGTGACCGGGATGACTGAGAATCTCCAGAGACATTGGAGAAGGACGTTTGCTTAAAGTCTTTATCAGATTTCATAGAATTCCATCTCAAAGCAGATCAGTGTCTGATGAATACTGAAAGCCACGCATTAACATTTCAGATTTCCACATTTCCATACCTGATCTTCAGCGTCATTACCTTTAGCTCATCATGTTTAATTCATATTTAAATACAAGTGAGATAACCAGCTATTTAACCCTGTTTTTCTTCCAAAGCCCTAACCATTAAATTTGCGGATGCAGATGCAGATGTATTAAATAATCTCGTTGCTAAACAAATCCTATCTGGTGGGGGGAACACTTGTATACAAAATAGACGCCATATGCTCCTGTTTACATATTGTGTAGCAAACTAGAAGGAATGCAAGCCACAGAGCTGCCTTTGAAATTGTCCAGCCTTAATTACGGTATTATACATTCTTCCAATTTTAGCAAACAGTGGTTAGGAGTCATTTTATTTGTCATGCACCTATAAGTAAACATAGCATAAATTTGTTATGCTAATTACTGGATACCAAACTCTTAAAAGAGATGAGGATTTTTTTTAAACAATTGCATAACAATTAAAACACAAGCCTTTGGCTGTAATTCAAAGTCGTTTTTCTGGGGAAAAAAATAACCTTATGAAATCAACAGCACTTGCTTCGGAGTAAATATTATTAACACTGGGCCATTTTGTATATTACGGGTTCAGCGGCATACACATCAATAAATCTTGAGCAGAGTAATGCTTACCTAAATAATAAGTTAAAATAATGAAGGCTGACTCTTAGAAGTTTTTTTAATCGGAGGAAAAACACATATAAATCTAGGGCTGTGGCATTAAACAGGCTCGATTTTGCAAAAGTATATTTTAAAAAGCTAAATAAATATAATTATGCATTTTTAACATTCTGCATTCAGTCTAGAGTGCGTTCTCACATTTGGAAATTCCAAGTCAAGTGAAGAGAATGAGTTATTTTGGATTTCTCTACTTCTCAGTGCTTTTTGTAAAGTAAAACATCAAGAGGCAACCACAATTCTTCAAACTTGGCCCTTTTATGACTTGGGTCTTCAAACTTGGCCCTTTTATGACTCGTGGACTTCAACTCCCAGAATTCCTCAGCCAGGCAGGCTGGCTGAGGAATTCTGGGAGTTGAAGTCCACGAGTTATAAAAGAGCCAAGGTTGCCTACCCCTGATCTAAGAGAAGAGACAGTCAGCCGATTCATCAAAGCATCTGAAGGCAGAACAAGAAGCAATGGATGAAAACTAATCAAGGAGAGAGAACCAACCTAGAAGTAAGAAAAAATTTCCTAACTGTGAGAACAATTAACCAGTGGAACGGCTTGCCCTCAAAAGTTGTGGGTGCTCCATCACTGGAGGCTTTTAAGAAGAGACTGGACAACCAGTTGTCTGAAATGGGATAGGGTCTCCTGATTGAGCAGGGGGCTGGAATAGAAGACCTCCAAGGTCCCTTCCAACTCTATTATTCTATTTGTAAGAGTCAGCAGCTACCCAAAGAACTTGAGGTTCCAAGAGGGCCAATCAGGAGATTCAAGAGGAGGCTTCCCAGTCAAACAGAACTTTATTTGGCCAAGTGAAGTTGCTGGGTGGAACACTGTCTGAAACACTGGCAGCTGCATTCAGAAGTGCCACACCGTGGTCCGTTAGGCACTTCTATTTATATACAGGTAACAACCAATCACATGGTGACACTTGTTGGCATACAGAATATTAACCAATCACCTTTCATTACTTTCCCGCTCTTTCCCTTGTCTCTGGGTCTCTATACGTGATCTTCCTGCCTTCACAAAATGGCGTCTCTAACGCAAGCAAGGTGTACAGAAGCAAAAATGGAGGTCATTAGGCTAATAACAGGAATACCCTTTTGTACAATCCCTATATTTTATTCTGTAATAAAGGGCTAAGTTAAAACTAAATTTTAGGTGAAATTATCTAGTATTATTTTTTTTAATTAATGGGTTTTATAATGTATTTTAATGTTAGATTTCTTTATGTTAGTATTCATGTTGTGAGCCGCCCTGAGTTCTTGGAATAGGGCGGCATAGAAATCTAATTAATAATAATAATAATAATAATAATAATAATAATAATAATAATAATAATAATAATAACAATAATAATAATAATAATAATAATAATAATAATAATAATAATAATAATAATAGGCTTTCTGAGAAGGCCCTTTTCTCCTGCATTTTCAACCCCTTTTTCCAAAAGTACCTGAAAATAGAAAATTTTTTTTTAAAAAATTGCTGGGCTTTTTACTTACGAAAACAAAGCATCTGCAAAAAATAATAATAAAAAATATGTACGTGTTTCTTCATTCTAGCAACTTTAAGAAAATCTAGGCTGTGACCTAATGTCACCACTGTATCTAAGGAGAACTGGTTTAAGTTTTTGAAGTCCACTCTCATCTTTTGCTTAAAGGGTGTAGATGTGGTTTAACACCAGTCACATTTTTCCCATGGGGAAGGAAGTTGTGATAATTGTGGTTGCCTCTTGATGAGTTCCTGAAAGGTTGAAATTCTATGGATCATTTGAGTTGGGCTCTTAATAGTAGACAGCTGTGAAGTCTAATTCACAGTATTGACTTAGACATTATTTAATATATATAGTATCGCGTTAATGATCTGTTAACCAAGCATTTTTACTTTAGAGTTCAAAATGTTAAATAATTAAATTAAACTAAATTAAATTAAATTAAATTAAGATGCCAAAGTTCACACCTGGATTTTGATTAGAAATTGAAAATGAAATATGTTACAATGTCATACGCTTTTAATGATGGATTAAAACGCATTAGTTTCAGGCTGTTCCAGGTTTTTTGCTTCCTCCCTCTGAATATTTACCTATTTGTCCCTGACCGGGTGCATCATAAAAAAACAACACTATATATATATAGTGTGTGTTTGTTTTTTTTATGATGCATCCGGTGGGCCCTAATTTGGGAAGAAGAAATTTGGGCCGACCAGGTGCATCATAAAAAAACAAACACTTAAGACATATTTGCTCCCCTGGTCTCTTCCCTCACTGACACAGCTGACAAAGTGAGAAAGAGTCTGTAGCTTAGAGGTCAACACAGCTGCCTAACTGTGTAAGCAGCCCAGGTTCCAATCTCAGAAGGGTGTAGCTGGCTGATGAGAGCTAAGGAGCTTGAAATAGCTATACCAGCGTCCCTTTAACTCTTTTTTTTCTTCCCAAGGTTTTAATTGTTGCTAATTTTTTTAAAATAATTTTTTATTATTAGATATCTGTTTGTACATGTAAACAAAGAAAAAGTTCAAGTTAAAGCCATTCAACTTAATACAATCATTTTAAATTTGTAGACCTTCACTCCGTATGTCCAAGTTTAACTATAAGTCAACTTCATTTTACAAATTTTAAGTTTTGCTTCTTTTCAGATCAATCCATTGGACATCAAACAAACAAGTCATCTTATTAAAATTAATAATTTTCATGTCAATATACCCATCCCTTCAACAAGTACATTCTTAGTCTATTTAATATATATCTTCCATTAATCGATAGATATATATTTGTACATGTAAACCAGGGGGAAATTCAAGTTAACTGCTATCCAACTTAATACAATCGATTTAAATTTGTAAACATTCTTCACTCCGTATGTCCAGATTTAACTATAAGCCAGATACATTTTCTTTGATTGGTGTTTCTCTTGTATGTAGTCTATCCAATGTTTCCAGTCTATCATATATTGTTCATTTGAGCGATCCTTCAAATATGCCGATATTTTAGCCATTTCTGCCAAATTTATTACTTTCAAAGTCCATTCTTCAATAGGTGGTATTTCTGGCTTCTTCCAGTATTGTCCCACCAACAGTCTCGCTGCTGTGATCAAGTTCAGAATTAAGTTCGTCTCTGTGGTAGTACAGTCTTTTATGATCCCTAACAAAAACAACTGAGGTAGAAATTCAATAAATTTAACACACACACACACACACACAAACTTTCAAAATCTATAATAATGAAATAGCAAAAAAAAAAAACAAAATGTACGTACCTATTGAAAAACAACCTGAATACCTTATGCTGCTTATCTCAGAGCTGTTTTGTGTTTTGAAGTTTAAAGGCCACGATGTAATAGCCACCTGCCCAGAGATGTGAACTCTGCTGAAATAAACAAGTCTGTTTCCAAAGAAGCCTAATTAGGTTTTTGCTGTTAATTGGCACATTAATTTGCATGCTGGAAAATAGGAAAGGGGGAAAAAAGGCCCAGCCCACATAGAAAGCTATGCTTTTGCTTTCCCGCTGACTGCAGTGAGCAAACAGCCCTTGAGCCATTTCTTATGCATACCTGCAAAGAAGGGGAGATGAAATGCATAGGACATTTCACCTGAAAAAGGAAAAATGTATACTGATGGAAGCACCTTCTGAATCTCAGCTGATTTTATTGGATTTTATTGGATCAAAAATGAACTCTGCTTGGCTTTTGACCCATCAATTCTCCTACTCAAGAAACTACTTTCTGGATCAGAACTCATCCTGGACTTCTTTGATACATGTAAAATCTAATTGTCTTATTAAACACAATTTTAGGGAACTGAGGTTAAATCCCTAAAGGAAACCAGCCCTGAGTGTTCTTTGGAAGGACCAGATATTGAAGCTGAAGCTGAAATACTTTGGCCACCAAATAAGAAGAGAGGAAGGGAAAAGGAGAAGGGGACAGCAGAGGATGAGATGATGAGACAGTGTCATTGGTACAAGGAACATGAATTTGGGCAAAGTCCAGGAGACAATGGAGGACGAGGGGGCAGTTGTGCTATGGTCCATGGAGTCAAGAAGAGTTGGACATGACTTGTCTATGGAGGCTCGCAGTCATCCAGGTTACAGTTGTCCCAAAGATGCTTTTTCATGAGGCAACTGGACTTTCTTGTTTTTCTTTGAAGACGTTTCACTTCTCATCCAAGAAGCTTCTTCAGCTCTGACTGGATGGTAGGGAATGGAAGGATTTATACTCCTTGCAGACAGCTGGTCATTTGCCTTCTTTTAGAGAGGGTCATGCAGTGAGCCATGTGCAGATCTGTACATTGGAGGACTAAAACAACCACGTCATAAACACATGTCGCAACATAGGAGAACAAACCCATCAGGACAAGATTCAGCAGTCTATCTGCAATTAAAAGACAAAGGCCACTCTTTTGAAGACAGCAAAGTCCAGATTTTGGATAGAGAGGGCCGCTGGTTTGAAAGAGGGGTCAAATAGGCCATCTAGGTCATATCTGAACAGCCCTCTCTCAACAGAAGGGAAGAGATACAACATCATTTATCTCCAATCTACAGCACAATCCTTTCAGCAGTTCCAAGAATGCTCCACACACCATTTGCACTGCTCAGGTGACCCTGATGACACAGACCAACCTCCAGGTGGCCTCAACAACTCTCTAAAGAACACAAATGAGCAGCTGTCTGCAAGAAGTATAAATCTTTCCATTCCCCAACATCCAGTCAGAGGTGAAGAAACTTCTTGGATGTCTTCAAATGTCTTCAAAGAAAAACAAGGAAGTCCAGTTGCCTCATGAAAAAGCATCTTTGGGCCGGACATGACTTAGCGACTGAACAACAGCAACAAAGAGATTAAATCAATGCTGACAGGGGACATACAGCAAATAAGGCTTCTCTTGAGCTGAGCTTTGAGGGCCTACATAGGCAGGGATGGTTTCCTTTTGTTTTCTTCTAGAACAGCGGTTCTCAACCTGTGGGTCGCGACCCCATTTGGGGTCGAATGACCATTTCACGGGGGTCGCCAAACAACGCAGTCTGCCATTTTCCCCCCTTTTCCTTAGCTGTGCTACCTCCTCTTATTCTATTGGCTTTTGAAAGCCAATAGAATAGACTCTCTTGAATAGAGTCTAATTCTATTGGCTTTCAAAAGCCAATAGGAATTGTCCAGGCTGTCTCTGCCCTGCTGAGCCCGCCAAAAGTCCCAGTCTGCAAATGGTGCTGCAAGTTGTCTGCAGCGAAAGCGAGCTGTCTGGAAGTTTCCACCCCTCCCTGCTGAGCAACTACTAAAAATGTAAGTAAAAGAGGGCCAGGGGTGGGAGATGGGAGGCCAGAGGGCACAGGGAGGGTTGCTGGAGCACGTGGGGCCCGGCAGGTGCCTTACCTCCCTTGGGCTGGACCAGCTGGTGGCCCAGCTGGTGGTCGCCCTGCACCGTCACTGCCCCTTGCCAGCTATGCCTCGGCCAGCGCAGGGGGCAGCACCATACATGTGCGGCGCTCCCGGGCAGGGAAATAGTCCTCGACGTACAACCGGTTGGAAAGTCCTCGACTTATGATCGGTTGGGTAGTCCTCAACTTATAACCGGTTGGGGGTAGCGGCATTAAAAAGGTTGAGAACCACTGTTCTAGTATGTTTTTCTAACTTCACAGACTAGCTTGTAGACCTGACATTTCCTGTGGTTTCTATCCAAGTATTAACTATTACTAACTTGCTTAGCTTTTCAAAGTTCAACCAGGGTCACTACCCTAAAGATCATCCCTTGTGATGGATTTATTTATGGACAGTCTCAGTTGTCCATGTACAAATTCAAGACTCTGGTACTGCTACCGGTAACAGTGTAGGTGCCTTTGGGTCAATGCTGATTCCTTCTGACTGCCTGGACTGGTTCCTGCATTTTCCTTGTCAACATATTTGGAAATGTTTTGCCATTGGGATGAAGAGAGAAGGGTTGGACCTTCATGCCTACCGGTAAGATCATGGACCTTAAATAGAGCTCATGGCCTCCCGGTTTTTAGTTTGACGCTTTTACCGCTACTTTAGCTGACTCTGATAGCATAATTCAATCTTCCTGAAGTTGTGAGGGGGGGGGGAGAAGCCATCCTAATCCATAATATTGTTCCTACAAAATTCCTCAGTTTTGCAGAATGCCTTCAATTACTTCAGTACTTCATCACTTCAAGGGCTTCTTAAAAACTGGAGGTTTTTAAAGAAAAAACTGGACAGCCACTTGTCTGAAATGGTATAGGGGTCTCCTGCTTGAGCGGGGGCTGGACTAGATGACCTCCAAAGTTCCTTCCAGCTCTATTCTGACTAAGCCATGGGGAGAAGTATGGAGGAGGAATTATGCAATGATATATGCATTTTGTTGATTGGCGTCTTCCTTAGCAAATCTTTCTGGATCTGAAAGGTCACCCAGAATTTTCTTACTGGTTTTTGAAGAAAATGACAGAAAAGAGCTCTACTTTTTATATTTACACAAATTGTCCTTCTCTTCTTCATTTTCTGCTGTAAGGAGCCTTTCATCCTTGTTTGGTAAAGGTTAAGTGAGACAGGAAAATCTGGAAATAGAATCGGAGACAATATCCCAGGGAAACGGGGAGGAATTGGTCAAAGAGAAACTGATTCAAACTAGGAGCAGAATTGTGAAATATTATGTTCCTCAAAGAATGTGGCTAAATGGAGCACAAGAAAAGAGGCATCTTTGAAAAGAGGGTCACTGTGACCTCTTCCTTCTGTAGTATCTAAGGCAACAAAAAGAAGTGGCTTAAATTTAGCACGGATGTCTTTCTGAGATCCTGTTGCCTACGAAAAGGCAGTCTACATCCGAAGACCAACTTTACGCTTTTAAAATATATATATTTAAAACCTGTCGATATGGACAGAAATATTATTAATAATCATGATATCTAAGCTTCCCACCTTTAAGGAATTTTTTCTTTAGCTGAAATTATTATTACACTTGGATCTTTTATATCAGTGTGAACTTTATCGGCAGATTCCTACTCCACCCTATTTTTTTTTATGTATTGTCTCTAGAGTTTTATTATTATTATTATTATTATTATTATTATTATTATTATTATTATTATTATTATTATTATTATTAATTTAATTTCTATGCCGCCCTATTCCGGAGAACTCAGGGCGGCTCACAGCATAATAGAAATTACATACATATAAAAAACCCTTAAGTTAAAAAAAAACAAAAAACAAAAAACAATTGTTTTTGTTGTTATTGTTTTTATTCTGGCATCCGTGTTGCTTTGTGCTGTTCTGTTGTGTTTTTAGCAGTGTGTATGTGTGTGCGTGTGAGTGTATTTTTATTGTGAGGATTTTTACTGCATTGTGAAACATGAAATAATGTTTTATGAAATAAAAAAAATAGAAGGGCAAGGTATAATGTTTCTTTTAAAAAAATAGCTAAAAGGATCTGTGTTTCTTTGTGCTGTTCTGTTGTGCTTTTTCGGGTGCGTGTGTGTGTGTGCATTTTTATTGTGAAGGTTTTTATTGCATTCTAAAATATATACTTTTAAATTAAAAAAAATAGGACAAGATATAATGTTTCTAAAAAAGCTAAAAAGGTCCGGATAATGTTCCTAGAGATTCTTAACTTCCAAAAATAATGCTTCACTTACCAAAAGTTATTGCAGGAACAGCAGCAACTACTGCTTCGAAATATGATCTATATTCTATAAGCACTTGGGGGATTTCCAATTTTTGAGGAAAGGCGCTTGTTCAATGTGGAGGACAAATAATATTCTCATTTCTCAGATCCATGGCCACTATGAGTGATTTTTGAATTGTTCAGAAGGAGCAGGGAAATGGAAATTGCCTGGCAACCCAAGACGGGTGGAAACAGATAACAGAAACCAGATTATTGTTTTCCCCTTGGCGTGAATGGAGTCAATACGTGGGCAAAATAAAGGACATTTTTTAACTTTAGAAGGTGCTAGTATTAGAATGGCTGGGCTTGGTGTTTCCGTAGAAATGTAGAATTCAGAGACTTATCAGAGGGTTCACTGTGGCTGGAGAAGTCATGCCATAATTTACGTTGTCTTTGTAGGATTTTGGAGGATATATAACCTAGTGAGCGTCAAGGTTTTCTGCATTTGGAAAAATTGCTCCTTAGTCATGGCAGTATGTTGCTTCTATTTCCAGTTGTGTTCATTCTAACTCTAACTTTTCCTCCTAGAGTCATAAATGTTATTCTAGAACAGGGGTGTCAAACTCAATTTCATTGAGGGCCGCATCAGCATTGCTGTTGCCCTCGGGGGACCGGGTGGGTGTGGCCTACTGGGTGGGCGTGGATGGAGTGGGTGTGGCCTTCTGGGTAGGCATGGCCAGCTCTACATCGTTCGCGTCAAGGGTGCCTGTGGGGGCCTGGGCAGGAGTGGGACAGATCTGAGGGTCTCTGGCAGAAGGGGGTGGACCGGGGCAAGCGCCAAGGCATGGTGCATTTCTTCATTCCTCACAAAGGGTGACCCCTCCCCAGCATGCACCCGGGGGTGGGGCCAATGGGGCAGGGGCTGGTTCCTCGCTGTTTCCAGACGGCCTTGTGGAGCTAAGACTTAATGCGTTTCAGCATAGATGGCCACCACAAAATTGTACATTGGCTCCCGGACGGCCTGGGCCAGGGCCAAGGCAGCGGGGGCCATTCCCTCACTGTTTGCAGGATGGATTCGTGGGCCACATGAAACCACTTTGCGGGCCGCATCCGGCTCCCGGGCCTTGTGTTTGACATGTCTGTTCTAGAACCCCAAAGCTTCTGAACATTGGCGCATTATCTTGAGAAACTAAGATTCTTAATTAGAAGTGGGAGGCCATCAAATTAGATGAAATTGCCAATGTGCAATTCTCCGAAATCCTTAAAACCAAAGGAGGGATAATTAGAGGGGAAGACCACAACACCAGAGGTTGTTAATGGTGTATTTGTTAAGGAACATGTTCCTGACACATTATAATTCACAATTCATGATCCACAGGGTAACTCAAGAGGCATACCTCAGCTGGATAACTGATCACCATAAATCCAAATATGTTTTAACCACTCGGAAACCATTTTTCTGTGATTATCTTTTAAATTAGAAGCCCACTTTAGTTTATACATTTGATTGGTTTAGCATCTGTATTTATTTTTTTTATAACTAGTTATTTATTCAATTTATTTGGCGCCCATTTTGTTTTGCAACAACTTGGAGCAACTGTATACATATATTGGAGCCAATGGAATCAGCATCCTGACGATAAAATAATACATATAAGGCTTATTTCTATCAATTAATTGGGTCATTTTTAAAATGCTAACCTATTTGTCACTACTGAAGTATCCAGGTTATCAGAAAATGTATTTATAATGGTGAAGCTTCCATAAATCAACTTCTGCAGTCTAAATGTTGGATCAACTACTATTGTTTTCCCTCCGTCCATAACACAGACTCAAAATATAAAACCTGAAAGTGTGTTTTTTAAGTCACGAACACCATAAAATGTCCTATAACATTAAGCATATTGCACACATCTTTTTGCACAATGACAACCATAAATACATTTCAGTTCTAAAGGAGATTTTTCTTCATCCTAAATAGAGTTTGCGAAATAGACGTATAAACATAAACCACTGAAAACCTATCAATCATGGAATCACCTTACTTAAGAATATTCATACTTAATTTTAAAAAAATCCAATTACAGTTTTAAAGTTTCCATCAGCCACCTGATATATATATACTTGAAGCATTGCATTTTGAAATATTGAAAATGTACATTAGCCTTTTAAATAGTTAATCCATGATTAAATGAAAAATACCTCATTGCAAAGCCTTGAGATTCATCCCACTCAATTGCCATACCAGAAATCTTTTTAGATATGTCAAGTAAATGCATAGGTTTTAAGCACTGTTTAAACTATGGAGATAGAAAATTATTTTTGTTCCCTATTCCCTAATTTGTGTAATAACACTGGACATACAATTTATGGCAGTATGTCCAGAAGTAAGTCCATCAATATATAAATCTAGATTTTAGGGGTACTTCAAATGTCCACCTAAATAAGCTTTAATGGTAAAGCAAATGTTTTATGATTTTCTGGGTCAGTAGTAAATGTCCAGGTAACAGCCAATCAGCACTCTTAATACTAACAGCAATGTACTATTACAAAAATGCCACTTAAGCTTCAAGCTAACTCCTGATTTATACAGATTCCTATAAAAGTGATAAGAAAGAGAAAGAGAGAAAGAGAAAGAAAGAAAGAAAGAAAGAAAGAAAGAAAGAAAGAAAGAAAGAAAGAAAGAAAGAAAGAAAGAAAGAAAGAAAGAAGAGGAAGGGAGGGAGGAAGGAAGGAAGGAAGGAGGGAGGGAGGCAGGGAGAAAGAAAAAGAAAGAAAGAAAGAAAGAAAGAAAGAAAGAAAGAAAGAAGAGGAAGGGAGGGAGGGAGGAAGGAAGGAGGGAGGGAGGCAGGGAGAAAGAAAAGAGAAAGAAAGAAAGAAAGAAAGAAAGAAAGAAAGAAAGAAAGAAAGAAAGAAAGAAAGAAAGAAAGAAAGAAAGAAGAGGGAGGGAGGAAGAAAGAAAGAAAGCAGAAGGAAGGGAGGGAGGGAGGGAGGGAGGGAAAGAGAAAGAAAGAAAGAAAGAAAGAAAGAAGAGGGAGGGAGGAAGAAAGAAAGAAAGAAAGAAGCAGAAGGAAGGGAGGGAGACAGAAAGAAAGAAAGAAAGAAAGAAAGAAAGAAAGAAAGAGGGAGGGAGGGAGGGAGGGAGGGAGAAAGAAAGAAAGAAAGAAAGAAAGAAAGAAAGAAAGAAAGAAAGAAAGAAAGAAAGAAAGAAAGAAAGAAAGGGAGGCAGGGAGGCATGGAGAAAGAAAGAAAGAAAGAAAGAAAGAAAGAAAAGAAAGAAAGAAAGAAAGAAAGAAAGAAAGAAAGAAAGACTGTTTTCTGCTAAAGAGAAGTTGCCATCATTTAGATATTGTCTTCTGACTGGAGAAAATATATATTTTTCACACTTTTCCCAAAAAAAGCAGATACGTAGTTATAGTATGCATGTTTCTTTGTTTCTCGTCAAGATTCTTTAAGAGATCGTTGTCTTAAAGACACACACACACACACACACACACAGAGAGAGAGAGAGAGAGAGAGAGAGAGAGAGAGAGAGAGAGAGAGAGAGAGAGAGAGAGAGAGAGAGAGAGAGAGAGAGAGAGAGAGAGGTCTTGTACAAAATACAGTGGCTTTCGACAAGATGCTTTTGTACAGCAACAAGCAAGGAAAGAGCAAAGACAATGTTCTACCTGAACTGTGCTTGGGGGGGAATAGAGGCAGAACTGTCCCGAGATTAGCCACCTCTTACACAAAGAAGAGAAAGAATGATAGACAAAGAAGCCCTAGAATAAATCTTTAACTTGTTATCTCCATCCTGGCTCCCTTCTGGTCAATAGATGCTAAAGAGTCGATGCCAGTGGAGTCACACGCCCAACAATAAGGTGCCACTCTTCACTCCCAGTTAAAAGAGAGAAACAAGATAAAGCCTGCATTGGCATGACACAATCACGCCTAAGTGCAGCCTCCCTCAATCACTGGGTAATCCTTTTACACAAATGGAGTTTCACAAGGTTAGGAGATACGCCGTTCCTCTTTCCCATCTGTGGTTTCCTGGTTAATTCTCACACGGTTCCACGGTGATGCTCCTCATTAAAAGATGGCAACTGATTGGATTTAATTTAATTTAATTAATATTAAATTAAAGCAAATATTGCTCCAAGTGTCATTTTGTGGCACTATTTCCAGGACACATCTAATAGAGTACGGGGTTGAAATAACTCCAACCTGTCAGTCTCATCGTGGAACATCCTAAGTCAAATAATCCACGTTCCATACGTGGACAGATGGAGGGACAGATGGATGAATGGACAAACCCTCAGGTATTTTTTTTAAAGACATTCTTAGGAAGAGAATGTGAAATTTATTAGATCTGAACCAGGACGTATACGTTTCTAATTAAAAGCAGAACTCTTTGGATACTTAACATTTCTCTGCAAGTAGGGAACAAAGCTATAGACAGGAATCTTCAAACATGGCTCTTTTATGACTTGTGGACTTCAACTCCCAGAATTCCTCAGCCAGCCTCCATTTTTTGTTTGTTAGATTTAAGACAGGGGTCTTCAAACTTGGCCCTTTTATGACTTGTGGACTTCAACTCCCAGAATTCCTCAGCCAGCGTGCCTGGCTGAGGAATTCTGGGAGTTGAAGTCCACAAGTCATAAAAGGGCCAAGTTTAAAGACCCCTGGATTAGACCCCAAACTGCCGTGTGGGCCCTGCTACATCTGCTATGGAGCTATCTTTCCAAGGTACAGATTGGTAGATGCAATTTCTAACGCACCAGAAGAAATAATTAAATATACAGGAAAAAGAAGCCCTATTAACCGTGTTTAATTAAATGGCAAATTGCTTTTAATGTTTGTTTTTGTAGTATGTACTTTAAGAGTGGTTAGCTGCCTCGGCCAAACAAGTTCACTAAAAATCAAATCAATAGTTTCTCCCGCGGAGGCCCAAGCCTTCCTCCTGACATTGCCACAACTTTTCAGGAGTAGCGGCTTCCTGCTTAAAAAAAATATGATGCTTTCTTACAGGAAAGGCTCAAAAACAGAGCAGACTCAGTCCCTCCTAAGTAGCTGGAAGGTATCAGCAGATGCTGAAGTGGACAAAGTACTTCCTTGATAAGGTGACCAACAGTCCTCCTTTAGGGAGGACAGCCCTCCTTTTGTAAGTTCTGTCCTCCCTCGAAAAGTGTCCTCCTACACGTCCTCCTTTTTGATATTTGAAGACTAATCTGCAGGGCTTTTTCTTTCTCATAGAACACTCAGAACGGCGTTCCGGCACCTTTTTTGGATGTTTTTTTTTCAACTTTTGCATGAGCTGTGCTACTCCCACTATTGGCTTTCAAAAGCCAATAGGAATTGCTGCTGAGCGCGTCAAAACACCCGGCTGGCAAACTTTGCACATGCACGTTGTCTGTATTATTGTTGCAATGAATAAAATGTTTCTTTTATTTACGATATTTTTTTTTCTTCAATTTATTTGTGTCCTCCTTTTCATTGTGAAAAAAAGTTGGTCACCTTATCCTTGGCCAATTTATTCCAACTCTCTTTTCCTGCCCTGTGCTTGATTCCGCTCCGATGGAATCCGAAGGCCGGGGGTATCATGCCTCAAACGTACAAATGTCAATTTCCAAAACAAAATTTGTCAGCTAAGCCTGTAATTTCCATTTAGATTTGTTTCATTTTTCAAGGCACGAAAGCTGCCGAGCGGAGAATAGCTCGGCTTATAAAGCCTCTTTTCAAGTAACCCAAACTGTTTCACCCATTAACTTTTCCTGCAGCGGGCGAGGTAAAAAAAAAAAGAGAGCAGGGAAACAAATGTCCTCTTTGCACGCAACCTGCAAAGATTCTTCTTGTCAACGCACCTGTCACTCGATGCACCCGATCCAGTCCCATTAACCAATTGCTCGCATGGCACATAATTAATCTTCCGGGGAGATTTGCAATCAATTCCTCTTCCTCCACCCCGTTATTTTTCTGCAGACTTTCTAAGAAAAAAAGCTTCCCTGCTTACGTGGCTTTTCTGCCCCCCTCCCCATCAGAGAATGAAAGGCCCCTGAATCCAATGCATAGATCAAATGTACAGAGGAGTGACAGCTTTTCTTTGAGCTGCACAAACTGTTGTTGTTTTTCAAATAGGAAATATTTGTAGCTTGCGTTTTAGATTTTGGCTGTCGTTTGCCCTCCAAGCTTGTTTCAATATAATTCCTGAATGTTTCAGCAGGAGTGTCTCGTCCTATTCTCTTTAGCTCATAAGCATCTTGTGTGCCAATGTGGTCAGTTGTTTGGGGCTATATTTGAATTCCGAGCAGCTGATTGGTTCTCTTGTTGATGGCACTTCGAATTGTCTTTTTTTTTTTTTTTCAGATAATCCAAAGATACATTTATGGGAGAGTTGATAAACAGGAGTCAAGCAATCCAAAGATGCATCTATGGGAGAGTTGATAAACAGGAGTCAAGCAATCCAAAGATGCATCTATGGGAGAGTTGATAAACAGAAGTCAAGAATCCAAAGATACATCTATGGGAGAGTTGATAAACAGGAGTCAAGCAATCCAAAGATACATCTATGGGAGAGTTGATAAACAGGAGTCAAGCAATCCAAAGATGCATCTATGGGAGAGTTGATAAACAGGAGTCAAGCAATCCAAAGATGCATATATGGGAGAGTTGATAAACAGAAGTCAAGAATCCAAAGATACATCTATGGGAGAGTTGATAAACAGGAGTCAAGCAATCCAAAGATACATCTATGGGAGAGTTGATAAACAGGAGTCAAGTAATCCAAAGATGCATCTATGGGAGAGTTGATAAACAGGAGTCAAGCAATCCAAAGATGCATCTATGGGAGAGTTGATAAACAGAAGTCAAGAATCCAAAGATACATCTATGGGAGAGTTGATAAACAGGAGTCAAGCAATCCAAAGATACATCTATGGGAGAGTTGATAAACAGGAGTCAAGCAATCCAAAGATACATCTATGGGAGAGTTGATAAACAGGAGTCAAGCAATCCAAAGATGCATCTATGGGAGAGTTGATAAACAGAAGTCAAGAATCCAAAGATACATCTATGGGAGAGTTGATAAACAGAAGTCAAGAATCCAAAGATACATCTATGGGAGAGTTGATAAACAGGAGTCAAGCAATCCAAAGATACATCTATGGGAGAGTTGATAAACAGGAGTCAAGCAATCCAAAGATACATCTATGGGAGAGTTGATAAACAGGAGTCAAGCAATCCAAAGATGCATCTATGGGAGAGTTGATAAACAGAAGTCAAGAATCCAAAGATACATCTATGGGAGAGTTGATAAACAGGAGTCAAGTTTACCAGATGAGAAAAATCGCCATTCCAGATTCAAGTTAGGCCATATCAGCAATTTAGAAGAAACAGGCATGACAAGAGGAAGCTTATTCTCCTTATCTAGAACAGGGGTCCCCAACCTCTGAGCTGTGGCCCACTACCAGTCCACAGCCAGTTCAGAACTGGGCCACGCAAGTGGCGGGCAAGCGTGCGTACACGCACAACTCCATTTGCAAGAATGGCGAGCATTCACACTTGTGTGCAAAACTCTATTTGTTGGTGTTGCCTGTGAAGCTCCATTTGTGGAGTTGTGTGTGCTCACACAGGCACCTGCCACTCACAAGGAACCATCCCCTCTCCCCCTCTCTCCACTAGTCTGCAGGACTGGAAAGATTGGGGACCACTAGTCTAGAATATATCATTGAATCTATCACTGACATTTTCTTGGGCGTTTCCTAATTCCTCTGCTGCCAGATTTTGTTCTAGTAACATGGGAGGCATAGAACAACTCACAGGCCAGGCTTTGTCTGGGTCAGTTTGTGCTGTTCCTGCCTTAGGGTCTCTCTCTTCTGATCACTTAGTCTTCTTCCATTTGGTGGCTGACTTCTGTTTCAAACACTTTGCTGTCTACAAAGAGAGAGCACGATTAGATTAGCTAAATTGCTACGCTCAGCTTGGAAAGCATTTGCAATTCAAAAGAAGGCCTGGTTGCAATCTTGAAAAAATTTGCCAGGCTGGCTAGCAAGCTGGTTAAGAAAGCAGATCAAATCCTTACCATCAGTTTTTACAAAAGTAATAATAAAACAGTTGGAGATAAGAGCAGGGAACAGCAGTGGAACATGTAGTAATCTTAAGATGAATGATTGTGGAAAAAAGCCCTGCCTTAATTCTTGGAATGCCACCATGTCTTACAGGGAGTGTGCTGGCTTAGGAGAAGCAATGAATTGATCCAGAGAGGAGAGGATTCAGACACTGTGCTAAATCATAATGGGGTTTGCTTCTGGGTGAATTCAGCCAACTGTATTTTGCATGAGTAAAAAGTTGTAGCTTAACATAATGTGTGAAGCTGTGAAATACAAGGCAGAACCATATGTTGAAAGACAACGAAGAGGAGGAAATGGCCTTTTTAGGAGGAGGAGGAGGAGGAGGAGGAGGAGGAGGAGGAAGAAGAAGAAGAAGGGAAGAAGGAGGAGGGGGAAGGGGAGAAGGAGGGGAGGAGAAGGAGAAGGAGGAGGAGGAGGAGGAGGAGGAGAAGGAGAAGGAGAAGGAGAAGGAGAAGGAGAAGGAGAAGGAGAAGGAGAAGGAGAAGGAGAAGGAGAAGAAGAAGAAGAAGAAGAAGAAGAAGAAGAGGAAGAAGAGGAAGAGGAAGAGGAAGAGGAAGAAGAAGAAGAAGAAGAAGAAGAAGAAGAAGAAGAAGAAGAAGAAGAAGAAGAAGAAGAAGAAAAAGAAGAAGAAGAAGAAGAAGAAGAAGAAGAAGAAGAAGAAGAAGAAGAAGAAGAAGAAGAAGAAGAAGAAGAAGAAAGCTGATGCCAAAATGTATGGCGCTCAATAAAACTGATTTGTAATTTTGATTTGAATTTTAGTGATCTCCTCAATGAACTTTGGCACTTTTAGTAGTGGTGGGGAGAATTCAGCTACTCAGCCTATAAACTGTGTTTTCTCTCCAACTTCTCCAGGCAATATCAAAGTTGCCTTAGAGAGCAAACTCGGGAGAATGAAGATTTTATAGTTAATTTCAGGAGGCTCCACCAATGCTACAACAACACAGCTAGAGGCTTTATTTAGGATGCCTTTCAGCTTTTGACATTGGATTAAAAGAAAGATTTCTCTTTTTCATGAAAAGGATTTTAAGGAGGAAGAGAATCCCAGGGAAGATGATGGTCAAAAGAGAAATGCAGAAGTTGAGAATTCGGTTCCAGTTGGTTTTGAAGAGAGACTGCCCCAGTCAAGAGAAGGTGTCAAATGGGGAATTAGTCTGGGGAGATTCCTGTGAAATAGGCACCAGCAATAAAGTCCTAACTGAACTCTTCAGATGTGAATCCAATTGTTTGTACCTGTCATTAATCCTCCCAGACTGGCAGGTTGCATTGGGCCAGACCAGATAAGGTTCAGTGGCCTTCAAAAGTGGTGGTGATAATGGAACCTTGCTGACATAAAGATTCCAGACTAATTTCCTGCTTGACTCCTCCCTGGCTCAGCCAATCTCTCCCTGACAAGTAGATGAGGAAGGGAAAATTTTTTAAATGATTTCAAGAGAAAACCAGAGGATTGCCTGGAACGATTAATTGAAAAAAAAAAATGTTCCAGCTTTTGGCATTGCCAGCTTGTTTCTCCATCTACATGCAAAATTATGCTTAACTGCTGAATAAAAGTAAACATTTTTTAGGGAGACATTTGCAACCAAAGAACAGAAAGCTGGACTCACACCCCGACGATTGCAGACATTTTAACATACATGGGGGTTGCAGAGGAGATAAGAATGTATACAATTATTTCTTCCTAGCCAAAAGGCTGAGCAGTAATATGTCAAGACTATTTGTGCCATGGATATAAACACACACAAATAAACTCAAAGATCTGCTGCAATGTTATATTTATTGTTTTGTCCCTTGAGACATAAAATAGGCCTCTGAATCATTGTGACTAACCATCACAATAATGTTGTAAGTGACGTAATAGAACAGATTATTGTATTCAGGCGCCTGCATAGTCAGAGAACATTGGCTACAGTGATTTATAGACAACTATCCAGATGGACTAACTGTTCATTTCTTGAAAAGTAAGTATGCAGTGTAGCTCACAACTGTTTTCATTCTTTAAAAATATTTTATATTGTGGGATCCAGTCAGTGGTGGGATTCAGTCAGTTCGCATCACTTCGGCAGAATTTTTTGTTGCCCAGGCCCAGAATGGACTTCCGGAAGTGGAATCACACAGAGAACCGGTTGTTCACATATTTGAATCCCACCACTGGATCCAGTGGACCAGTTAGGTTTTCTTTTCGTTGTGTAAATCAACTGACCTGTATCATTCAGGTTTAAATAAGACGTTTCTTCATATACTTCAAAGCCATTGTTGACTTAAGAGTATTTCTTTGGCCGTGCATTGAAATGTGTCTGTTGTCATGGTTCCGATAGATGAAACTATTCAAAGAACTTTGAGGCATTGTTTACTTTAAAGAATCTTTATTCGAGAAGCGTAGCATCGGCACTAACATAATTAAAGCCAAAAACTGAATCCCCCCCCCTTGAGCACATAGTATCAGAGCACAATTCCCTCCTCCAATTAACAGTCGTAAATCACATTCCCCAATTAGCTTAAATCGCGGGCTTTCCCTCCAGTTCTCCAGCCCGCCAACTCTTATCATCTCTTATTTCAACAACCTTGATTCTCATGCTAGGTTCAATGTTATTATGTCTAGCTAGACTCTCCTGCACATTCCCCCCTCCTCAGCATCATCTAACTCTAAAAGCGAAAAGCAGAAAATGGCTACATCTCCATCTGTTGTCAAAGCAAAGACATCCGATGTTAGCAGCATTGACATCTGTAGCAGCAAGACTCAGCATTCTTAACAGGGAAAATTGCAAAATTACCTCTAATAATTTTGCATTTTTCCCTATTAGGAATCCCGAGTCCTGCTGCTATAGATCTAGATCTAGATACATTCCTTGACTTATGAACACAATGGAACCCAAGATTTTGGTTGCTAAGCAAGACATTTGTTAAATCAGTTTTAGGTCATAAAAGAGGGATTACCTGATCACTGTCATCAATACGAGTCAATGGCCAAGCGTCTGAATTTTGATCATGTGATTCTGGGGATGCTGTGATGGCCATGTGAAAAATGGTCATGTCACTCTTTTCAGTGCCCCTGGTAACTTTGAAGAGTCACTACATGGACTGTTGTTAGTCAAGGACTGCCTGTGTTTCTGTGTGTCCCGTTTGTTTACAACGGCCCCGGACTTCATTTCAGAAGCTTCTCCATTTTCTCTAAGCCAGGAGGTAGGCAACCTTGGCTCTTTTATGACTCGTGGACTTCAACTCCCAGCATTCTTGAGCCAGCCATGCTGAGGGGAAAGGGAGAGTTTCCAAGCTGAGCCAGGCTGGCTCAGGAATTCTGGGAGTTGAAGTCCACGAGTCATAAAAGAGCCAAGGTGGCCTACCCGATGATCTGTCTGTCTGTCTGTCTGTCTGTCTGTCTGTCTGTCTG
Organism: Bothrops alternatus; assembly: GCA_034064705.1. NCBI lineage: Eukaryota > Metazoa > Chordata > Lepidosauria > Squamata > Viperidae > Bothrops > Bothrops alternatus. Next base: position 297,428 of record JARGCV010000359.1, on the reverse strand, counting down.
TCTGTCTGTCTGTCTGTCTGTCTGTCTATCTATCTATCTATCTATCTATCTATCTATCTATCTATCTATCTATCATCTAGCCCAGGGGTAGTCAACCTTGGCCCCTTCATGACTCGCGGACTTCAACTCCCAGAATTCCTGAGCCAGCCTGGCTCAGCTTGGAAACCTTTCCCTTTCCCCTCAGCATGGCTGGCTCAGGAATTCTGGGAGTTGAAGTCCACGAGTCATAAAAGAGCCAAGGTTGCCTACCCCTGGCCTAAGCGGTGGAAATATCAAATACAACTGAGGCACAGAGCACCTGAGCAGCAGCTATGTGCCTTTATCTACAAAATCAAAGTCAGATTTCAGGCTAGCTGCACAGCAACTTAATTGGGAACGCTGAATTCCTGTCAATTCCTTGCGCCTCTCCGTTGAAGTATCACTGGGGTTTATCTGAACAAGATTTACTTTCCAATAGTGAAAATAGCCTCAGATCCGGTTTGCCAGAGGCCTGTGCCACAGTGCACATTTAATATTTCTCAATAAGTATCTAATTTTCGTTCATGCTTGATTTTGGAGGTTTCACCTTTATTATACTGAGACTGTTTACTCGTCAAAAGATTTACTGCGCATCTGGTTTTTTGGTGGGTGTTGTTTTTTTTTTTGAGGGAGAACTTTGTTAGCTTTCTTGGGAGATTTCCAATCATGAAGCGGGGGGGAAAAAAAGATTCTATATTTCAAAGATGATGTTAAGGAGAGATCAGCCTGCCGTATTATAGGGAGGATAATGCTGTCGGTGTGGTTTTCTGAGAGACCAAAAAAAAAAAAAAAAAGCTTTGCAATATGGCTGATATTCTGTTCCAGGGGGACAATCTGGCAATCAAGATCTGCCAGTTGCAAACAAAGATCTCACTGTACAGATAAAACTGCTGCTGCAATTGAGAAAAGACGGACTTGCTGAATGGCTGTAGAATCGTGTGGCCGTGGAATTTATGAATTACTGCAATATTACCATGGAATATAAAGTAATAAGCTTTGGATGAAGCAGCTCAGTGCAAAGATTTCCCAGGGGAGTCAACAAGGCTCCTTTCCCATCTTCTGTTCTATAATGGGTCCAGAAGCAGCAAGAAGGGAGGTCTAAGTGACTGGAATCCTCTATCTGCAGGGTTTACACCTTGCCGCACTAAATATTACTCCTTAGCAGAAGTAATGTATACACTGCTGAACTATATTAAATGTATGACAAAAAGAGAAGAATAGGATAGGATAGGATAGGATAGGATAGGATAGGATAGGATAGGATGGGATGGGATGGAATGGAATGGAATGGAATGGAATGGAATGGAATAGAATAGAATAGAATAGAATAGAATAGAATAGAATAGAATAGAATAGAATAGAATAGAATAGAATAGAATAGAATAGAATAGAATAGAATTAGAGTAGAGTAGAGTAGAGTAGAGTAGAGTAGAGTAGAGTAGAGTAGAGTAGAAAATGGAATGGAATGGAATGGAAAGGAACAGAACAGAACAGAATAGAATAGAAAATATGGAATGGAGTGGAGTGGAATGGAATGGAATAGAATAGAATGGGAACATGGAATGGAATGGAATGGAATGGAATGGAATGGAATGGAATAGAATAGAATAGAATAGAATAGAATAGAATAGAATAGAATAGAATAGAATTAGAGTAGAGTAGAGTAGAGTAGAGTAGAGTAGAGTAGAGTAGAGTAGAGTAGAGTAGAGTAGAGCAGAGCAGAGTAGAGCAGAGTAGAGTAGAGTAGAAAATAGAATGGAATGGAAAGGAAAGGAACAGAACAGAACAGAACAGAATAGAAAATATGGAATGGAGTGGAGTGGAATGGAATAGAATGGGAACATGGAATGGAATGGAATGGAGTGGAGTGGAATGGGATGGGATAGGATAGGATAGGATAGGATAGGATAGGATAGGATAGGATAGGATAGAATAGAATAGAATAGAATAGAATAGAATAGAATAGAATAGAATAGAATAGAATACCGGTAGAATAGAATAGCAGGCTTGGAAAGGACCTTGGAGGTCATCTAGTCCAACCCCTTGCTCAGGCAAGAATCCCTATACCATTTCAGACAAATGGTTGTCCAATCTCTTCTTACAAACTTCATGTTTGACCATTCACAACTTCTGGAGGCAGGTTGTTCCACTGATTAATTATTCTGTCAGGAAATTTCTCTTTAGTTCTAAGTTGCTTCTCTCCTTGATCAGTTTCCATCCATTGCCTCTTGTCCTGCCTTCAGGTGCTTTGGAGAAGAGCTTGCTTCCCTCTTCTTTGTGGCAACCCTTGAGATATTGGAACACTGCTATCATGTCCCCCCTTGTCCTTCTCTTCATTAAACTAGACATACCCAATTCCAGCAACCATCCCTTGTATGTTTTAGCCTCCAGTCCCTTGATCATCTTTATTGTTCTTCTCTGTACTCCACATCTTTTTTAACATCGTGGTGACCAAAACTGGATGCAGTATTCCAAATTTTGCAATTGAATAATGGGTGATTTTCAGAGGAGGAGGAGGAGGAGGAGTGAGAGAAGAAAGGAGGAGGAGGAGGAGGAGGAGGAGGAGGAGGAGGAGAGAAAGAACACATTAGGCCACTGAGTGTTTAAACGCACTAAAGAGAATAGAGAGATTTCCAGAAAAACTCAATTACTCCTTTCCATCTGCTTCATTGTTGAAAACATAAGGGAGATGCTGGGGCCTGAACTGGATTTCCCCCCCCCCCTTTCGGGGAATCTCAAGAGCTGATGTAGATGGAAGTGAAGGAGAGATCGTTAGTTGCCATGCTGACAATTAAAAATAAATAAATCACGATGTCAAACCGTATTCACTAGAGCCACCTTCTCCAACCTGAGCCCTTGCTAAGATTGCAATTTTTGGTTGTGCCAGCTGGGAACGTTGAGCACTGCAGTCCCAACCCATCTGGAACATGCCAAGTTGTGTTGCACCAGAGGGCTTTTAAGCTCAAAAGTGGAAATGCTGTTTGTTTAAGAAATTATAAATCAGATGTGGAAGGTGAGATTCGGAGGGACACAGCTAGCATAATACTGGCTTAAGGAAGCAGAAGGAATGATATCTGAAACCTCAAAAGGTGCTACAGTGCATTGCAGCGAGTTAGAGGTAAAGCAAGGTGATGTTGCCATCTCCTGTATATCTCAGAAGCTTCATCAACTGCGGTCAATTTCATTGGATGATTAACTTCTTATGCTCTTTCTCCAAGATTCCAGCTTTATATCCTTTTCGATTAGATGGGGCTGGTAAACATGCCCAAGTCAGATTCAATGCACTATGATTTGGGTCCCGATTGTTATTAGAATAACCAAAAACAGAATTGGAAAGGGACCTTGAAGGCCTTCTAGTGTCCAAGCCCCTGCTCTAGCAGGAAACCCTACCCCATTTCAGACACATGGTTGTCCAATCTTTTCTTAAAAATCTCCAGTGTGGAAGCACCCACAAACGTCTGGAGATAAGTCATTCCACTGATTCATGGTTCTCGCTGTCAAGAAATTTAAAATAGAATTATTCTAAGTTAGTTCTTCTATTGCCTACAGTCCGTTCTACTGAGAAACATGCCGTTTATTAAACTGTGATGGTGAACCTATGGCACAGGTGCCACAGGTGGCACGCAGAGCCCTCTCTGTGGGCACCTGCACCATCGCCCCAGTCCTAGGCCTTCAGCTGAGTTTTATAAAACCTTTTCGCTTTAGGCCTCCGCCACCGTGTGCAAAAAAAAAAAAAAAGGTTCAATCAATTTCAACTTCTCATGGGAAAAAAAAAAAGATCTCGCAAAGTTGGAATTGATTGATTGAACATTTTAGTCCCACCCAGTTTGCCATTACCACCGAAGTCACGCACACCCAATGGGCCACGCCCACTCAACGGGCCACACCCACCCAATGGGCCACGCCCACCTGGCACCCGACCATACATAAGTGGGTTTTGGGTTACAGTTTGGGCACTCGGTCTCTAAAAGGTTCGCCATCACTGGTCTAAATCAAGCATCAGATACTGAGCCTTCTTAACTGTTTTTTCTGTCCATTGTATTGAAATAAACTGTAGAGTTTTCCTTCGGAATCCCATTCTTTTGCCCTTTTAAAATCATTTCCAACAACTTTAAAGTTTGGTTAAGTTTGGTTAAGAGTTATAGTTGTTTCTTTCCTTCGTCCCAACAGCTATTTCATAAGGCGATGGAACAGGCCTTCTAACATGTATATTTGACTACACAAGATCATCAACCATTATTTCCATCGTGACCTTGAGAGAAATTTAGCTTCAGGGGTTTTGTTTGGCACAAGATGCAATTTGAAGTCCCTCAAGTGAAATCAAACAAGACATTTAGCACTATTATCTTACCTCCCCAATCTCACATAACTATCCTTCTTTGCTATCTTGTGTATCTCCTGATCCAAAATAAGAAAATTAGTTTTTCAGATAACTTCATATTTTATTCTCCCATAAGCTGAATGAATGAATGAATGAACCATTCTGTTGATCAAATGGCTTCTTTGCTTTTTAGAAAGTATAAAGATTCACTGACTACTTCTAAAGGATGCCAGATTGGAAACTCTTGTTTTAGAAGCTGTCAGAAAAATAAATAGTACATTAGAAGGGGGGGGCGAAAAAAAATGAGGAATGAATGAATTACACCATTACGAAGCTCAACTAGTTTACAACTTTAACTTTCTTTAACAGTCAAAAAATGGCATCGTGGAGTCCGAGTTCAAAGGACGACTGTTGTGCTAGGTTTGCCACCAACCATACTGTGAAGTTCGCAAATGATACAACAGTAGTGGGCCTTATTCAGGATGACAAGGTGGAAGCTTACCACAAGGAGGTTGAGGGGCTGGTGAACTGGTGTAAGGAAAACAGCCTAGTTTTAAATACCGGAAAAACTAAAGAGATCATTGTCGATTTCAGAAAAGGCAGGCACAGCCACACCTCTCTGTGCATTAATGATTCACCTGTGGAGATGGTTACCAGAATCAAATTCCTGGGTGTGCAGCTAATGAGCAGGCTGACTTGGTTGCTCAACAGTGAGAAACAGGCGAAGCGGGCACAGCAGCACCTGCATTTTCTGCGTCAAATGAGAAAAGCACATCTTCCTTCCCCTGTCCTCACCACTTTCTACAGGGGGACTATCAAGAGCATCCTGTCATACAGCATCCTGTCATACATTTTTCTGGGGTGTGAGATGTTCTTTCTCTCTGTCTCCAGCAGTTAGCCAAACTATAGTAGGAGCCTGCCAAATCTTAGAAATATAGATTTTTAAAAAAATTTGTTTACAATTTACAGACTCCCAAACTGGGTTGCATTCTGCTCGTCTGTGTATATTCAGTTGCCTTTGCACGTCAAGGAACTTTTGCTCAATCCACCTGCCCAAAAAATTGAGCTTCACACAAATCTTATAGTCTTCCACGAATGTTTTCAAAGATACAAAGTGCCTGAATATACAGGTGAAAGTTGAATTAGAATATCGTGCAAAAGTTCATTTATTTCAGTAATGCAACTTAAAAGGTGAACTTAATGTATGAGATAGACTCATTACATGCAAAGCAAGATAGTTCAAGCCATGATGTGTCATAAGTGAGATGATTATGGCTTACAGCTCATGATAACCCCAAATCCACAATCTCAGAAAATTAAAATATTGTGAAAAGGTTCAATATTCTAGGCTCAAAGTGTCCCACTCTAATCAGCTAACACCTGCAAAGGGTTCCTGAGCCTTTAAATGGTCTCTCAGTCTGGTTCAGTAGGGATCACAATCTTGGGAAAGATTGCTGACCTGACAGTTGTGCAGAAAACCATCATTGACACCCTCCATAAGGAGGGAAAGCCTCAAAAGGTAATTGCAAACGAAATTGGATGTTCCCAAAGTGCTGTATAAAAGCACATTAATAGAAAGTTATCTCACTTATGACACATCATGGCTTGAACTATCTTGCTAATTTTTCAAGTTTCACCTGTATATTCAGGCACTTTGTATCTTTGAAAACATTCGTGGCAGACTATAAGATTTGTGTGAAGCTCAATTTTTTGGGCAGGTGGATTGAGCAAAAGTTCCTTGACGTGCAAAGGCAACTGAATATACACAGACGAGCAGAATGCAACCCAGTTTGGGAGTCTGTAAATTGTAAACAAATTAAAAAAAAATCTATATTTTTAAGATTTGGCAGGCTCCTACTATAGTTTGGCTAACTGCTGGAGACAGAGAGAAAGAACATCTCACACCCCAGAAAAAAAGCCAATGTTATCTACTGTAATTGGCTGCGAAGGTATCATAACTGGATTTTGACTTGAAGGCAGTTTACTGTATCCAGTCTGCAACAGAGATGAGTGATCTGTAACAATCTCTCTCCATCCTTGCATCTTATGTTGTTACATGATGGGACACGTTATTTCACAGCCTTATTTCCAGGTGATTTATAGGATAGAGGGAAATTCTCATTACAATGGCACGTATAATAATAATAATAATAATAATAATAATAATAATAATAATTTGGAAGGGACCTTGGAGGTCATCTAGTCCAACCCCCTGCTCAGGCAGGAAACCCTATACCATTTCAGACAAATGGCTGTCCAGTCTCTTCTTTAAAACTTCCAGTGTTGGAGCATTCACCGCTTCTGCAGGCAGGTTGTTCCACTGGTTAATTGTTCTGTCAGCAAATTTCTCTTTAGTTCTAGGTTGCTTCTCTCCTTGCTTAGTTTCCACCCGTTGCTTCTTGCCCTGCCTTCAGGCGCTTTGGAGAATAGCTTGACTCCCTCTTCTTTGTGGCAGCCCTTGAGATACTGGAATACTGCTATCAAGTCACCCCCTAGTCCTTTTCTTCACTAAACTAGACATGCCCAATTCCAGCAACCGTTCCTCATATGTTTTAGCCTCCAGTCCCCTAATCATCTTTGATGCTCTTCTCTGTACTCTTTCTAGAGTCTCAGCATCTTTTTTACATTGTGGTGACCAAAACTGGATGCCGTATTCCAAGTGTGGCCTTACCAAGGCCTTGTAAAGTGGTATTAACACTTCACGTGATCTTGATTCTATCCCTGTTAATGCAGCCTAGCACTGTGTTGGCTTTTTGGCAGCTGCAGCACACGGCTGGCTCCTATTTAAGTGATTGTCCAGTAGGACTCCAAGGTCCCTCTCACAGTTACTGCTATTGAGCAAGGTACCACCTATACTATACCTGTGCATTTGGATTTTCTTGCAATGGAGAATCTTACTTTTTTCCACTATTTATTTTGATTAGAGTTCTATCAGTACCAGTGAAAGGGAACTTCTATCAGTGTTCTTCAAACTTGACAACTTTTAAGATGTGTGAAATTCAACTCCCAGAATTCTCCAGCCAGCAGAACACTGATTAATACAAACTTTTAGTATAGAATACCCCAACAAGAAGGATACATATTTTTGTTTTAGGAACAAATATTCTGGATGTTTCCAGAACATCCAGTTTTTTTTCTTCTGACTGTGATGGTTTAGTAGATTGTTGGGAATTCTGAACAAAATAGGCCAAAAGGGTAGATTTTTACACATACCTAAGCAATAAAGTTCGACATTCACAAAGACACTTGTTCAAAACTCTCTGTTTTTAAACAAACAAGAAATATAGTAATGAGTGAGCAGGGCAGATAAATATATTTAAATAAAATATGTTTCAGCATTCTTTTATTTGTTTAGAAATAAATAGGGCAAAGAAAAAAAAACCCTCAATGGTGCCGTCAGTACAATATTTTGAAGATTACTCTTTTCTTCACTAAACAGTAGTCACCAAATAATCTGCAGCATAGTGCACCTTTACAATATAATTAGCCATATCTATAGAGCGAAGCAATGAATAAATGAATTAGAAAGTATAGCATTAACAATAGCCCTTAGACTTATATACCACTTTATAGTGCTTTATGACACTCTCAGTGCTGTTTATAGAGTCAGCCTCTTGCCCCCAACAATCTGGGTCCTCATTTTACTGATTTTGGAAGGACGGAAGGCTGAGTCAACCTTGAGCCGGTCAGGGTCAAACTGCTAGCAGTGGGCAGAGTTTGCCTGCAATACGACATTCTAAATCAGCACGAATTATTCCAATAATAATTCATAAGGTAAAAAGTTTGTGGATAAATCCAACCTAAACTTTTCACAAACCAAAGGTGCGTGGGTTTTCCTGAATCCAAAAATGGTAAATTAAAGGTTGGCTATGTGAAAACAGCCAACAAAATTGCTTTGGTTCTTACAACTGTGCTGTGAGCAAGTCCATTTTATGCTTCAATTTGAATAGCAGCTATATGTTGAGTATACATTTCAGATTTATTATAGAAATAACAATACATTTTATATATGCATATAACCAATAGTCCATGCAGCCATCCACCAAACACTCCAAAACATTTATAAAGCTTTATAATAAGATATATATTTCTATTGCACATTCCAGAGAGCTAGTAACAAAAACTGTAAACATGCATAGCTTGATTTGCATTTTTTTAACATTCAACCACTAGTTTATGTGAAAAGGCACGTCAGTTAATAAAAAGTGAGCAATGGGGGGAAAATCTGTTTTCATTGTTTTAATTGCCTCCCAACCAGTTGCAAAATATTGAGCCCATATATTATAGTAATACAATTTTAATTCGGATCCAAAGTATTTATGAATGTGCGCTTCAAAATGTAATGACAAATATGCGGCCGCATGCAAAATGTGTGTGTGTGTATATATATATATAGTCTTTGGTTGTTCGGGTTTGGTTGTTCGGGTTTTTTCCCGCGTAGAATCTGAGGTGTCTTGGCGACGTTTCGACGAAGTCCCATTCGTCATCTTCAGGCTGGTGCTTTCGGCTTCGTGCTTCTAGAAGCACGAAGCCGAAAGCACCAGCCTGAAGATGACGAATGGGACTTCGTCGAAACGTCGCCAAGACACCTCAGATTCTATGCGGGGAAAAACCCGAACAACCAAAGACCTACATACAAACACCCGCGAAAACCTCAGAAAACAAATATATATATATACACACACACACACTTTAAAATATGTAAATGTCCTTAAAACATTATTTGTGATAGCAATTAAAAATATTTTTAAATATATATATTTTACCAAGTGGTGTCATGTCAGAAAAACAGTGGAGACTGGTAGTTTTAAATAAGGAATTCTTCTCCCTTGAATGTTAGGAATATGTTAATAGTGACTTGCAGGTATTTATGATGTGAAGCCTCATTCTCAACTGGTACAGTCTTATGAATAATGTAAGCAAGTATTTTCTTGAACGTCTAAATGAGTCCAAAGTTTTGTGCAACTGGTTAAAAGGTTTACAGTGCTCGTAATCTTGCGAGCAAAGCTTCCACTTCAGGAATCACGTCTCCTTTAGGACCACCAAGTTCTATTTCGTCCCTTCTCTGGGTTCCTCCAGCTGTGACTTTCTTTTTTCCAACACCGTTTCTCTTTTCAGCCGATGGATTAGCTTCGTTTTTATGATGACTGTCCTTGCAGGCGGGGTTCCTTACCGAGGTTCCATTCATACTGTGGTGGGGATGTAGCTTTTCTCCTGTCGGTGCCTTCTGGTTTTCTGCATGAAAGAAAACAAACCCGTTTTTGCAGTACACGACAGTGATGTGCATAACTTTACCCATTCACAATATTTGTAGAGCTTAGTTTTGCCGCCAGGCTGCCCCATCATCAACCCTTTCGGGAGGGGAGAAAGGGATGTCCCCAGCTTCTGTTAAGTCCCACTGCCCTTCAAAGCAACCTCAGAGAGAAGATTGCTGCTTGAATTTTGAAGTACACTCAGTCCTGATGTATGACTCTGGCTACTCCTAGTTTGTTGGGTCTACAATGCTTCAGTTGGTTGCAGGTTCACCTCAGCCATTCATTGGGTCTCTTTGCAAAGATAGATCACCCCTTCCATGAGCCAATGATTATCAGGCACTCTTAAGAGTGTCAGTGGCTGACTTTACCAGCATTGCTAAAATAACATGGTGGTTGAGATCTTTGCTTAGCCTAGAGAAAGTCACTCATTTAAACTCTACAGAAACCCTAGAGAAACTATTTCAACTTTTCCTGTTTTGGGTAGTTTTCCACAGTTCTTTCTTTCTTTCTTTCTTTCTTTCTTTCTTTCTTTCTTTCTTTCTTTCTTTCTTTCTTTCTTTCTTTCTTTCTTTCTCCTCCCTCCCTCCCATCTTTCTTCCCTCCCTCCCTGTCTCTCTCTCTCTTTTCTTTCTTCCTTCCTTCTCCTTTTTGTGCATGAGCATAAACTCACAAAAAGTTTGACATATGCTTTTCTGGGAAAGAACAATGGGAAGCCACAGCAATGGGAAAATTGTCTAGTGGGAAAACATAGTAGCTGGCAGTCTGGCATGAATAATTTTCAAGATGTTGTCAACTTGTCTCAGTTCAGGCAGGTTTCCCCCCCCCACCTTCCAAACAATCTTAGAATTAAGCCAGACTGAGCATAGGATAGAACCAGCTTAAAATTTTACTGATTTATTCGTATCCTGTCTTTATTGTTTTTACAAATAACTCAAGGCAGCCAGTATATCCAACACAAATTCCTCCTTCTACTTTATTTTTTCCCTCATAACAGCAATCCTGTGAGGTGGGCTGGCCTGAGAGAGAGAAAGGGACTGCTTCAAAGTCACCCAGTTGGCTTTCAGGGCTAAGGCAGGACTAGAACTGTTTCTAACCTGGTGCCATAACTGGACCAAAATGTAAGTGAGGACATGCAGTGAGGTAAAAGTTCTGAGAAGAATCAAAAGGAAGGATGAATTTTGATATCCGTGGATTCATGAAAATGGGTAGATTCTGCCTATGTTGAGGTAAGCTTAATTCACTCAAACAATTTATAGACGTTCTTGAGATATTGCATTGAAGGACCTTAAAGGTCTTCCAGAAATATTCTGGAGATTTGAACAATTCTTCCCACCTTGATGTTCAATAATAATAATAATAATAATAATAATAATAATAATAATAATAATAAGAAGAAGAAGAAGAAGAAGAAGCCCACCATGTGTCTACTAAACTAAAAGTACAGCAGCTAATGCTGGACTTGACAGAAGCAATTCCAACAGTTCTACCGAAATCTGAACATACATTTCTGTAACCTGAGCAGTGTCTTCTCAATTTGATCTAGGTCAGGAGTAGGCAACCTTGGTTCTTTTATGACTCGTGGACGTCAACTCCCAGGTTCTTCAACAAACGTGTTGCTAACTTAACGCTTGCAGTGCTTCGCTAAACCAGTGGCAAGCAAAGTCGTAAACGGGGGCAAAATTCACGCAAGAACCGTCTCGTTTAGAAAGGGGGGAAAAAATGGGGCTCCATTCTACAGGATCACCTGTACTTCTACATGAGAATCCGATTGCGTGTGGGATCTTTCCACGGTCTTCCGACGTGCCTGTGCTTAAAAGTCCTAGAAACGTCATTCTCTAACCTTTTGTTCGTTCCCGGAACGTGCTTGACGAAGAGTAAAAAAAAAAAAAAAAAAATTAAAAAAAAATGAACTGCAGATTTTAACTCAAAGCACGGGACCTTATACAATAAGTCAGTCAAAACTTCAAATGCGCTTCTCCCTTTTTAACGAACCTCCTGAGAGATCTCAAACTTTTTTCTTTTTTTAAAAAAGGAATATTCAATATTCATGTAACCTTGAACAAGGCTTGAAAATGGCTTCAACAAACTTGACATGACATTTAGAGAGAGGGGTGTTTTTTTTTTTTTTTTGGTTATGCGCTAAAAGATGTTCCATCATCCCAATTGTAATGACTTTGGAGCACAGGCAGTCACTCATGACACTGTTTTTTATGTGACTGGTGAAAATCCCCACCGAAAAACAGCTTGTACATTAAAAGGCTGCTGCTGAAGATATTTACTACACTGTCAGTCCCTGACCAGGGGCTCACGGTGATGGATGAGTTTTTTTTACACAGCTTCTTGGGCAATCTTGACAAAAAATTCTAGGAAATATGATCACCTTTTGGCTGTTGGGGAGAAAATAAACGCCGTCTTCTGCAGCTTCCTTTATCAAGGGGGCAGTTGATGCTTAAAATCTAATGACGCAGGAGCAATGTTCATTTAGTTCCATTTACTGTATGATAAAATAATGTCAACATAGTGCCAGGATTAAATCCGGCACAAAATGGCTAGATGATGTGCTTTGGGGAATGTCTATAAATATGTAAATTTGTTTTGTGAGGGAGTGTGCGGTGCACACATTCACACGCACGTGGTTTCCTTCAAGAGAAAAAGAATAATCCTGTTAGACTGAAAAATAATAGGTATATGAGAGGCAATTGGCAATTCAAGAACTCCGTACAGGCTCTGGATATTTTCTTGGGGAAGGAAAACTATTTTCCTGACATGTAAGTTCACCATATGCAGAAAGATTTTTACGGGAATATATTTTAAACAGGCTAGGTGTGATGGGAGTTAGTTAGACATAACAATATTGTAATAGTGTGTGAATTCAGGGCTTTTGAAATAAGAGATGATAAGAAATGGTGGGCTGGAGTAAAGGAGGGAAAGCCTGCATTTCAAACTAATTGGAGAATGTGATTTATGACTGTAAATTAGGGGAGGGAATTGTGCTTTGATACTATGTGTTCAGGGGAGGGGAATCCAGATTTTGGCTTGGACTATGTACGTGCTGATGTGTTGCTACTCAAATAAAGATTCTTTAAGGTAAACAATGCCTCAAAGTTCTTTGAAGAGTTTCATCTGTCGGAACCATGACACTAGGTCAGCGGTTCTCAACCTTTTTCAGGCCGCGACCCCGACCTGCACCGCGCATGTGCGCCACCCCGCATCGCGCATGCGCGGTGCTGCCCCCTGCACTGGCCGGGGGGGAAAAGGGGAAAAAAATATGGCGGACTGCGGTGTTTGGCGACCCCCGTGAAATGGTCGTTCGACCCCAAATGGGGTCACGACCCACAGGTTGAGAACCGCTGCACTAGGTGGAAGAGTTAAAAAAAATAATGTAATATTGTTAATTCTTTTGCTTAAAATTTAGAAGGTAGGTTATTCTATGCTACTGCCACTTGCCCTCTGTGCATTTTTCCCCATGTTTATCAAAAGAATATTTAAATTTGAGTTCATAGGTAGCCCTTGCTTAGAAACCATTGGGACCACAATCTTGGGCATTGAGCAAAGTGGTTGTTAAACAAGACATCTCATGACTACTTTGCTCAACAACTGCAATCTCAGCACATCCCGGTTGCGGTCATTTAAGCAGTCTTGCAGGTTGTTAAGTGGACAAAGGGACGAGTGCCTCAGGGGATAGACTTATAGAAAGACAGGGCTTGTAGAAATAGATGACAGACATTATGTATATTTGGAAGTTGCAGCATTTGATGTGAGCATTGAACTTTGCGCTGATGGCAGAGCAAATTCAAATTCTAGCTAGACTATATTTAATTTCCCTAGATTGTGGTTAAACATAATTGTAGATTTGTAGATATCTATTACGTAGGGTAGCCTCTTTGGAAGTAGATGAGCTACAGTCTACATTAGTTGATCAACGTACACATTTCTTAAAAGACAAACACAACAAGCACTACGGTATCACAGCAGCCTTGCAAATTCTATCCGTTGGCTGAATTGTAAGAGAACTGTTGTTTTGGGCTCTTTAAAAATCAGAAGTAATAACATTAACCTTTTTCTCTCTCTGCCTTAAAACAAAGTATTTGGTATGTTACATTTCTAATCTTTCCCAGAAATAAACCATAAAGATCTCCAGCGAAGAAAGTCTTCCATATTCAGCATAGCTGATACAATTAGCTGGAGAGAATTTGGGGGAGAAACCGCCAAAGCTGGTGAGTTGATACATTCCAATGACTCTCTCTTCCTAACTATTATTTTTTCTCCTGTGACTGATGAAGTTGCTTGGATGATCAATGAAACATCTCAGATTAATCAAGTTTGGTCCAGTTGCTACGATTCCATCTTTTAGATTCGCTTGGCCTGGATGATTGTGCCCTCTTTGACATTTTGCAACCTTTGGACAAGCAAAGTCAATGAGGAAGCCAGGTTCACGTAACAATCATGTTACTAGCAACTGGAGTCGTAAAACGTGGTGGCACAGTGGTTAGAATGCAGTATTGCAGGCTAACTCTGCATTCCCACTGCCAGTTCGATCCTGACTGGCTCAGGTTTGGGGCAATATGCTGACTCTTGTGAGCTGCTTAGAGAGGGCTATAAAGCACTGTGAAGTGGTATATAAGTCTAAGCGCTATTGCTAAAATTGACTTAACAATTGTCTTGCTTTGCAATGAAAATTTTGGACTCTGTTGTAGTCCTAAATTGAGGACTACCTGTATATTCTTTTTTTAAAAATAGCTGGATCCATCAAATCTGAACCTGCCTTAAGAGAAATATCTACAGCTAGCAATGACAATCTTTCGCCTACCAAAGTGATGTATGTTTTCCTCCTACAAGTCCTATAGATAATACAATAATCAGGAAAAATATATTTCTAGTTACGTAGCTTCTCCCCACATATCTAGAATTAAAAATGAATACTGCAGTATGGGTATGAGATAGCGCTGGCTTGAAATGAACATTTAATTCTTAATAGCAAATGATAAAAGTCTGAGAAGCATCTTCGAGAACTTTCAGTTCAACAACTCTGTGCAAACATAGATAGGTGGTTGGGGGATTTTTGTTAGTTCTTTTTTTTTTTGCATAATTTTATTTTTTCTAGCCCTAACCCTTGCGTTTGATTGGTAGAAATTGTATTTGAAAAGGTTTTCTATATGGTTCAGAATTGATTCACCTTATTTTTTTTTCTGATTTGGATATAATTAATCATGTCAAGAAGAGAGCGTTAAATGTTATGAGGAAGACACTGGACATTTTTCTTGCGGTACATGCACCAGGAAAGGAGATAAATGCAATAGTTTCCTATTTCCTTCAGCTAAATAGATATTTGTCGAGCTATATATTATACTTTGCTTGCTTGCTTGCTTTTTCCATAAAAATATTCACCATTTGGTTTAGGAAAAGCAAAAGAGTTTTCCAAAAGCAGAGATGCCCTGGTCCTTGCTCATAAATGGAAGTATCTGATGTCCTTCTATAACAGGATACTGCATCCAGTTTTGGTCACTATGATGTAAAAAAAAAATTGTTTAGACTCTAGAAAGAGTCCAGAGAAGAGCAACAAAGATGATCAGGGGACTTGAGGCTAAAACATATAAGGAACGGTTGCTGGAATTGGGTATGTCTAGTTTAATGAAGAGAAGGACAAGGGGTGTCATGATAGCAGCCTTCCAGTATCTCAGGGGCTGCCCCAAAGAAAAGGGAGTCAAGCTCTTCTCCAAAGCACCTGAAGGCAGGACAAGAAGCAACAGATGGAAACTAACCAAGGAGAGAAGCAACCTAGAACTAAGGAGAAACTTCCTGACAGTTAGAACAATTAACCAGTGGAACAACCTGCCTCCAGAAGCGGTGAATGCTCCAACATTGGAAGTTTTTAAGAAGAGACTGGACAGCCATTTGTCTGAAACAGTATAGGGTTTCCTGCCTAAGCAGGGGGCTGGACTAGGTGACATCCAAGGTCCCTTTCAACTTTATGTTATTGTTGTTGTTGTTGTTATTGTTAAATGATGGTTCCTAAAAATGATTTTTAAATAATGTCAAATTCATAGCATTTGGATCCAAGTTTAATCTTCTCTATAGAGTCACTTAGATGAGATGGGCCATGGAGAAATTAAATAAACAAATTTGATAGAACATTGCAATAGCACTTAGACTTTTATACTGCTTCGCAGTGCTTTACAGCCTCTCTAAGTATTTTACAGAGTCAGCCTCTTGTCCCCCCAACAATCTGGGTCCTCATTTTACCGACCTCGGAAGGATGGAAGGCTGAGTCAACCTTGAGCTGGTGAGGATCAAACTGCTGGCGGTGGGCAGAGTCATCCTGCAGTGCTGCATTCTAACCACTGCACCACCACAGCTCTCGTTGCGGGCTTAATGCCAGTCAAGTTCAATTAAGGAGGCTACTCAACTTTCTTGCTTTTTTAGAATGTAGAAAGCTGAACCCACATTTATTCTAGGAAATGATATAGGGGGTTCTCCTACCATGGTCATGGTGTGTCTTTCACCGTCTTCTATCAGAGGACAGTAGGAGATGCTTCCCTCTGGGGAACAAGGACATCAACACCATCCCAACCTCTGCTTAGCAAACTAACCCACAGGCCGCTGTCCAGGAGCAATGAAGCTACTGCTTTTCTGTTGAAGTTGTGCTGGTGACTTGATGGTGCCCTGCTGGTTCTGAGTTTAGTGCCAGCTGATTTCCCTCCTTTGATTAGGGAGAAGCAGCTCAAATGGCTCACCATGAGATGCCCACCTATTTACAAGCTGTTGGGTACTGAATGGACAGGAAAAATAGCAATAACAATAGCACTTAGACTTACTGTATATACTGTCCCCATAGTGTTTAACAGAACACCCAGGGCGATTTACAACATTAGCATTATTTGCATATTGTCCCCAACAATCTGGGAAGGATGGAAGACTGAGTCAACCTTGAGTCCGTCGGGATCAAACTCCAAGCTGTGGGCAGAGTTATCCTGCAAGGCTGCACTCTAACCACTACACCCTGTGCAATAAAACCGCCATCTGTAAATGCTCTAAGATGAACCAAATGCTCCATTAATTAGGCAGAAGTGTTTGGGGAGCCGGGATACGCTGCTCCTTTAGGAGAGGTAAAAGTTTTAAAATGGAGATGTGTTTACTGAGTGGGGCAATGTCCTACAGAGAGCCTGTAGTCAATTCTGTTTGAATGGATAATCATACATTCATTGATCAGTCATGTTATTGATTCAACTGTCAGCTCCTCTCCTTATATCCCAAGCACTTAGTGCTACCATTTTGCAACTATGTTCTAGATTTCTCAGTACATTTTTAATGAGACGCTATACCAGTGATGGCAAACCTTTTAGAGACCGAGTGCCCAAAAAGTGCCTTGTCCCTGCCCTGCCTCCGCCTCTCCTGCCCGCAGGGCCACCCACCACCTCCACGGCCCGCCATTGCAGATCGCTCAGGCAGCCCAGCAGCGTCATGGTTGCCATGCCCTCTGTCCATGCCGCACAGCATCATCTGTACATGATGGGGTGCAAGGGAGGAATCTTGTCCCCGCTGCCCAGCTGCCATGTCCTTGGCTGCGCTGCTCTGGCTACGCCCGGGGTGACTCTCCAGGGAGGCTGCTGGTGAGAAGGAGGCCAAGGGGAGCGGCGGGGCTGGGGCGACGGTGTGAGTGCATGCCCACAGAGAGAGCTCTGAGTGCTGCCTCTGGTACCCGTGCCATAGGTTCGCCATCACTGTGCTATACAATCCCAGTTATCCTACAGTATTCCAGCTCTCCCATGTTACCAAATATTGGGAAAGAATGCATACACGCCTACATTTGTCACATCCTGGGAAAGGTCTCACGTTTTCTTCCTCCACTTTCTTCCTCTTTAAATAGAGAGGAGGAGAAACAAAGAAAGTAACCAGGTAAAGAAACACAGCCAGTTCTGCAATAACACACACACACACACACATACACACACACACATCAGATATTCAACAGCCAGTTCCACATTAAGAAACTATATTTACTGACGTTTCATCTTTTATAGAACTATCATCTGGTCATTCTGGAGAAAAATGTAGAAGCCAGCCAACCCCAACTTTAAATAACTTTCGGGGTATATTTAAAGATATATGTGGGCTTGAACAGAATGAAGTTCAGTGCAGTTGTAAATAAGATTGTAATGTACAAGTTAACAGTTGCATGAACACTTATTATTACAGCTGTAAGCCTGATGTCTGGTCTGCGCAGGCAGCCTTGAAATGTTAGCACAAACCCTTTCCCCTAACACAACATTCTTCCTGCATTGTTCACCAATCACCCTTCACCTGAACTAAGCAAATATGACAGAGGAGGTCACATTGTCAAAGCATTTCAAGGAAGCAGCTTTGCAAACTCTTGACAGAAAGAAGGCAAGGAAATCAAGGTGGCAGAAACAGAGAACGTGAAAAGGTGAGAGACGCTGCGAGTAGAAAAAAAAGATATAAATGGGCATCCAAAATAAGAAACGGACCACAAAACTGAAGAAAATCCAACTAGCCAAGGCAATAATGCAGATATAAGAAGAGTCAGACACTGCTCTTGACAATGTGAACATATATTTGCTCTCTGGTTAGTAGAAACGCAGACTCTGGAATCATGGGAGGCAAAATGTATTCAGTTTGAATAATTTACTAACTGCATTTCCATAACTAACATAAAAGGCAATCCCTAGCATAGACGCCAAAATCATCTTACTATCCTCCAGCAAATCACACTTCTGCTTTCTCATTGTTAACATGACGTTCGGAAAAATTAACATCCTGTTGAAAGTTAGCCGTGAATCATAGATCCATTCTAACATACCTCTGCCTAATATTCCACAGGAATCAACTATAGACAACTGTTTGGGATTATTTTGTATAAGAATATGGGTAGTCCTGCAACAGTTCATTTAGCTCAGGGGTGTCAAATTCGCAACGTCACGTAATGTAGACTGTAAACTTATAATACACTCAACCCTTCTTTGGATTGGAAGTTTTAAAACCTCTATCGCATTCAGTTGCATGTTTCAGCGTGTGCCAACTATTTGGAACAGCGTAACCGTAAACAAATTACAAATTGCTCCTATACATAAATATCATAATATGGGAAGTCAGCCCCCCAGAGAAGGAAATATTAAAAGGGCAGAAAAATATATTTCCTCAAAGGATCTTAAAGAGGCAGAAAAGCACGCCCAGTTTTTCTTAATAGCCCCAAGTCTCCCTCCCCCAAGCAGAAACCAGCTCTGTAAAAATGCAGATGTAAATAATCCATTCAGGAAGGTTGGAGGCTAGAAGCTTAGGAAGACAAAGACACCTAAAATCTACAGTACATACCCCACCCAAACTCTAAGACGGGACATAATAGGATTAACTCACAGATGCCAAAGGGACACAGGAAATACAAAGCCTCAAACAGGAACAGGAAAGAACCTCAAGAGCCCCAGAGAGTATAAAAACCCACTCCCTACATGTGCTCTCTCTCTTTTCTTCCAGAGGCATCTTTCTGTCTGGCTCTCCTCTTCAATAAACTGCAACCTTCTTCTAAAGCAGTCACCATGTTGTTTATTCCCGGCTTGGACTGAACCATGATGAAGACTTTTCCTTCAACAATAATAAAAGGGATTCTGCAGCATCATGTTCATTAGGCACAAACTTCTGCTACCCTAAGTAAATTGCTCTGGGTTAGACAAAGTAGTTATCGCATAACTAAGGCAAAGTACCTGTCTTGCAGCATAAAAAGACAAGGCACAGGTGTTGCAAGGAAACACGGCATTAAAATGGCCATAGTGAACTATTTTTCAGTTATGACCATTTCTAACCAACTGAAGAATTGAAAAAGACATTTTAGACTTGTTAGAATTGTTTGTGTCTACATCTGATGACCTATGGTTTAGTCTTTGACCCCAAACTGTGTACAGCTAATGCACTAAAGCTGACCATAATATTTTTTCTGATGAACTCTCAATTCAGATATGTTAATACCGAAATGCGGTATAGCGGTTTCCTATCATGAAACTGGTGCACCAGTTGCGTCCTTACTTGGATCGGGAGTCTCTCCTCACAGTCACACATGCCCTTGTCACCTCGAGGATCGACTACTGCAATGCTCTCTACATGGGGCTACCCTTGAAGAGTGTTCGGAGACTACAATTAGTGCAAAATGCAGCTACGCGAGCATTTGTGGGCCTTCCGCGTTGTGCCCACATTTCACCAACACTCCGCATGCTGCATTGGTTGCCTATTGGTCTCCGAGCCCAATTCAAGGTGTTGGTTATCACCTATAAAGCCCTTCATGGCATGGGACCAGGATACTTACGGGACTGCCTTCTGCCACATACTTCCCTATGACCGGTGAGAGCGCACAGGGTTGGCCTCCTCCGGGTCCCGTCAGCGAAACAATGTCATTTGGCGGGCCCTAGGGGGAGGGCTTTCTCTGTTGTGGCGCCCGCCCTTTGGAACCAACCGCCTCCTGAAGTCCGCGTTTCTCCGACTCTCCCGGAAAAATCTAAAAACTCATCTTTGCCGGCAGGCCTGGGGATGATTGTGGTTGATTGTTGAATTGAATGTGTGTTCTTTTTTATTGATTTTTTTTAAAGATATATTTGTTTGGGTTTTTTATGGTACTTCACTGTTATATATATGTTGTTAGCCGCTCCGAGTCCCTTGGAGAGGAGCGGCATACAAACCCAAATAAAATAAATAAATAAATAAATAAATCTCAAACTGCCCTATTTGCTTTTTACTTGTTGGGTAACATTTTAGTAAGCATCAAGGTTGTTCTTCCCTTAAAAATAACAACAAGGATTTGACAACATGGAAATATCCCTTATCTGAAAGAAAATTGCTGTTTAAACTTGGGCAAACAATTAAAAAGACATGCATTAGCACATTTCAGTTTCGACTTTTTTTTATTTAAAAAAGAAAACATTTCTAAATGTGCTACACAGTAACCAGAGGTAACTTAAAAAAAAAAATTACAAAGCAAACTGTATTTTAAATGACACGCAAGACCTTGAATGTTAAATAAAGGTGATTAAAACACACTTCTGCTTTAATTGCCGTTAAGCAAATTGGCTCCTTCCTGGGTAGATAAAAATGCCCTTTTTAGCAACTTTAATTGCTTTTAAGGTACCCCTTCAGGAAATGTCAGGAAAAAAAAAATGATGCATCCAGAAGGCTGGTTTTTGTTTAGAGGTACATTCACCTTAAGAAAAAGAAAAAAGAAAAGAAAAGAAAAAGAAATCGCATTTTTATTTATATAAAGTCTTTGGGCTGATTGTATTCCAAATACGAGACGGTTATTACTGGAATATTATTAGAGGGGAAAATTGAGCATAATTTTAAAAGATGTCACTCGGCGTTCGCTTTGAAAAGATAAAGAACTGTTATTCGGGACGATAGTGACATGTCCCGTTATTGTCAGAACTCTGTGGGGTTTTTAGATAAAAACAAACAAACATGAAAGCTACTATTATGATAGAGAGGGGGACTATTCTGCGGTGTAACTGGATTTCCCGACGGCTTTGCGTTCATTCATATTTATAATACATCTGCCCGGCTGATGCAATCACTTCAGCCCCCAGCCATTATTCCAAGCCAATCTATAACAGCAAAAAAGACAGGACCTGACAGGAGTTAATGCCGGTTTTATTTTGCTTACAATTGCTTTCTAATCTACTAAATGGCTATGAAAATTGATGCACTGTTTTGAAGTGCTTTAATACATTCCTACATAGACAAAAAAAAGGCGGTGGTGCTCTGCTAAGCTCCCTCTATGGTAAATTGAATTTGACCAAGTTCTTTTGTTTTCGGGGTTTTAATGTAAGCAGCTCGGCTTGCCTTGTATGTAAGTTAAAATTAAAGTGCAACGTGCTAAATGGAATGAAGTCTGGAGACTACTCACAGGGGATAGGATACTTAAACAACATCAACAAAAAAAACCTCAGACCTTTAGATCCGCAATCCATGCACAACAGGCAATTACGGATGCTCATACTGAATCAAAATCTATCATAACAAAAAAAGGGGGGGGGGAAATCCTAACTAAAAATGCACTGTGTTATGTTTGGATTCCCAGGAGAACCATCCTTTGTGCATTCACTTCCCATATCTTAAATGAAACTGTTTTGTTGTTGTTGTTAGTTGCGAAGTCGTGTCCGACCCATCGCGACCCCAGGGACAACGTTCCTCCAGGCCTTCCTGTCCTCTGCCATCTTCTGGAATCCATTGAGGCTCACGCCTACTGCTTCAGGGACTCCATCCAGCCACCTCATTCTCTGTCGTCCCCTTCTTCTCTTGCCCTCCATCTTTCCCAGCATCAGGCTCTTCTCCAGGGAGTCCTTCCTTCTCATTAGGTGGCCAAAGTCCTTGAGTACTTTTAACAAACAAAACATGGGGCTCCCCTTGAGGTGCACCCGGAGGCTCCAGCTGGCCCAGAATGTGGCCGCATGGGTAGTGACAGGAGCGTCATGGCGCTCCCATGTAACACCGCTCCTGCGCGAGCTGCACTGGTTGCCGGTGGCCTTCCGGGTGCGTTTCAAGGTGTTAGTGACCACCTTTAAAGCGCTCCATGGCATCGGACCCGGATATTTACAGGACCGCCTTCTGCCAGCAAATACCTCCCGCCGTCCAGTACGCTCCCACAGAGAGGGTCTCTTCAGGGTGCCGTCGGCCAGACAATGTCGGCTGGCGACCCCCAGGGGGAGAGCCTTCTCTGTGGGAGCTCCAACGCTTTGGAATGAGCTCCCCCCCCAACCCCGTACGATGACGGATTTACATACCTTCCGTCGAGAACTGAAAACATACTTTTTTCGACAGGCCGGCCTGGGATAGGAGCTCCGGTACCAACACGGTTATAATTGTTTTAGGGGATTGAGCTTTTTAAGATAATGTATTGGGTTTTAAAAGGTTTTAGGGCATAAATGTTTTATCTATTCTTAATCATTTTACTTTTTGTATATTGATGTTTTTTAATAATTGGGCTGTACACCGCCCCGAGTCCTTTGGGAGAGGGGCGGTATAGAAATCGCAAAAATAAAATAAAATAAAATAAATAAAACCACAGCTCTACTTAAACCCAGCATTTCAACCTCTTTCTGTTTATACCTCCGTCAAACCACAGCTCGGCTTGGTGCTGGGGATTAAAATGAAGGCTAGAGGCGACGTGGGGGAAGATATGTAACACCTTCCCCAACGTGATGTCTATGAGTCTGTCAGACTACGATTCCCACCCTCAGCAGCCAGCGCTGGGATGAGGGGAATTGTGAACAATATGCCTGGAGGGTACCAGATTGCAGAAAGCTGATTTAGAAGCATAAAAATTAATCAACAGATTTCAGCATTGGAGATACTCCAGCTTCCTTTGGGATGTAACGGCGATAATTCGGCTTCTGAGCCAGGAATTCTCTACTTTTGTTGATTTTTTTTTTATTAGCGGGCTCCGGGAAATGACTGCTCTGCCACTTGGTCAGAAGGATCCGGGGAAGGGTAGAGGTGGAAAACTTCTTTATACTTCAGGCCATCTCAGTTTGCCGGGGGGGGGGAGGGAGGGAAAGGTAGCTTCTAAAGATAGACTGGCTAGGACTTATCCACGTTGATGGGTAGACGACTCAGATCCTCTGCTTTCCTTCAGTGACAAATAAAGGAAGTGGCAGCGTTTCTTTTGAGATTAACTATTAACTATTCCAAAAACTAGAAAGGCAAAGAGCACAAGAAGGGAACAATGGAACTGGAGAAGACGTTAATGCTTATCTGTATTGATCTGATCAGCTGCCCTGCTGCTCAACGTTTTCTGTTGATGACACACATCTAACACGACAGGGTGAATTTGTCCTTCACAGCTGACTGGGTTTTGTTTTTTCCATTTTGAGGTTTTCCCCCAGCTGATTTCCATTTATCTCTCTCTCTTTTTTTGAGCAGATCTACTACCACTTTCTCTCCTGTCAAATGGGTGGACTTGGATCCCTCGGTTAGAGAGGGCTCTGACGATGAATTTTGCTTGTCCGAATCAAGAAGGGAGAAAGGCAACACAAAACGGATAATAATAATAATAATAATAATAATAATAATAA
Organism: Bothrops alternatus; assembly: GCA_034064705.1. Lineage (NCBI taxonomy): Eukaryota > Metazoa > Chordata > Lepidosauria > Squamata > Viperidae > Bothrops > Bothrops alternatus. The sequence goes on along the minus strand of JARGCV010000359.1, from coordinate 273,768 downwards.
TAACAACAACAACAACAATAATAATAATACTGGAGAGACCAAACTGGCCTACAAGAAAGACCAAATGAAGAACAGAATAGAGGCATGTGAAGACAAAGCACTACATGGCCAGTACATTAAAAAAAATAGCTGGGAAAGCAGATAATAACAAGACCTGGCAATGGCTAAGAGCAGGAAAATTGAAGAAAGAGACCGAGGGATTAATTCTGACTGCACAAGACCAACCCTTAAGGACAAATGCATATAAAGTCAAAATTGAGAAGATAGCAACAGACAGTAAGTGCCGCCTATGCAAAGAAGCTGAAGAAACAGTGGACCACCTGGTAAGCTGCTGCAAGAAGATTGCAGAGACGGACTACAAGCAGCGGCATGGCAAAGTAGCAACAATGGTGCATTGGAAGATCTGCAAGAAATATCATTTACCTGTAAGCAAGAACTGGTGGGATCATAAAATAGAGAAAGTCATAAAAAATGATAAAGTTAAACTGCTCTGGGACTTCAGAATTCAAACAGACAAGCACCTGCAACATAACACCCCGGACTTAACAATTGTCGATAAGAAAGACAAAAAAGTCTGGATAGTGGACGTGGCAGTGTCTGGAGACAGCAGAATAGACGAGAAAGAACTGGAGAAGATAACAAAATTCAAAAACCTATAAATAGAAATAGAAAGACTGTAGCAAAGGCAAGCAAGGGTAGTACCAATAGTAATAGGCGCCTTGGGTGCAATCCCAAAACAACTGGAGCACCACTTGAACACCATTGGCATTGACAAATTTGCCATTAGTCAATTGCAAAAGGCAGCCTTACTAGGAACTGCTTCCATCTTGCGGCGATATCTGTAATACCATCAAACATCCACATCTGCCTATCCCAGGTCCTGGGTAAGAACTCGATAGGTAGACAAAATGCCAAATCCAGTCTGAACATCTGGCTGATTGTGTGATGAGCCATAAAAACAACAACAACAACAACAATAATAATAATAAAAGTTGGAAGGGACCTGGGAGGTCATCGAGTCCAACCCCCTGCTCAGGCAAGAAACCCTACACCATTTCATTTTTTTTTGGCAGCCCCTGAGATATTGGAACACTGCTATCATGTCCCCCCTCGTTATTCTCTTCATTAAACTAGACATACCCAATTCCAGCAACCGTTCCTTATATGTTTTAGCCTTCAGTCCCCTAGTGCTTGTTTTCTATTGTTCTCTAACCAGTAATACTTTAATCACTTTAATTAGTTTTAGCATATGAATCATTCTGAGGTTTTGGGGGGTGGGCACAAAGCTTTCTTCTTTTGTGCCTTTCTGAAAATGGACTATTTAAAGCAGGCACGTGCCTGGCTGAGGAATTCTGGGAGTTGAAGTGCACAACTCATAAAAGGGCCAAGTCTGAAGACCCCTATCTTAAATCTAACGAACAAAATGGAGGCTGGCTGAGGAATTCTGGGAGTTGAAGTCCACAAGTCATAAAAGGGCCAAGTCTGAAGACCCCTGTCTTAAATCTAACAAACAAAATGGAGGCTGGCTGAGGAATTCTGGGAGTTGAAGTCCACAAGTCATAAAAGGGCCAAGTCTGAAGACCCCTGTCTTAAATCTAACAAACAAAATGGAGACTGGGAGTTGAAGTCCATAAGTCATAAAAGAGCCATGTTTGAAGACCCCTGATTTAAAGTTTCCTGACTTTTTGCAGCGTGGAAGGAAAGGAAAGCATGGTGTAGACATTCAACACCAAAATACTTCAAAGGTTTTATTCTCCACCACCACCATCTGAAGATTCATGATAAATCAATTTGGATAGCCAACATTTCTCCCCAATGTTTTGCTATTAAAAAAAGGGGGGGGTCTGGGAATGTGCAAAACCTCTGGACCAATCTTGTTAAAAGATGCCTAGGCCCAAAAGGGTCAACATACGAAAGGGAAGCGGTTTTCCTAGACAGGCAATCCTCAACTTACAACTTCACCTTGAGCCTAAATCTTAGGTTGCTAAGCGAGACATTTGTTAAGTCAATTTTGCCCCAGTTCACAACCATCCTTGCCACAATTGTGAAGTGAATCGCTGCCATTGTTAAGTTAGTCACATGATTGTTAAGTGAATCGGGGGGGCTTCCCCATTGACTTTGCTTGTCAGGTCACAAAAGGCGATCCCCTAACTTCGGAACACTGCGACTGTCATCAAGGTGAATCAGTTGGCAAATATCTGAATTTTGACCATGGGGATATTGCAGTGGGTTGTAAGTGTGAGCAACGGGCATAAGTCACTTTTTTTTCAGTGCCGTTGTAACTTCGAACGTTCAGTAAACGAACAGTTGTAAATTGAGGACTACCTATATCAGGGGTAGGCAACCTCGGCTCTTTTATGACTCCTGGACTTCAACTCCCAGAATTCCTGAGCCAGCCTGGCTCAGCTTGGAAACCTCTCCCTTTCCCCTCAGCGTGGCTGGCTCAGGAATTCTGGGAGTTGAAGTCCACCAGTCATAAAAGAGCCAGGGTTGCCTACCTCTGGCCTAGGCCTAGGCCGCTTTATGACTCGTGGACTTCAACTTCCAGAATCCCTGAGCCTAGGCCTAGGCTAGAGGTAGGCAACCTTGGCTCTTTTATGACTCGTGGACTTCAACTCCCAGAATTCCTGAGCCAGCATGGCTCAGCTTGGAAACCTCTCTTTTTCCCCTCAGCGTGGCTGGCTCAGGAATTCTGGGAGTTGAAGTCCACCAGTCATAAAAGAGCCAGGGTTGCCTACCTCTGGCCTAGGCCTAGGCCGCTTTATGACTCGTGGACTTCAACTTCCAGAATCCCTGAGCCTAGGCCTAGGCCAGAGGTAGGCAACCTTGGCTCTTTTATGACTCGTGGACTTCAACTCCCAGAATTCCTGAGCCAGCCTGGCTCAGCTTGGAAACCTCTCCCTTTCCCCTCAGCGTGGCTGGCTCAGGAATTCTGGGAGTTGAAGTCCACCAGTCATAAAAGAGCCAGGGTTGCCTACCTCTGGCCTAGGCCTAGGCCGCTTTATGACTCGTGGACTTCAACTTCCAGAATCCCTGAGCCTAGGCCTAGGCCAGAGGTAGGCAACCTTGGCTCTTTTATGACTCGTGGACTTCAACTCCCAGAATTCCTGAGCCAGCATGGCTCAGCATGGAAACCTCTCCCTTTCCCCTCAGCATGGCTGGCTCAGGAATTCTGGGAGTTGAAGTCTATGAGTCATAAAAGAGCCGAAGTTGCCTACCACTGACCTAAGTAGTGAAGTAGAGAAAGGTCAAGAGGCATTTAAAAGATTTGTAGCAGCAGAAGATAAAGTATGAGAGCGGGAAGAAAGAAAGCTAGAGTCAGACTTAAAAACGGGATTTTTTTTTTAATGTGACTTATAATGGAAGAGCTTAAAATCTCACTCAACGAGCTAAGGGGATTTTAAAAGATATTAACTGACTTAATATTTAGGATTGAGACTCATAAGGGAAATAAAAAATAGCCATTAGAATAATAGTTTTGAATTATAATTTAGAAGTTGGACTGAGACAATAAATGACATTTTATTAGTAAGTGATGAGGTACTAGGATGAGAAACAGAATATATTTGTGAAATAAAGTAAGAATTTATTCGAATAAACAAGATGTGTATCTTGGATATGACAACCATTTTGTAATGAAATAAGGAAACTTTGGCCTACCTGAAATCTAAATACTATGAATATTAAGCTAATTGGAATACTGTAATTGAAATTAGGTAAAATTTAAATACAGGACATGGACACGTATAAGTTAAAATATACTGATAAATGTTTTCATTGATTGAGTCGTAATTGGCAATGTATTAATCTGAATGTGATAAAATAACTAAGGGAAACAGAGAGGAAATTTTTGATGATGTAATCCGACCTATGTATGAAAGATCTTGTTATTGGATTATGGATTACCCAATCACCATGTTGCTTCCTTAATTAATACCTGGACTTTTGTAAAATTGGAAAATTAATAAAACTTGTTTAAAAAAAAAAAAAAAGCAGGAAGGAGACTGCCGAAACGAGAGTTGAGGAAATAAGGCTTGTTCTTTTCTAATTCTAACACAGCTAACTTGAAAGAGACAGGAACAAGGTAAGTGTACAAGATAATTTTAAAGGAGATCATGGCATATCAGACAGCCTAACAGCCAATCTTCCTTTGTTTAACATTTTCAAGGAGTTACAAGTTCTAGAGTCCCATCTTTTCAGGATCCTAGCCATTGTTCTCTTCCTTCTTCTTTTGACTACCATAATTTTCTAAGTCAGAGGTTTTGTAAATTAAGAGTTTCTTCTGAATAATGGTACCAGGAGGGAAGAAAACGCTTGTTATCCTGTTGAGTTATTACGAATCTGTGTGTTTTGAACTTTACTTCATAAGGAATTCCAAACGAGGATTGAAGTGTCCTTTCTGATTCTTTCCATAAAATTCTCCATTTGTGCCAAAGCTGGGGACCATAAATCCATTGATGTTGACACAGTAGGACATTTCTGCTTGTTAAAGACAACCAGCGTTAAACGTGGCATGCCGAAAGCAGAAGCCAGATATCACAAGCTCAGCAAGCAAAGCTAGGTCAAGTCAATATCAGCCGTGTTAATGGTGGCAAGAATAATGGTACTCAAGAAAGCATCACCCTTGTGGAGTCTCTGGGAAAGCCATAAAGTAAAGACATTTGGTTTGAAATCCTGGTGCATTCCAGAAAAATATTCAGGGAATGGATTGCCACCCCACATAAATGTTATATGGATTCTCTTTGCAGCACTTTTATTTTGCTTATTTTATTGTTTAATTATAGATAACACATCCCAGGTCTGTCCTTTTGGAGAGACCTTTTCCCATGCTTATTAGGAATGCACTTTCTCCGTCTCAAGGTCCCCTTTACATTGCGGCTACCCATTTAGTAGAAGTAATTTATTCTCTCAATATTCCCACTCCATTGCTCAGAGGATATTGTGCAGTAAAGTTTCACCGGCTGAGAACAGACTAAACTCAGAATCTAAAATGTAGCATTCTGTGTAAGTACTGTTCAATTGTACAGGTCTGAATAAATGTAATTTTAGAGTTATTTCATGAAAGAGGAATATACTTGGTCACAGGGAGGGAGGAAGTATGAGAGCAGTGGCATGACCCATGATGAGGAAATGAAATCTACTTTTTCTCCTTTGCTCACATATACAAATATTCCCAAATCCAACATCTGCAAAAATAAACCACAGTTGATAAGTCATTAACGCTTCCGTTTTATTTTTCCTTTTTCAGGGGCAGAAAAAAATGCCTCTATGGTCACCACAATTAATGAACATTTATCAAGCTACTTCAATAAAACATTTGCTTGTTTATGCCTATGAATCTACGAACGTAAGTAAAGCAATTACTTGATTTCCCCGAATGATTCTTTGAATCTACAATTAATCTCGGCTAATTTAAAGAACATGCAAACTGCCAGGATTCAAATAATTCTGGAGAGATACGTAAATGAAATAAATAAAACAATACCTTGACTCTTATGGCAGGAAGTATGATGGCTAAGAGAAAGCGCGGGGTGGGGGGTGGGGAGTAAGAATCTCTTCCATAAGCAACTTTAAAGTTTGTCTTAGTCACCCAAAGGGAGAAGATTTCTGTAAATCCTCCAAAGTTAAATGTATAAACTCTGGACCTGATTGTCAAGTTGAGTCCAGGCGAGGTGCATAAGATAGGACTCTTCTTGATGTCAGTTTAAATAACCCAAGACATCATTCAGACGTTTTTTGCCAATTCATTCAAATCGCCAGGAACAAGTGGCAATAAACTCTCATTTCCATCTTCCAAAAGTGAATTAGAATTTCACTGGCAAAATGTCTTCCCATTCGTATTTTTTTGAGATGCACCTCATAACGTATTAATAAAGAATGACAAACCTAAAAAAGAGCAGAGTTTTAACTGCATTCATGGTACAGTTAAGTTTCCCGTCGCTATGCATTCCGCTTGGCGCTGATCGCGTGGCATTGCAGGGGATGGGATATACAGCTGTTCAACAAAAATTGAATTAGTTTTTTTTATAATTAGTCTTCAGTGGTGAGAGAAAGAGAGATTGGTTAAATCAGTTCAATTGGACCTTAGGGGTGAATCTGCCCTTTTGTGTCTGACATCAAGTTCACAAAAATCATTCTAAACAGTGGTCCAAAGATTGTTGTTAGTTGCGAAGTCGTGTCCGACCCATCGCGACCCCATGGACAACGTTCCTCCAGGTCTTCCTGTCCTCTACCATCTTCTGGAGTCCATTGAAGCTCATGCTTCCTGCTTCAGTGACTCCGTCCAGCCGCCTCATTCTCCGTCGTCCCCTTCTTCTCTTGCCCTCAATCTTTCCCAGCATCAGGCTCTTCTCCAGTGAGTCCTTCCTTCTCATTAGATGGCCAAAGTACTTGAGTTTCAACTTCAGGATCTGGCCTTCTAAAGAGCAGTCAGGGTTGATCTCCTCTAGGACTGACCGGTTTGATCGCCTTGCAGTCCAGGGGACTCGCAGGAGTCTTCTCCAGCACCAGAGTTCAAAGGCCTCAATTCTTTGGCACTCAGCCTTTCTTATGGTCCAACTTTCACAGCCATACATTGCAATTGGGAAGACCATGGCCTTGACTATACCTACTTTTGTTGGCAGGGTGATGTCTCTGCTTTTTAGTATGCTGTCTAGATTTCCCCAGGAGCAAGTGTCTTTTAATTTCTTGGCTGCGGTCCCCATCTGTGGTGATCTTGGAGCCCAGGAAGATAATATCTGTCACTACCTCCATTTCTTCCCCATCTATTTGCCAGGAATTGAGAGGGACGGATGCCATGATCTTGGTTTTCTTAATGTTGAATTTCAAGCCAACTTTTGCACTCTCCTTCTTCACCCGCATCAAGAGGCTGTTTAGTTCCTCTTCACTTTCAAGAAATAGAAGAAAACAATAGAACAGGAAGAACCAGAGATCTCTTCAAGAAAATTGGAGATATGAAGGGAAGGTTTCAGGCAAAGATGGGCATGATAAAGGACCAAAATGGCAGAGACCTAACAGAAGCAGAAGAGATTAAGAAGAGGTGGCAAAATTACACAGAAGAACTATACAAGAACGAGCTAAACGTCCCTGATAACCATGATGGGGTGGTCACTGATCTCGAGCCAGACATCCTAGAACAGTGATGGCAAACCTTTTAGAGACCAAGTGCCCAAAAACTGGCTCCACCCCCTGCCCCGCCTCTGCCCCACCCCACCTGCCCACAGGGCCACTCACCCCCTCCAGGGCCTGCCGCACATCGCCCAGGCAGCCCAGCAGCACCAAGGCGGTCATGCCTTCTGCCTGCGCCCCACAGCATGAGCTGCGGGATGGGGTGTGAGGGCAGAGTCTTGTCTACGCTGCCTGGCTGCCATGTCCTTGACTGCGCTGCTCCATGTGGGCCACGCTCGGGGGCGACTCCTCCAGGGGGGCTGCTGGTGAGGAGGGGGTTGTGGGCGGAGGCGAGGCTGGGGCAACGGCATGTGTGCTTCCAAGTGCTGCCTCTGGCATGCGTGCCATAGGTTCGCTGCCACTGTCCTAGAATGTGAAGTGAAATGGGCCTTAGGAAATCTGAGACACAACAAAGCTAGTGGAGGTGACAGTATTCCAGCTGAGCTATTCAAAATCTTAAAAGACGATGCAATAAAAGTGCTACACTCAATTTGCCAGCAAATTTGGTCCAAAGATACATCATTTAAAAAAAAATGAAAAAAGAAAAAAAAAGAATGTAATCTGGATACGTTCAGTCAGGATACTAAACATACAATAAAATGTCGGGGTTAAAGACCACTGTAATTAACAGTTGAATAATACCCAGAAATCAAAGCAAATTATTTCCGCTCCGAATACTAAAACTTTAAGCCTGTTTCATTCAATATCCTGAATTACGCCCCAAAAGAAGCCATTCACAATTAAAAACCTGTTTAATCAATGTAATGCAGCAAGCATCTTTAGCTCCTACAGCAAAAGCCAAGAATCGCACATACTCTGCATAGATATTTTGGAGAATTTGGCAGGATTAACTGCACAGCAACGTCTTATCGCCACTTCCTCTCTTCATAAAGGGAGTTATTTATCATCATTTGCAACAAATCCAGTCTATATTTTGAGGTCGGTAAGCAAAAAGGCTGAACTGGCATGCAGTTGCTGCTCGCCAGCCACATTTCTCCTAATGAGATGCCCCCGTTGCTCTGAATTTCTCTGATTATAGTCAACAGCTTTCATTAGTCATTGCAAATAAGGCTGCCTGTCACTGTATTTACGCTCCTATTGCAAATAATTAGAATTTCATATTATAATCATGGGGAAAAATTTTTGAATGGCAAAGGGAGGCATTTAATGCACTTTGTATTTTGGCTAGAATCAAAGGCTCTTAGGGGACTGGGCAACTGATCCGCCATCCAGAGAGATTGGATGGAAGTCACAGGCATCAAAATAAGATGCACGGTACCCCTTTTTACAGCTAGTTCTCAACTCACAGACACAGTTGAGCCCCAAAATTTATGTTGCTAAGTGAGGCGGTTGCTAAGTTGCCCCAGATCTTTAAGTTGAAGCACTGCAGGCATTCAGTTAGATATGGTGTTAAGTGACGCTGGCTTCCCCATTGACATGGCTTGTCAGAAAGGCCGCAAAAGGTGATCACATGATTCCGGGACGCTGCAACCATCACAGGTACATGCCAGTTCCCAAGCGTTTGAATGTGGATTGCGTGAGCAAGGGGATGCTGCAACAGTTGTAAGTGTGAAACATAGTCACTTTTTTTCAGTGCCGCACGTGAGAAGAATCCAGAGAAAGAAATGTTTTGGGGGATATTAGAAAGGCAGAATATATTTTCCCAAAGGAATAATGGAGACGGTCTTTAAAAAGACAGAAATTAGCCCCCAGAAGCCAGCCCCAGCCCCTCTCCCCCAAGCAAAAATTAGACAGAGGCCAGCTTTTAGAAATGCCAATGTGATAATCCTTTCAGAAAGGATGGAGCCAGGAAGCTAGAAGCTGATGAGATTAGGAGGACAAAGACCCACAAAATCGACATACCCACCATCAGAATACCAAAAGGAGACACTGAGACACAGGTAAAAGTACATGACACAGTAAATACAAAGCCTCAAAGAAGGAACAGGAAACCACCTCAAGAGCCCCAGAAGGTATAAAAAACCACCACTCCCAGCTACATGTGGTCAGCTTTCCCAAAGCCATCTGTCTGTCTAGCTCTGCTCTTCAGTAAACTACAACCTTCTTTCTAAAGCAGTCTCTATTTTGTTTATTCCCAGCTTGGATTGGACCCTGATGAAGATTTTTCTTTCAGCCCGTTGTAACCAATGGGTGGAAGTCAAGAACTACTGTATACATGTAACTCTAGTCTAGAGAGTCACCCGCTTCTTTACGTGTCCTTTCTTACCAGTATCGAACCGAGAATTAAGCAAAGATGTGAAGAGAAAACTTATTTCCACAGTAAGATATCTTAGGCCTTTATAAATATGCATATAAATCTCTGGGCAGAATCCGCAGGTAAATTAATATTTCAAACATGTGCTATATAGCATTAAAGAAATTTCAGTTTAGATGCTGGCAATAGAATTATTACTCTCTGCTTTGAAAATTAGTAGGACTTGCCCAGAGTAAATTAAGACGTCAGTTATTGTTTTTAAGTAAGGAGCTGGATTTCATTAGTCATCCCACCCTTCTCAACTTCAGAATTCTGTCAGTTGAAACAAAAAAAAACTTGTTTTAGGTTTCTGCAAACAGTTCATCCTCACTGGGACTTCAAATCTCAGTTGGGGAGTGATGAGGATTAGGAAATATTTAGTTTATCTTGAACAGTTAATGGTTGTGTAACTCCTGAAGAACATCAAATGGTCTAAATTTTGGCACAGTCCAATTTAAAGATGCATTCTTCTTCCATCAAACATACACTACATTGTTCTGAGTAGTGGAAGCAATAAGTAGGTTGGAAGTTAAGAAAATTAATGATCAGCATATCAAAAGATATCCCAAAGGTGCTTTTTCAACTGAGCTTCCTTGTTTTTCTTCTCATCCAAGAAGCTTCTTCAGCTCTGACTGGATGGTGGGGAAATGGAAGGATTTATATTCTTTGCAGACAGCTGGTCATTTGCCTTCTTTTAGAGAGTCATTGAGGCCACCTGGAGGTTTACCTGTGTCTTCAGGGACACCTGAGTGGTGCAAACGGGTGTGTGGAGCCTTCTTGGAACTGCTGAAAGGACAGTGTTGTGGCACTTTAGAGCTGAAGACTCCACACCCATTTGCACCACTCAGGTGACCTTGAGGACACAGATAAACTTCCAAGTGGCCTCAACGACTCTTGAAAAAGCACCTTTGGGACAACCATGACCTGGATGACTGAGAATCCCCATAGACATTTATTGTAAGATAGCTAGAACCCATGTTTATGCGGCAAAACATTCAAAGCCCAACTAAAAATGAAGGTAACCTCTTAAAAACCCAAGAACATCATCAATAAAGAAGATGGCACAGGGCTTAAGTTAAGAGTACATCTTCTGGAATAATTCAATTTTCAATATTTCCATTTTCAATAGGGACAGAGTTAGCCTGATCTCAGTCCGGGAGCCATTCCAAGCATCAGTGCTGCCATAGAAAAGCAGTGACATTTAGCCAAGGTCTCCGCTCCTGGAAGTATGGGACCAATGAAGATGGTTTTCTCTAGCTGAGCTAATAGACTAGGCCAGTGGTGGCGAACCTATGGCACGTGTGCCAGAGGCGGCACTCAAAGCCCTCTCTGTGGGCAAGTGCGCCGTCGCCCCAGCCCCACCTCCTCCACAGCCCCCTCCTCCCCAGCAGCCCCCCTGGAGGAGAGTCACCCCCGGGCATGGCCCACACGGAGCAGCGCAGCCAAGGACATAGCTGGGCAGCAGGGACAAGACTTTACCCTCGCACGCCCATAGTGTGCAGATGATGCTGCGGGGTGTGGGCGGAGGGTGTGGCTGCCATGGTGCTGCAGGGCTGCCAGGGCAATCTGCTGCGGCGGGCCATGGGCGGGTGGGGCAGGGGGCGGGCAGGGACGGAGCAGGAGGCAGAGCAGAGGCAGGTGGGCGGTTTTGGGGAACTCGGTCTCTAAAAGGTGTGCACCATCACTGGACTAGGCCCTTTCTACCTGGCATGGAAGGTTTTGCAGATACCCAGGTGTCAAGCCATAAGATAGTAAAAAAAACATTACTTTTAATTGTACCAGCAACTTCCTCACACACCTCAACAGCCTACACCCCAAAATACAGTTCACCATGGAAACAGAAACTAATAACCAACTTCCCTTCCTGGATGTCTTAGTCTACAAGAAATCGGGCTTCCGGTGGCTCCGCCGGCGCCGCCAGGGTCTCCTCTGTGAGACTCCGTTCTCTGGGTTTGTAAAGCCGCAAAAAACAGCGCACACCAGCTGTTTTTCGCGGTGAAAAACCCCCTCTCCGGGCAAAGGAGAGGTGTAGAGCATCGGGAGCAAGGTTGAGCCCCTCTTAAATCCCTGGGAAAGAAGTTTTCAGGGATCAAGAGTGAGCTCCCTAAAGCTCCGGAGGACGCTCCTGCCCAGAGACGCTTCTGTCATCAGACAGAGAAAGACGCCGCGACCACTTCTGCTTTTTTAAAAATACAACACAGGAGAGATTGTAAGCAGACTGAGTGAATACAGGAGTTCTTAATGGATTGCAAGTATTTTTTTTATTGTTTTTCTGGCTATATATTTCTAACGTCTACAATCAACATAATGCTTTCAAAATGGCGTATAGCTTTCACTGCTTTCATTGTTAGGGAAAGTGCTGGAAAGTGAAAGTGAATTCTTTACTTTTTTCTCTCTTCCTGTTCTCGTAAGCGAAGTCAGAGAGACGGCTGTGATTGTCTTAAATTTAAAATGGAGTGGAATTTACAGTTAAATGCTGAACCTATTCTGGACTGTATTGAGAAATTTCATGAAGAAAGGCTTGAAATAGTGAAGAGTTTTACGCAAGAGTTTAAAGCAATATTGAAAGAAACTTTTACAGAAATATTAACTAGATTTCTTTTTCCAAATGAAATTGACTTACAACCGACTGCTGAACAATTTATAATACAATCTAAACAAGAAGAGCAAGAACAATTAACTAGAATCTTTCTCCCAAATGAAACTGATTTACAACTGACTGCTGAGCATTCTATAATACAATATAAACTAGAAGAACAACAGGAAAAAGAAGAAGATAGTTCTGAGAATAAAGACAATAAAGGGAAATGGATCCTGCTTGATGAACAGTTTATTTATGGAGAGGAAGAGGATTTGTTTCAAGAAAGGAAAGGACGGCTATTTTTTTTTAGTTAAGCAGCAAGAAGAGGATTTAATTGAGAAAAAAGAGACATTGATTCAGTTTAAGAAGCAACTTATTTATGGGACTGAAGAAATAAAGAAGAGAGACTTATTATTTGGATGGGAGGTCTCGTTATGGAGGTTTACTTGGTTAAAAAAAACCTAGAATTCGTTTGAAGAATTGAAATTTAAAATTGTATGTAAGGAATTATGGGTAATCTAAAATTATGGACTGAATTAAGGACTAAGATTATGAGTAAGATGTAAGAGAAGATGATTAATGGTTGATATCATTAAATTGATGAAGAATGTATTTGTTTTGATGATCTGGGTTTGACATTAGATTGATTTATTGATGAGATAGATAAGCATTAAGTGATTGGATAAAGTTGAAGGAATGTAAGTTAGAAATGGAATAAATAGACTGTATTTGTTATGGAGGTTTATTTGACAGATGAGAGAGCCCAGAAGTCGATTGATAATAATTTATAATTAAATGAAAGGAATTAAGGCTAATCTAAGACTATGGGTTGAATCAAAGATCAATTTTATAAGTAAGTTGTAAGAGAGGATGTTTAAATGAAGATATATTAAGATATATTAAGATATATTAAATTGATTAAGAACATAATTTTTCTTTTTGAATTGAGGGATTTATTGTTATTGATATTATTTGTTTATTTTTATTTTTTAAAAAAAGAATGGTATATATTAAACTTGATGGTTTGGGTGATTTTATATAACCTCTCAATGGATTGAAGTGATTTAAGATTTGACTTAGATTGATGGTTAAGATGTAAATGATAATTATTATTCTTAACAAGATGAGTTGTTTGTTTTGTTTAATGGATTGAATTGATTTAGAGAGTGTATATAGTATATAGTTTAAAATTCTTGTTAGGATTATATAATAATTTTGTTTGATGTAGTGGGGTTTTCTTTTGTTGTACCCTGTACTCACTCTGGGAAGTCGGGGGGGGGAGGGTTAGGGAGGGTTTATAATTTTATATATGATGTTTTCTCAACTGTAATTGGGGTTGGTGGAAGAATATATGTAATTACTGTTATTAAGGGGTTGCTCGGGTGGCCTCTGGGCACCACATCTGATGCAAAAGAGGAAGGAGGAGTGAAGGCTGATGTAAGTGGAAGTTGATAAGAAGGGGGAAGAGTAGGATGGAGATAGAGAAGGATGAAGAAAGAAGAGAAGGAGGGAGGAAGGTAGGTAGTTAGTTGGTAAGTGAGGGGGGAAGGATAGGGTTGGGGGGATGTGGTGGTGGGGGTGCCGAGCAGTGATGTTAATTGTTTGGGATGATTATTTTCAGTTGAGTTATTAGTATTAGATGTATTGAACAATGTATTTATGTTTTGTTTATGGATGATTGTTTATTTTAATACTATGATTTGATCTGACTAATTTTTTTCTTCTGTAAAATTTTAAAAAAACCAATAAAAATATATTTAAAAAAAAAAAAAGAAATCCAATGGCTCCCTAGGACACACCATCTACCAGAAGAAAACACACACAAACCGCTATCTGCACGCACTCTCACACCACCACCCAGCACAGATCAACTCCGTAGCCAAGACACTCATCTCCAGAACCAAATGCCTAGCTGACGAACAACACCTAAAAACCGAATTACACACTCTCACTAATGTACTAACATCCAACGGATTCCAAAGAAATAAGATTTCCAACTTAATCCAAAAAGAAACTCCCACTAAAATCCATGACAGAGAACAAGAAAATGGCAAAGCCCTCCTCCCATACATAAAAGGCACCACAGACAGGATCAGCAAGATCCTCCACAAATATAACATCAAAACAGCATTCTGCACAAACAGAAAAATATCCACCATCCTAAGAAACCCTAAAGACAAAATTGAGTTAGAAAATCAAGGAGTATATGAAATCCCATGTACTGCCTGTCCCACCACATACATTGGACAAACCAACAGAAGAATAAGTACACGCACTGAAGAACACAAAAACTCAGTCAAAAAAGAGGAACCAACTTCTTCCCTGGTCCAACACCTTAAAGCCACAGGACATGAAATTGATTTCAAAAAGACCAGAACTATCGCCAAAACTGAACACTTTAATAACAGAATAATCAGAGAAGCCATTGAGATAGAAAAACGCCCACACAGCATGAATAAACGAGATGATACCTCCCGCCTACCAGCCATTTGGAAACCCGCCCTTATTGACAAACGAGTCCATAACACAAAGAATGACACCAGACCTACACTCACGAAAACCACACAGGATGTCACCACCACACATCCACGCAAAAAGCAAACACAAACCCACAACGATGATGAGGCACGACCACAAACCAGAAGCCAGACCACAGCTGCATCATTAACCACCTTAAACCCCTCCAATCCATACATGAAGCAAACTGACACCCACCATGAAGATGAGGCACGACCACGAACGCGAAGCCAAACAGCTATGCAGCTCACTATCTCTAATCCCCCTGCAACTCAGACTAACCTGAGCACAACAAAGCCCCCACCCAAACAGAACACTCCCCCAGCCAATCAGAGCACAGCCAAGCCCCATACCAATCAGAACATACCCCCACCCAATCAGAACACAGCCGAGCTCCCAGCCAATCAGTTCAAACCCCCCACTGGCAGTTAAAAGGAAGAAAAAGCTACAATCTCACATTGCTCCTAGAAGCACGAAGCCGAAAGCACCAGCCTGAAGATGATGAATGGGACTTCGTCGAAACGTCACCAAGACACTTCAAATTCTACGTGGGAGAAAACCCATAGAACCAAAGACCTATACATACATACATACATACATACATACATACATACATACATACATACATATATATGCAGGTCTTTGGTTCTTCGGGTTTTCTCCCACGTAGAATTTGAAGTGTCTTGGCAACGTTTCGATGAAATCTCATTCATCATCGTCAGGCTGGTGCTTTTGGATTCTGCTACCAGGAGCAATGTGTGGTCTAAGCTGTTTTTTCCTTTTAACTGCCAGTGGGGGGTTTGAAATTCTACGTGGGAGAAAACCCGAAGAACCAAAGACCTGCATACAGACACCCGCGAAAACCTCAGAAAACAAACATACATATATATATATATATATATATACACACACACAAATACATACATACATACATATATATGTAGGTCTTTGGTTCTTCGGGTTTTCTCCCACGTAGAATTTGAAGTGTCTTGGCGACGTTTCGACGAACGGTATATTTATGGGGTCATTCCCAAAGAGTTTTGTGGATCAAACCCCATACAGTGCTAACCCTGTCTCTACAGAAAACGGAAATATTGAAAACTGAATTACGTCCACTGTTATCCTTTACATACCATTTTCTTTTCCTGCTGAAATTAAGGAGTTTTAAGACGATAGGGGTGCAATCACACAACAGCACGGCTTTTCATTATAAATCAGGATTTATAGTTAAAAACCACAAGCATTTTCTGCAACTGGTAGGCAGGTATTGGTATTTTCATCCTCTTTAGGATCCTGTTATAACTGCTTTTTTAATATGGTAGTAAATGGGAGGGTTGAGGAAGAAGTGGCCTTAGCAGTCTAAAGTTGATCGTTTAAAACTTTATCCCATCAGTCCTTTCTATCGCTCTTCCTAAATAGACAATAGCTCCTCTGTGTCTCCAGCCACTCTCTTGAAAGACCTTGGACCATCTTGTCAAGTTTCTTAAAGATCTGCAGAAGGCTTTCTCTAAGCCCTGTATAAAATACCTTCAGTTAGCTATGTACATCAAACGTACGTGACTCCTTTATTAAGGGGACAGGAAAAGCATACCGCGGATTCCTAAGTTAGCTACCATTGGCAGTTTTAATCTGAAAATCGCTCATCAATTAAAAAACTGGCTACGGCCAAAAGGCCAGGTTGACAGGTTACTTATTGCAGATTTCATTGCAATCTTGGAATACAAAGGAGGCCCAGCCCGGAATTCATACCTGGGATGAAAAAAAAGGGGGGAATCCCTTCTTTGCCCTCTGCTGCTCTTTGCCATTAACTGCACAGCACAGTTGTTTGAAAAAGTGGCAAAAGTGCTAGACGCAGGGGTAGGCAACCTTGGCTCTTTTATGACTCGTGGACTTCAACTCCCAGAATTCCTGAGCCAGCCATGCTGAGGGAAAAGAGAAAGGTTTCCAAGCTGAGCCACGCTGGCTCAGGAATTCTGGGAGTTGAAGTCCACGAGTCATAAAGCGGCCTGGCCTAGGCCAGAGGTAGGCAACCTTGACTCTTTTGTGACTCATGGACTTCAACTCCCAGAATTCCTGAGCCAGCATGGGGGAAAACTATGGCCCCCTCATGACTCATAGACTTCAACTCCCAGAATTCCTGAGCCAGCATGGCTCAGCTTGGAAACCTCTCCCTTTCCCCTCAGCATGGCTGGCTCAGGAATTCTGGGAGTTGAAGTCCACGAGTCATAAAAGAGCCAAGGTTGCCTACCCTTGACCTATACCATCTCAGACAAGTGACTGTCTAGCCCAGGGGTAGGCAACCTTGGCTCTTTTATGACTCGTGGACTTCAACTCCCAGAATTCTTGAGCCAGCAAGGCTCAGCTTGGAAACCTTTTTCCTCAGCATGGCTGGCTCAGGAATTCTGGGAGTTGAAGTCCACGAGTCATAAAAGAGCCAAGGTGGCCTACCCCTGGCCTAAGCATCATTTCTGAAACAAATGAAGCACTGCTGTTCTCTACCTTTGGAATGCACACTAGACAAAATATCGTTTATTTATTTTATTTCTTTATTAAATTTACTTGCCGCCTATCTCACTACAAGGCAACTCTGGGTTCATTCTCCTTCGGTGAAGGGGTGACATAAAACACCAATACAAATGCAATATTTATAAAATTGGTACAGCTACCCCTGCAATGGTAAAATTCCTGCCTCTTACAAACAAGGCTTCGTGACGTCTCACCTATGTAAACTGCTTACGTCTTTGTTGCTGCTAACGAAAAGGTTTTAATTTCTCAGTAAAAGCAAAACGGATTTTTTTTTTCAAAGTAGAGAAAACTTCCTACTGAGAAAGTATGCTTGCAATTAGTGGGAAAATTTTGTAGCACCCTTATCCCTCCCTGTCCTGAGAAACAGGGAGTTGTTAAATTATTTTCCCCCTAAAAATATCATTTTTTTAAAAAAAAATTGAATTGTATGGCTTAAATGTTACGTGAAAGGTAGAAAAAAAATTGGAAGTGATTTATCTTGGTCTGATGTTTTACATCTCAAAAACCTGGCATTTTAACAGGGGGAGATGTAGACTTTTTATATCCGCTGAGTATGTTTCAAGATACCATATGGTATTTGTTTGCAGTCGATAAACAACGCACGGCTGAAAATGTCTGGGGGGTCATGCAGGAACAAGACACTGCATGCAAAAACTAGAACAAACCACATTGGTTGGCCCAACTGCTACCGTATCAAGGTGTCACTTCAAAATGCAAAGCATACAAAACAAGTGTCCAGCAATGAAGCAGAATGAATATTTTGCTACAAGTGAAATAAATCTAATCGCTCAAACCAGAGGTAACACAAACAAGCCCATCAAAACATACTTTACATTCAATGTACAGTCGTGTTATAGCATTGACGTGTATTAAAAAGCTGGGATAAAAAAGTTAATTATATTTTTATATTCTATTCCAATCGTATTTGTCATCCTTACAAAGATACAAACTTTTGCCTCTTAATATTTTAAACCAAGACAGATAAGGTCCTTAATGTGCATAATTGTGCTCTGTCTATCTGAACAATTCCTAGATCTTTTTTTTCCCCCTTAGGAATCATTTTGAAAAACCCAGAACAGAACAGAATAAGAGTTGGAAGGGACCTTGGAGGTCATCTAGTCCAACCCCCTGTTCCAGCAGGAAGCTCTATACCATTTCAGACAAATGGTTAAAAAAAACTCCAGTGATGGAGCAGCCACAACTTCTTGAGGCAAGTCCTTCCACCGATTAATTGTTGTCATTTCTCCTTAGTTCTAGATTTGTTCTCTTCCTTGATCAGTTTCCATCCGTTGCTTCTTGTCCTGACTTCAGGTGCTTTGGAGAATAAGTTGGCCATCTCTTTGTGGCAGGATCTCAACTATTGGAAGACTACTATCATGTCAACCTTGTCCTTCTCTTCATTAAACTAGACATACCCAATTCCAGCAACCATTCCTTATATGTTTTAGCCTCTGGTCTCCTAATCACCAGCAACCATTCCTTATGTTTTAGCCTCTGGTCTCCTAATCACCTTTGTTGCTCTTCTCTGCACTCTTTCTAGAGTCTCAACATCTTTTTTTTACATTGTGGCGTATTTATTTATCTTTCTTTCTCTCGGCGTGTGTGTTACCCACAAATAAAAGAGTTAGGGCAGTGATGGCGAACCTTTTAGAGACCGAGTGCCCAAACTGCAACCCAAAACCCACTTGTGTATCGCCGGGTGGGTGTGGCCTACTCGGCGGGTGCAGCTACAGTGGGCTTGGCAGAATGGGTGGGGGTGGCCACTGCAGTAGTCATGGGGGTGTGGCTGCAGTAGTCATGGCAGATTGGGTGGGCATGGCCGGGGTGAACATGGCCACCTTGATATTGCTTATGGGGAGGGACACCTGTGGGAGCCAGGTAGGGTTGGGGGAGATCAGGGGGTCTTTGGTGGGTGGGATGGTGGGCTCCCCAATGGCGGCTCTAGGCTGGCTGGCCTTAGGCCAGTGATGGCAAACCTTTAGAGACCATGTGTGCTGGGGCGATGGTGCGTGGCCACAGAGAGGGCTCTGCGTGTCGCCTCTGGCACGTGTGCCATAGGTTCGCCACCAGAGTTACGGCATCATTCTGAAGTTGAATTATATGGTAGCCATATTAAAACTGTATGCATACCCTTTAAAACGTTAGTGCTAGTTGGAAGGAAAAAGGTATAGCGATACCTTAAATTTCTACCTTATCTGTGTGGGTTTTTTGAAAATTAAATTAGTTATCCTTAGTTTGCTCACTGGATACTAAGTAAGGCATCCATAATCCATGAACTCATGAATAATTTCGGAAGACTGTCTCTCAACAGAACACGGAAGAAAAAGGTCACATTTCTGCAGACTGCTCCTGTTTTTTCATATTCTACTGCAACATTTTAAAGAAAACGTTAACAGGATGCATCCCACTGGCATCATCATTTGTCCTAAAAACATAGGATGCAAAAAGACAAACTCCCCATCCTGCATAGAAATCCTCAGGCCGCCCCAACAAAAATATCTGTCCAATCTTATCTGGAAACCTTTCAGCGATGGAGCATCCAGGATCTCCGAAGAGAGGCCGTTCCGTTGCTTGATGACCTCCAGTCAGAAATTCTTGCTTCTAAGTTTGGATCTCCTTGTCCTGGTTCCAGCTGATGAACTCAACTGAGACAATCCAATCTCTTAACGCAAAACTTTACTGAGCACATCATTTTGGCAGCGATGAAAGCAAAACCAGCTCTGGCTACTTCCCGTGCAAGCCACTCTAATTAAAATATAGAATTCTCCCACCTCCTATTAGTGCGGGTCACATGGTCCAATCGAGTGTCAAGATATTGTTATGAGAAAGGGACTGTGTGTTTGCAAACATCTGCTGAAACGTCCTTGGTTCACATGGGCTGAGTTCTTGTTATCTGGAGTCCACATTCCATTTCTTCCCCTCCTCCCCTAGTACGTTGGTAAGCTGAGAAGGAATAATGGTGGCAACATCATACATGTGCTTCGAACTTGATACTCCCACTGTAAAGCTTCTACCCACTGGTTCTTATCTTCAGGGACATAATGTCCGAAAGTGGACAATTTTCCTGACGTGGTCCGTCCGGTGCACTGTAGTGCTACTTCCTGTGGTCTTGGAACTTATACCAGTACTGACTCAGCCCAAACTTGCACTGGTTCTTTTGCAGACACAGCACATTCCTGACTCAGGCTTAATCTGTAATCTAGGAAGACAACCAGATCCTTTTCACAACTGCTAAACCAGGTACTGGGAATTTTGTAAAATCTGGCTTTTTTTCCTGGGCAAGTGCAGAACCTTGTATTTCTTGCCACTGAATGTTTTATTGGAGAATGCTCAATGTCCAAATCAATCAATCAATCAATCAATCAATCAGAATAGAGCTGGAAGGGACTTTCGAGGTCTTCTAGTCCAGCCCCCTGCTCAAGCAGGAGACCCTATACCATTCCAGACAAGTGGCTGCCCAGTCTCTTCTTTAAAACCTCCAGTGATGGAGCACCCACAACATCTAAAGGTAAGCTGTTCCACTAGTTGATTGTTCTTACTGTCAGGAAGTTTCTCCTTAATTCCAGGTTGTTTCTCTCATTGATTAGTTTCCATCCGTTGCTTCTTGTCCTGCCTTCTGGTGCTTTGGAAAATAAATTGACCCCCTCCTCCTTGTGGCAGCCTCTCAAATACTGGAATACTGCTACCATGTTCCCCCGTAATCCTTCTTTTCTCTAGACTGGCCATACCCAAATCCTGCAACTGTTCTTCATATATTTTAGTCTCCAGGCCTTTAATGATCTTAGCTGCTCTTTGCATTTTATCCAAAGTCTCAACATCTTGTTTATAATGTGGTGACCAAAATTGGATGCAGTATTCTATTTACTAAGGCTTTATAAAGCAGTACTCATACTTCACGTGATTCTGATTCTCTGCTTATTTATACAACCAAGGATTGTATTCGCTTTTTTGGCTGCGGCCGCACACTGCTGGCTCGTGTTGAAGTGACCGTCCACTGGGACGCCAAGCTCCCTCTCACAGTTACTGCTTTTGAACCAGATCTCACCTCATAAGTCTCATAAGATTCTTTTGAATCTTGAACCTGACTTCTGGGATGATAGCAATTTCTCCTCCACCTGTTTGGTGTGACCCGCAAATGTTATGCACATCCTTTCTAGCCCCTCCTCTAAGCTGTGGAAGAGTATTAAGTCTGGACCACATCATGAAGAACCTCACTGCACAACTCTTCCCATACAGACACAGACCCATTAAGGACCATGAGTTGGCCGTGCTTGTTCAGTCAGCTATGAAACCAGGTGGGCAGATAAATTGGAACTTCTTCAGTTCTGATTGAACGGTAGGAGGGAACGGAAGGAATGGAATTGAACTGAAGAAGCTTCTTGGATGAGAAGCAAAACGTCTTCAAGGGGGAAAAAAATCAAAAAAGCCCAGTTGCCTTTTGGGACAGTCATGACCTGGAGAACTGAGAATCTCCATAGACATTGAGGCGATGGTCTATTTTACCAAGACTGAAGTCTAAATACATTACATCCACAGCATTCCCTTGGTTTATTCCAGTCATATTAGAAAAGAAAGCAACAAGATTCTCTGGCACAATCTGTTTTTAGCCAGCTTCTGTTAATCACCATATTTGTTTCAAAATGCTTGCAAACTTGCTGCTTATTTTTTTTTTTCTAAGACTTTCCCAGCATCTCTTGTCATGATTTTCTTCACAGCATCTCTTCTCATAAAATCACAGAAATGGAGAAGCTGTCCCCCTAAAGGACATTAAGGGGATGGTTCCTTCATACTGCTGCTTATGAGGAAACCACACGGGTCTCTTCTAGTGAGTCAGCATCCTGCAGTAACAAGCTTTTTTTTTTTTTAAATCCACATGACTTGATTCCCACCGACAGGATAATTTCATTTACACACTCCTAGAGCTCTTGATTTTTAGCATTACCATGGAATATCCATCATCCAAAAACAGATTACCAAACTCGGCAAACGAGGATTCAAGGGACTTTCTCAATTTACGGAGCTGTGTTACAATCTAGACTGGATGGCTTCGATGCTATCTCACTGGAGGCAGCAATTTTAGCAATGTGATGTTGTCATGGTATCACACAGTCATCTCTCCATTTCTCAGGTTTTAATTTTAATTATCAGTAAGAGGTTTTAGGCCTGCAAAAAAAAATGCACGTTAGGAAGTAAGAGTGACATGCCTTTCTTCATTTCCCACACGCCAATTTAAAAGCAGCTTTTTATTGTTAAAAAGCTGTCAGTGTGCACTTTGACATCTGTTACGGAAGAAAAAGGGAGTAAGATAACACAGATGCAGTAGGCGTCACAGTCATTCCCTATTAAGGAGAGCATTTCCTTATTTTAGCTAGAAATTTATACTGCCGCAAAAACACGAAGAACTAAATCACCTCCTGTGAATGTTGTGACTTATTAGTTTTAGGAAACATACATTCGGTAAAACAAAATCATCAGAAAGATCTGAAAAGATACGGAAAGTCAAACGGATACAAGCTGAGACTCTTTGACCAAGGTAAGCTTGTTAGTGAGATTCCCAATGATTCCTGTTGAATTTCAGACGGAGGCATTACGCTTATGCAATAATTCCAGCTGGAAGTGAATGGCTCAACCTTGGGAGGAATAAGATGGAAGAAGCCATGAACTCACAGGACACCTTGTGAAATATGCCAGCCATTACAAAGAAGTTCTCCACATCCAAGAAATTAAAGCAATGTTGTCTGTTCACATCTTCCATGTCTTTGGAGCAGGAAGCAATCAAATCATGTGCAGTTTAGCTGATGGTTAGAATTAATTGCAGCTGATAAATCTGTCTTTGCTCCAGAAGCTGGAGACCGAATGCAGAGCACAACATTGTCCATGTATGGTGACCTGGTCCGAGACTATGATGGTCCCAAAGGAATCCAGCCAACTTTGATGGCTGAAGATGGATTAGAACTTGAATCTCCAGGGTCTAAAGAAACACCATCCTTCAGTAACGGATCCCCAGGAAGGGCCGCACCTCCTACAACTTTGCTTTCCACTCGATCTCAAAGAAGCCCTCCTTCCTTACATATCACAATGGCCCTGAAGACATCTTGAAAGTAGTGTCGCCCAATAATATGTGTGTTGGGGAGAGGAGAAACAATCTGCAGTTAGGGAGCCTCACTTATGCTAAGTCCTCCCTGGAAAAGTACCCATCAAGGTTCTGATAAACAAGACCAAATGAATCAGAACTCCGAGGCTTGAGATGTCCTCAGAGAACGTGTTTATTGGTTACATAGCATCGGCACGGTCAAAAGTGAAACCAAGTCTAAAATTCCCTTCAAAGATCAACAATAGTACAAGGCTGAAGTTCCCACCCCAGCGCTATGCAATCGGCTACGTTCCCCAATAGAAGAGTTTGGCGGGTTTTCTAACCAAATGCTCACACACACACACCCCGATCTAACAGACAGAAATGACCTTGGTTCCGAGGAGAGAAATAGATGTCTAATGCAGAGGATGGGATTTCTATCCTTTCAAAGGCTACTGCAAGCAACAAAAATAGATCTACTGCCTGAAAAGGAAGCGTCTTTATGGAAACCTGCCTGGCACAAAAAAAAGCCAGAATTAGACCGAAAAGAGAAATATAAAATTGTGTAATGGACTAAAAGGCAATGTTGGATCTATGGATTGTTTTAAGGATTATGATTTAGAGTTAGAAGCAAGAAAAAAAATATAAATATATATACACGAGGGTGATTTTTTAGAACAGATATTTTAAATAGATTAAGAATGTACTTTTTGGAATAATAGATTTATTTTGATGAAAATTATGTATTGGAATTGAAAAAATGTTGTTTTTTTTAGATTGGGATGGTTTTAATATTTAATGGAGTGTTTTAAATTAGTTAGATGATCTTTTTGTACAATAACATAGATGTGATAAGGTATGATAATCAATTGGATGAAATTTGAAGTTTGTGTAATGAATTGAAATGAATTACTTTTTAACTAAGATAGCTATTGTGTACTGGAAGAAATAAATGAGATTGGTGATAAAAAGAGGGATGAGAGAGATTAAGAACTAGAATACATCTGGAAGGGATACCTGAATTGATAACTTGTTGATTTAAAGTTAAATTTGATTATGGTAATTGTAAATTGATAAAGTTTTGAAACAGGTTCAGTAGTAATAGAAATTTAATTTAGAAATGGAATATTTTAAACGTATTATGTTATTTGAGGGGAATAGAGAGGAGACAGTGAATGTATTAAGTTGAGTTGTTTATTTATGTTTTTACTTTTGTTTATTTATGTTGTTTATTTATGTTTTTACTTTTGAATGTCTGATTACCCAAACACCACGGTGTGTCCTGAGTACTTTTTCTTAAAAATTAAAAAAAAACAATAAAATATCTTTAAAACAAAAGAAATGACCTTGGTTCCCACGGGACAGTAAAATGTTTTGTTGTTGTTAGTTGCAAAGTCGTGTCCGACCCATCGCGACCCCAGGGACAACGTTCCTCCAGTTACTGCTTCAGTAACTCCATCCAGCCACCTCTAAAATGTTTAGACTAGTAGAAATCCTTCGCACAACCCTCCCATTCTTTGTGACAACCTAAAACAAGCAAAATGGCTGGAGCCAGGTTCGTTGTAGAGTTGACAGCATACATGTCTCTTTGGATGCTGAACTAATCATATTTTTCCAGACACTTTAATAATTCTCTAACTGAATTTCTCTTTCTTTCTTTCTTTCTTTCTTTCTTTCTTTCTTTCTTTCTTTCTGTCTATTCCTTCCATCTTCCTGCTTGCTTTCCCTCTCTATTTCTCCTTCCTTCCTTCATTTTATTTTCCTTCCTTCCTTCCTTCTTCAAACACTTTAGTAATATTGTTCTCCATAGAGAACACTATACTTGTCTGATGAACTGGAACTATATAATAATAATAATAATAATAATAATAATAATAATAATAATAATAGTAGTAGTAGTAGTAGTAGTAGTAGTAGTAGTAGTAGTAGTAGTAGAGTTGGAAGGGACCTTGGAGGTCTTCTACTCCAACCCCCTGCTCAGGCAGGAAGCCCTATACCATTTCAGACAAATGGTTGTCCAGTCTTTTCTTAAAACTTCTGAAAATAATCATCTTAAAGTTAATTGAAGGCCTCAGTTCAGCTCTGGTTTTTTTCTCTCTCTCTCTACAAAACCGGTTATTTCGGCATAGCAATATATCAGTTTAAAGGATCGTCTTGGTATTAGTGTCCAAAGGTCAGAGCCATCTCTCTACAGTCAATTTTTGAATCAACAGTCTACCTACTTATCCTCTCTTTACTCAGTGCTTTTAGTCTCTCTGCTCTTCCCTGCAACGGTTACCAGGCATGACTATGAGCAGAAATGATTAAAGTGTAAAAGTTAGGTTAGAGGGGGCACATAGCCTCACTTTGTCAAGGTTTCGGTACACAGAGAAAGCACACAAGAGTATGGACAGCTGATGAATAGGGACAATGAGGGGGAAGTTCTTAAGAGACTGTAAAGGGAGAGGCAAACAACTCAACAATTATAAGCCTAAAGAAAACTTCATACTTACATTGGTGCAATTCACAAATTAAGTTCCTATGGAGTGGGGTACAATCTAGAGCTTGCTCCTGGGGAGGAAAGCTATGGCAAATCTAGACAGCATACTAAAAAGCAGAGACATCACCCTGCCAACAAAAGTATGTATAGTCAAGGCCATGGTTTTCCCAGTTGCAATGTAGGGCTGTGAAAGTTGGACCATAAGAAAGGCTGAGCGCCGAAGAATGGAGGCCTTTGAACTAGGGTGCTGGAGAAGATTCCTGCGAGTCCCCTGGACTGCAAGACGATCAAACCGGTCAGTCCTAGAGGAGTTCAACCCCGACTGCTCTTTAGAAGGCCAGATCCTGAAGTTTAAACTCAAGTACTTTGGCCACCTAATGAGAAGGAAGGACTCACTGGAGAAGAGCCTGATGCTGGGAAAGATGGAGGGCAAGAGAAGAAGGGGACGACAGAGAATGAGGTGGCTGGATGGAGTCACTGAAGCAGGAGGCGTGAGCTTCAATGGACTCCAGAAGATGGTAGAGGACAGGAAGGCCTGGAGGAACGTTGTCCATGGGGTCGCGATGGGTCGGACACGATTTCGCAACTAACAACAACTATTTAGACCAGTGGTTCTCAACCTTTTTAATGCCGTGACCCTCCAACCGGTCATAAGTCGAGGACTACCCAACCGGTCGTAAGTCGAGGACTACCCAACCGGTCGTAAGTTGAGGACCCCAACCGGTCGTAAGTCAAAACCCCCAACTATTTCCCTGCCCGGGAGCGCCGCACATGCATGGTGCCGCCCCCTGCGCCGGCCGAGGTGTAGCTGGCAAGGGACAGCGACCGCAAAGGGCGACCACCGGCTGGGACACCAGCTGGCCCAGCCCAAGGGAGGTAAGGCACCCGCCGGGCCCCTGGCGCTCCAGCAACCCTCCCTGCGCCCGCCGGGCTCCCACCTCCCAGCCCTGGCCTTCTTTTACTTACATTTTTAGTAGTTGCTCAGCAGGGAGAGGTGGAAACTTCCAGACAGCTCGCCTTCGCTGCAGACAACTTGCAGCACCGTTTGCAGACTGGGACTTTTGGCGGGCTCAGCAGGGCAGAGACAGCCTGGACAATTCCTATTGGCTTTTGAAAGCCAATAGAATTAGACTCTCTTCAAGAGAGTCTATTCTATTGGCTTTCAAAAGGAAATAGAATAAGAGGGAGCAGCACAGCTAAGGAAAAGGGGGAAAAATGGCGGACTGCATTGTTTGGCGACCCCCGTGAAATGGTCGTTCGACCCCAAATGGGGTCGCGACCCACAGGTTGAGAACCACTGATTTAGACAGATTGGGTTTAATTTAAACTGAGAGGAGCCAGAATAACTGAGTTGGATGGGAACTTGGAGGTCTTCCAGTCCAGCCCCTCTGCTCAAGCAAGGGATCCTTCTGAAGGCAAGCTGATCCACTGATGGATTGTTCTGACTGCCAGGAAATTTCTCCTGATTTCTAAGACGGTTCTATACCTGATTAGCCTTTTCCATTCACAGAAAACAGCTTGATAAGCAGAACTGAATTGGGGAAAGGAGATCGGCTATGGGTAGGGAAATATAATTCCCTATAACTCGAACTATTACTTCAACAGATTATTTATCTAAAAGGTAACGGCATTTCATCCAGAGAGATTGTGCACATAGAAAATGCAAAACATGGCAGATAAAAGCTATTTAGCTTTATTTGAATAAAGTTACAGGGACACGTCAGAGCGGGTAAACATTTCGTTTACATTCAAGCACTTTTAAACAGCATCTTCAAGCCAAGATATATTATGAATTTAGCACACACGCATCTCACCAGCTGCCCGATAATCAGTGCAAAGAGACTGCATTTTAATAAAGGCATTTTGTTTTAAGCTCACTTGTATTAATATGCCACGCTATCTGGAATCTCTAAAACTGTGTTAAAAGAACTGCTAAATCAGATAGGTGTTCACGGTGCCAAGTCCCTTGTGTTGTATGTGAACATAAACACTTTTGCTCCGTTATTGAATGTGGAGGTTGTCCGCCCTTGTGAAAGGATGACATTGTGTTTCCAGAATACAAAATGGAGAATCGTATTTGGATGTTGCCAAACAGAACAAAGCAAGTGTGCAAAAAAAAAAAAAAGAGAGAGAGAGAGAGAGAGAGAGAGAGAGAGAGAAAGAGAGAGAGAGAGAGAGAGAGAGAGAGAGAGAGAGAGAGAGAGAGAGAGAGAGAGAGATAGGTCACAGCTGAAGTTTATTTTTGTGGGATTATTCAATTGATCCCCTTCCTACATTGTTAAGGATTATAGATAGACCCCAACTTATGTTTGTTTCATTTAATGAGTGCTTAAAAGTTACAAGGCCATTGAAAAAAAGAATGACACGGCCGTTTTTTCCACGCTTAGGACCATGGCTGCACGCCCGTGGTCATGTGATCAAAATTCAGACGCTTGGCAACAGGCGTGTACTTAGTACGGTTGCAGTGACCCACCATTTTGGGAACCATACGACAAGCAAAGTCAATGGGCAAGCGAGATTCACTTAAGAACCAGGTTACTACCTTAACAACCGCAGTTAACAAATGCGGCAAGGTCGTAAAAAAGGGGGGGAAACTCACTGAACAAGTGTCTCACTTAACAACAAAACTTTTGGGCGCAGTTGTGGTAATAATAATAATAACAAAGTTGGAAGGGACCTTGGAGGTCATCTAGTCCAACCCCCTGCTCAGGCAGGAAGCCCTATACCATTTCAGACAAATGGCTGTCCAGTCTCTTCTTTAAAACTTCCAGTGTTGGAGCATTCACAGCTTCTAGAGGCAGGTTGTTCCACTGATTAATTGTTCTAACTGTCAGGAAGTTTCTCCTTAGTTCTAGGTTGCTTCTCTCCTTGACTAGTTTCCATCCGTTGCTTCTTGTCCTACCTTCAGGCGCTTTGGAGAATAGCTTGACTCCCTCTTCTTTAGGGCAGCCCCTGAGATATTGGAACACTGCTATCCTGTCCCCCCTCATCCTTCTCTTCATTAAACCAGACATACCCAGTTCCAGCAACCGTATGCTTTAGCCACCAGT
Organism: Bothrops alternatus; assembly: GCA_034064705.1. Lineage (NCBI taxonomy): Eukaryota > Metazoa > Chordata > Lepidosauria > Squamata > Viperidae > Bothrops > Bothrops alternatus. The sequence goes on along the minus strand of JARGCV010000359.1, from coordinate 245,121 downwards.
CCCCTGATCCTCTTTGTTGTCCTTCTCTGCACTTTTCTAGAGTCACAACATCTGCTCCTAAGCCGAGGGTATTGACCAGTAGCATCAGAATGTGATGGACCTTCTCATACTTCTAGGTTGGTTCTCTCCTTGATTAGTTTCCATCCCTTGCTTCTTGTTCTGCTTTCGGGTGTTTCGGAGGTTGACCCCCCTTCCCTTCTTTGTGATTGCCCTTTAAAGAGTGAACCACACTCTCATGTCATCCCTGCTCCTTCTTTTCATTAAACTAGACATGCCCAAGAGATCAAAGCAAAAAAGCCTTGGCCCTCTCTAAGCCACTTTAGAGCTTCCGTCTCCAGGCTTATTACTTTTCACCGTGAAAAATTATCTCTGTATATGCAAAATAAACCGTGGTTTTGAAAGAGGATGCACGCTGACCTGCCCATCCATACTATCACTGTGAGGCAGCTACTTGCTTCCTGCTACACCCGGGGATCATCCCGGTGGCTCTACGTAGACGGAGGCATGGAAGGCAGCGCTAAATGGTTGCAATTAACATTCACCCTGCTCCTTCGACTGAGCTCCATTGCTATAGCAACTGGAGTTGCCCAGACGACACCAAGGCTGTGGCTTCAGCTGGTGTGTACGACATAATCACAACCGAACAGAACGGCTCCAGTCCTGGTCCGTGCTTTTGGCTGCTGGCACTTTAAAATGTTCGCCTTATTTATTTATTTTTCACCCCCCCCCCCCAGGATTAATTGAGAAATTGCGTCTTGGTTTCCCCAGCTTTTCAGTCCCGCTAAGTGTAATTAACCAGGAAGAGTTGAAAGAATTCAATTTCTGCTTTCCTTTCCGAAAATGATAAAAATAAAAAAATAAATTAAAAAAACCCATGCCCTGGCAAGCAGCCAGAGAAAGCCAAATAGGAGTTCTTTCCAAATATGTGAAATAATAATAATAATAATAATAATAATAATAATAATAATAATAAGGTTGGATGGGACCTTGGAGGTCATCTAGTCCAACCCCCTGCTCAGGCAGGAAACCCTATACCATTTCAGACAAATGAAAGATTGCTGCCTTTTGGCGGGTTGGAACTTAACGCGATTTTAAACCAAAAACAATACCAAATTTCCCAAATGTTTCAAGTGTTTTGCTTTATTGTAAACCAGAAGAATCCCTCATATCATGAAATGAAATAGTTAAAAAAAATACCCTTTCAGAGACCAAAAAGAGCAAACTGCTCGCAATACTGGGAGCAAATAGGATAAAAGAAAAATCCTTCAGATATTAGCTTCTCAAGCACTGGCTGGGACAAGATACAACTGCCTAAAGTCCATATAAATTAAACTAAATAAATAAATAAATAAATAAAGTTATTTTATTCTGAATAACAGAGTTGGAAGGGACCTTGAAGGTCTTCTAGTCCAACCCCCTGCTCAGGCAGGTAACCCTATACCATTTCAGACAAATGGCTATCCAGTCTCTTCTTTAAAACTTCCAGTGTTGGAGCATTCACCGCTTCTGGAGGCAGGTGCGCGGTTCGGGCCGTCGCGGTCCGCCATTTTGTGGTTTTTTGGTTTTATTTCCGTCGCGCCCGCCGTGCATGCGCGGATCGGCCCGTCACGGTCCGCCATTTTTTTTCGTCGCGCGCGCCGCACACGCGCGGTTCGGGCCGTCACGTGCGCCGCGCATGCGCCGATCGGCCCGTCGCAGTCCGCCATTTTGGTTTTTTTTGTTTTTTTGGCGCACACGCGCCGCGCATGCACGGTTTGGGCCGTTGCGCGCATGCGCGCGCGGGCCAGTGTCACGGCGCACATGGGCAGCGCAAGTGGGGTCTCAACCTGAAAAAGGTTGAGAACCACTGAGATAGATAGACAGATAGATAGATGGATGGATGGATGGATGGAGATAGATAGATGATAGAGATAGATAGATGATAGAGATATAGACAGAGATAGAGATATTGACAGAGATAGATAGTTAGATAGATAGACAGACAGACAGACAGAGGGAGAAAGGAGAGAGAGGGAGACAGACAGATGGGGTAGGATAGAAGAGAGAGAAACAGAGGGAGCAGACAGAGATAGATAGGGAGAGGTAGAGATAGAGATAGGTAGAAAGATAAAGGAGAGAGAGAGAGTAAAATAGACAGACAGACATAGAGCCAAGCCTTGTTAGGAAATCAGCGTCTTACTGCACTTCCAATACTAACAGACTAAGGAACTTCAGAGGAGAGACACAAAAATATTAAATAGCAGAAAGGGTACTTATAAGTACAGGCATATCTCTCCACTTAGAGATTCTAGGCAGTTAATAATCATATTACATGAATTATCCATCTGTGCTGCCCAGTCCCTTTGCAGCAAAGCATCAGTTGGTGTATATATTTTTTCTAAAACAAGGACTGCTGAAAGGACCATCTGATACATTTCACAATCTTCAATTCAAATTTATGGCCAATTCACAGTTGAATGCACCTCTTTCATGCACCGATGACCCTTCCCACGGCTGTATTTTTTTTTTTTTTTAAAAAGAGCATATTAAAAGGACATTAGTCCAGAGTAAACCACTTTCTGTTTAGACCTGGGAAGGGGGAGCAGAGAGAAATTGATGGTCTTCCAGCTGTTGAACTAGCATCCCCCCCCAAGGTAATTCATCTTTAAAATGAAAAGATTGTCTTAGGTGTACTGAGGTAATAGTAATAGAAAAGGTTCCATGGGGGAAAGCATTTTTAAAAATTCTCATTTGCAAACTTTGCACTTCGGGAATATGAAAGTATATAAGCATAATTTATGAAGAGGCAACCCGATTCACCAATAATTGGGTTGTGCAACCTGAAGCTGTGGTATGAAGTGGGTTTTCAATTCAGATTCTGCAGATATGAAAGAGAGTAGTTAATGTTGAAGGAGCAGAGCTTTCTGCTTTATTTGACACATGTAAAATAAATGAGCGAATAAAATAACACTCAGCAAGGCTTAGAAATAAATGCAATTTTTCTCCTTCTGTTTGGCCGAGGCCTTATCAGCCTTATTTTATTGGACTTTTTGTTTGATAACTCCTTTCAGGGTAAAAAGTGGGGTATAATTGTTCTTTTCAACACGTAACTAAAAAGCAGGTTTTCATAGCTCAGGAAATTTGGTAAACCAATTATCATCAGAGTCGGTGGAAAATTATGCATCTTCTTTCTTGCACAGAACTGTGAAGACACAATTACTAACTTCAAGGCTACAAATGCACAGAGGAAGAGCTTTTGTGAATATTCCAGGGAACGGGGGGGGGGGGGGGGGAAGATACGCTATATGCCAGCTACAGATAAATTTCAGGTTTTTTTTTTTTATCGAGCTGAATTCTTACGTAATCATCTAATAATGTAACTCAGCGCTGTTAAATCTGGACTGTGAAACTTCCGGCCACGGCTGGGTGGCAGCAAAGAGCTAAAAATTTGAAGCCATAAAACTTCGTAAAAGGCTGCCCCCTGCTGATCAACTGGAGGTTTGCAGCCGAACTCTGATAGTTCTTGTTTTATCTATGAATCACTGACGCCCCCAAAACAACAACAAAAAACCTGCATAGTAGCAGTAGCAGCTTTTACTCTGTGTGCCTCAACCAGAGGTAACTAGCCTCAGAATAACACGTTCATTTCTCTTGGTATTGTTGCCAACCATATTACATATTACCCCGATTGATTGATTGATTGATTGATTACCGCCCGAACGTATTTGGAAATGTTGATACATTTCTGTGTATTTTTATCTCAAGATGCTTAAATTATCCTCACAGTTGCCCTCCTATTCAGTGAGACAGACGCTTGAGTTAAAGAGCATTTCAAGTAGAACATAATTTCACAGTGGGGAGGAGCCATACCTAGAAATAAAAGGGCCATTATGATTGTCCGTGGGAGGCCGTGAAATGGGGTGAACTCGGAGATTCATTGGGGGTGTCCCAATTTTAGCAAACAGGAAGCAGTTCAGCTGAGGAGCTGGGTGTAAGCTGGAGACTGATTAGTTAGGAAACTATTGCTAAAGGCAGTGAGATTCGTAATCTGTCCCAGGAGCTCTCTCTCTCTCTCGCAGCCGTTTTCTCTGCCCTGAGAGACCCGGTTGGAAATCCCTTAATGCACTATGCCCTTCATTTATTTTTGCTACTGGACATTTGAGAGCGTTTTAGAATGCTACTTTCCGAACAGCTGCCTGATGATGGATTGTGCTGAATTAAATACGTTTTTATCCCCCCCCCTTTCCCGCGAGATGAACGGGAAAAGACTACCATCTACAGTGCAACTGCAAAAGTGGATGTTTCATTTGGTAAATTCGCAAAAGAATAGGGAATAAGAGTGAACCATCCAAGTATAGTTCAACCTCTGGGCTCCACTTAAGCAAATCTGCAAATAAGGAACAAGCCCAATATTCATGACCAAACTGTTTTTTTTTTTTTTTTAGCTTAGCAGTATTGTCCTCGTCATTTTAGCCTGTCCACTGCAGGATGAAGGCGTCTTCTACATGTTTCCAACCAATACTTATACCAAACAACCGATAAAATTAGTTTTTGAGTATCGATAGAGCGACTATAATTTAGATAATCTAGACAGCAGTGGAAAAAAAGATAGTAACTTTGGTTGTTGCTGTTTCTAAAACTATTTATGAATTACAAATGCTTGCATGTTCCCCGGTCACGTCATCTTAGATACAAAAATCACAAAGAGAGTTGAGTTAAAAAAACAAATCCTTGAAAAATATACCAGCAATCGTCACATGAAAAGAAACCAAAATAAAACAAGCACACTCATTCATTCTGATTTCTGTTAAAAAATAAAAATAAAAATGCTGTATCTGTTTTCTGAATTGTGAGTGACTGGCACCCTCTAGTGTTAGAAGTAGCAGAAGAATGTGTGAGGGTGTGGGGTGTGTAAGTGTGAGACATAAACTATGGCTAAAATCATGGAAACTGTAGAACGGATGGAAAGGATGACCCCTGATATAGACACACATCTGTGAGATTAATACTGAATTTATAACAGGTGTCATGAACAGAAATGCGCTGATTTGGAAAACAACCTGTTGGAAAAATCTAAATTAGCCTAAATGATTAGACTTTCAGCCACCTTTCACTAGTCTTTCAACTCATTACCTTCATGTTAAATAGTAATGTTACCCAAAATTCATACTGATCCTAGCCCCTCATATTTTTACATTTCGTAAGACTTGGCGTGTGCATAATATACAATTGGCGAAAATAAATGAAACAAGGACTAAATAATCACCACAGTTTATAGCAGGTACATTTCTGGTTTGTTGACCTGCTGTCTATTTGCTAAAATGAATAAGGCTCCCACAGTTCTTAAAGACTGAGGTCCAGGAATCCATCTTCTTCATCTTCCCCTAGTATCAGATAGGTAAACATGTAATTTCAGGCTTCCAGGCAATGTGTTTTCCAAACTCTTCCTGAAGAATCCATAGATTAAATTTTGAGCCCCTATGGAGTGTGGCGGTCTATAAACAGAGCCGGCAAATAAACTTTCTCCATGCAAATCCCGTATTCCAGGGGTATCAAACTCAATTTCACTGAGGGCCGCATCAGCATTGCGGTTGCCCTCGGGAGGGGAGGTGGGTGTGGCTAGGGTGGGTGTGGCCTACTGGGTGGGCGTGGCCAGCTCTACATCGTTCGCGTCAAGGGTGCCTGTCGGGGCCTGGGCAGGAGTGGGACAGATCTGAGGGTCTCTGGCAGAAGGGGATGAGACTGGGGCAAGCGCCAAGCTATGGCCCATTTCTTCATTCCTCACAAAGGGTGACCCCTCCCCAGCATGCACCCAGGGGACGGGGCCGATGCAGCAGTTTCTAGACGGCCTTGTGGAGCTAAGAGTGAATGCGTTTCAGCATAGATGGCCACCACAAAATTGTACATTGGTTCCCAGCCGGCCTGGGCCAGGGCCAGGGCCAAGGCAGCGGGGGCCGTTCCCTCACTGCTTCCATGAAACCATTTCGCGGGCTGCATCCAGCCCTTGGGCCTTGTGTTTAACATGTCTGACGTATTCTATCAATGTGCTACAGGGCTTCTCCGCTGTTTACTAAAGTACCTTCTATACTTTGAGGATGGGTTGAAAGAAAAAGGCTGTAAACAATGCACGAGAAATGCAAAAATCCCCTTTGTCCCTTGCATTACTTTCTTCTCCATAATAACAGATAAGCAGAAAAGGAAGAAAACTGCTATTCAGATATATTCACTTACAGAATTCAGTTTCGTGAGATAATGTCCTTAAGCTATCAAACATTCATGAGAGCAAATGGAACATCTGTGACCAGAAATAGTATACCTCCGATTACCTCTGGCTATAAACCATTGTTTGCCTTGCTTGTGACTAGTCAGAAATATCTTGGCTGACTGTCGTTAATATGCTGAAGTAGATGATTCCTTATTCTCAGCCATGCTAAGGGAACTTATATGTTCTTTACAGACTACATTTCCAAGATTTAAATGGGAAAAAAAGAACCCCGGGAATGTACAGTATATTTCAGCTTGACTTATCCTTAACTTTGATTCTTAATTTCACTTTGATTTTAATTCCCAAAAAATTGAACTGTAATTTAAAAACATGAACACATTTTGACAGATGCATAACATCTGTCAAAATAATTACGATAGGGTGGCAGGACTTCCAAAGATGTCAACCAGTGGAGCATCGATGGGATCCAGATTTGATGTGTGAGATCATGGAATATATAGTAATTTAAATGCAACAGCTCGCTGCATTTACCATTTATGCACATGTGTATTATCATGTGTTTAAACTTCTGAGACTGGTAATTGAAGAATGGAACAAAATACTAATTCAAAGTATCTCCTCATCTAATACGTTAAGAAAGCCCATTGATCAAAGGTGTCAATTTTCTTGTTCTTGTGTCAACGCTTGACATCAATTTAACTATTTTTATACAATCACAATCTGTTTCAGAAATTAAATACCCTGATTAAGAGTGTTCAGATACAAATCAACGTGCATTTTGGGAGAAGAGAGGACGGAAGTGGGACTATTAAGCCTCATGCTTTATTATGCTAATCTAGAATGAGCAAAATCAAGAAAGATCACATTTGCTGACAGAGGTACAAATAGATAAGAAACAGGGATAAGAAAACGTGATTTATGAATTACCGTGATTACAAGGTTTCAGAACGGGTGCCGTAGAAGAGCTGAAATCCTGGGGTTCAACTGGAGATTTAAAAAAAACAACTAAATAAATCATAGATTTCTTCTTAAAAACAAAAGATTAAAAAACCCACAGAAAATCCACTGATTGCTTTTTTTTTTTTTTTAATCCAAAGGGACCATGATTCCACGGATGTTATCCCATCACAAATAAAGCTACAGATCCTCTAGGAGAAAAGCACAAGAGCAGAACAGGAGGAAAAGTTGGGGCAAAGAATCCTGAACTTATTCTTTGTAAAATGTGGCTTGCAAAAACAATGTTCAGATGTACATCCCTGCTACATTTGCCTTTGCAATATAAAATGGATTAAAACACACACACACACTCTCCAAAGCAGTTTTGGCCTACATTTTTCCACCAACAGGTGGGTTATCTTAAACTAGGCTTGTGGCATGATTCTATAGAAAGTAAGAGAGAGAGTCAGACAGGAAGGAAAAGAGAGAGAGAGAGAGAGAGGAAAAAAATTATTTACCTTTAAACCTGGGTGCTTGCTTTCTTCGATTGCGGAAAGCTGCCCCTGACTGCAGAGCCTCCAGCAAACTATCCATCACTCCTGTCTCATCCTTTTCTGTGAAAAACAAACGGCAGAGAATTCCTTCTGTTTTCTGGGTTACCATAGCAATGTCAAAGGATTTAGAGGGATACAGGGAATACTCTGGAAATAAAAAACTGACCGTTCCCAAGTTCAGATAAACCTTTAATTCCCTCATCAATCAGATTCTCAAGCCGTGAGCTTGGAGGCTGTTTCACCCTGCGGTGGCTAAAGCAGACTCAACTTAAATTTGATTAAGTTCACCACACAACGCGGGCTGAAATGAGAGGCGACGAGAATTTCAAGCGCGACGCAACTTCGTCCTCGCGCTTTGGCACCCCTTCTAAAAGCTGGTAATCATCACGCGGAAATTCTCTCCGAGAAATTTATCTGCCAGGCGACCATCTGAAGTGCTGGCATTTATTCTTTGCAAAAGCTACATTAAGCTCTTCTGCTTTCTTTAATGGATAAAAGAGCGGATGGGTCTCTAGTGCTTCCATTCTAGACCTGGTAAATTATTACACTGAACTTTTACATTCTTTTTCTCTCTTTTTTTTCCCCTCCTCTTCTAAAGGAACATTGGAATGAAAGGGAAAATTCTGCCCTAGTCTGTTAGGCATGGAACAATCATTTCTTATAATGCTAGAGGATCTTATAAAGCCACTTACAGTCTCGAGAGCAGCTGAAAAACGATGCCTCTTGACAATAATTTCCATCTGTAACTGGAGTTAATTTATTTATTTTTAATCTGCATGCATGCACTGCTCGTTAAATAACTGAGAAATGTCTTTGGTTTCTTAAACAACAATATTAATACTTTCGTGCTGGAAGCAGCGAAGTGTGTCCGTGGCGAAAGGATGTCGCTGGTGACATCAGTGTTGCCCAAGGGATGGGCCGGGGGTCCTTTCACGTCCCCGTGAAGTTGCTCACCGAAGTGGTATTCATTCATCTACTTGCAGTCACCCGCTTTCAAACCGCTGGGTTCAATGGGAGCCGGAGAGGGTGACAGGGAGCTCAACCTGCCTCACGCAACAGGTTTCGAACCGGAGGCTGCCAATCATTGGCCCAGCATTCTAACCTCAGGAGCCACCACGCTCCTCTCAAACACAAGGTATTTTTTTAAATGATTAATTACCTTAGTTTTAATCGGAAGGAGTTGAAAGGGGAATGAGATTAATACCACAAGGTTAAATGCTTCAGCCATTTATGTATTGAACTGTAAAAGTTAAAACTAGTGTTCTGAGGCTTGGTTACCTTTGCAACTTACTTGGAAAAAGAGACCTGAAACAAGTTGTTTATTATTATTATTATTGGTCATCGCACAGTCAGCCAGATATTCAGACTGGATTTGGCATTTTTGTCTACCTATCGAGTCCTTACCAAGGACCTGGGATAGGCAGAGGTGGATGTTTGATGGTATTAGAGATATTGTCGCAAGATGGAAGCAGTTCCTAGTAAGGCCGCCTTTTGCAATTGACTAATGGCGAATTTGTCAATGCCAATGGTGTTCAAGTGGTGCTCCAGTTGTTTTGGGATTGCACCCAAGGCACCTATTACTATTGGTACTACCCTTGCTTGCTTTTGCCACAGTCTTTCTACTTCTATTTGTAGGTCTTTGTATTTTGTTATCTTCTCCAGTTCTTTCTCGTCTATTCTGCTGTCTCCAGGCATTGCCACGTCCACTATCCAGACTTTTTTGTCTTTCTTATCGACAATTGTTAAGTCTGGGGTGTTATGCTGCAGGTGCTTGTCTGTTTGAATTCTGAAGTCCCAGAGCAGTTTAACTTTATCATTTTCTATGACTTTCTCTATCTTATGATCCCACCAGTTCTTGCTTACAGGCAAATGATATTTCTTGCAGATCTTCCAGTGCACCATTGTCGCTATTTTGTCATGCCGCTGCTTGTAGTCAGTTTGTGCGATCTTCTTGCAGCAGCTTACCAGGTGGTCCACTGTTTCTTCAGCTTCTTTGCATAGGCGGCACTTAATGTCTGTTGCTGTCTTCTCAATTTTGACTTTATATGCACTTGTATTATTATTATTATTATTATTATTATTATTATTACTAAAATTTATTGTCTGCCCATCTTACCCCAGGGTAACCCTGTGGTAACGTAAGAGTTGATTGAGTTTTGCTTTTCTTAAGCAAGGGGATGGCTAGAAGTCAACGGGTTTAGCTTGAAATCTGGAGCAGTAGAGAGGTGTCAGGAAATACAAACATGCATAGCTATTCTAAAACTGTACAACTGAGCACACGTCTGCCAACTGTCAAGGCCTTCTGGTGGCTGATTTGCAGCCCTGAGACACAGTAAAAGAATTGCAAACTTTTAAAACTCCTGACTTCAAAAAATAAAAACAAATAACCAAGTTTCTAATTGCTTACTGAGCCTAATTCAAGGCTCTTCTTGGGGGTGAAAAAAGGCCAGACACGGCTGAGGCTCAAATTGTCTGCAGGACTCTCTACTCCATTCACCACACCTCAAATTTTCCAGCTTTCAAGAGGGCCTCTTTTGCAGATCCCAGACTAACAACAGGAGCAAATTTCTGCTTTTCCCATCAATCAATTCCACTTCACTGTGGAACTGACTGCCTGTTCAGAAAGGGTCTTAAACCTTAAACCTTCTTCATCACATTCTTCATCAATGTGATGATTTTGTTTCTATTTGCTATTCTTTTCCTTGTCGCTGTGTTCAAGTTTTATTGTAAGCTGCCCAGAGCCAATGGAAGAGTGGGTTGATGAACAGATATTCTGAATGCAATAAATGAATTAAAGGCAGGTCACTTGTATTGATTTAAATCATTTAGTAGCAATCATAAGGAATAGGGTTAACTCTTATTCAAGCCAGTCCTAAATTGTGTAGCTTTATCATTCATCACCAGTACTCTGTATTTCATCTGGAAAGCAACCTGGCAGCTGGCATTTCATTTCCTTGCCAATTACACACATACACACACTTGAAGTTCATAATTACTTTACTCCGAAGCAGGAGCCTGCCCTGTTGGCAATCTTTGGGCTGCATTAAAAATTGAGCACTATTTATATGGGAAATTATTTTCTGGAGTCAAAAAGAAAGCCAAGCTTTTATAGTTATGCATAATCACCAGGAAACTCTCTCTGGGCAGTGGAACATTTTGTAGGAACATCAAGCACTACAGAAGCTGGATAATCTAAGGCCCTAGGATACAATTTCTCCAGGCAATACAGCTGCTTCATATCCCAAAAGCAGAAATATGTGATATGCATTTGTAGATAGGAGAGTAAGAAATAACGTTCAGAATGTTAATTACAATGATGGACTTCAAAAACACACATGTAAAAAAAAAAAAAAAGGATGGGGGTAGTACTTTTTGCCACCCTAACGTTATTGCAGAAGCCAAGAGGCACTTGTATCATTAACACAATCAGAGTATGCTACTGTTTTGCAACTTATATGTTTCTCCCTAAAGGTGCATTTTTAAGAGATCTTGTTATGAGAGCCATCAAGCAGCCTACATCAGAAATCAGCACAGAAAGCTTAACTTTTATGCCAAGCTACAAATCTTACTAGATTTGTATAAATCCAACAAGTGTCCTAGAGAGGACCCTTAAACCAGCTCTAGATATTCATCCATTGTGTTGAGATTCTGCTAGATAGCCTTGCCTTCTCCCATCTTTGGACAGGTATTTTTCTCCTGTTTCAAATCCTTGTCTTATGTGGTTTAAAGGGCTGTTTTGCAGAGTCCATCAATCAACCCTAACATGCAGATTAACTAACTTTTAAGTTACCCATACCCTGCAGCCTCTGCTCCTCATTTGGTTTTTTTTCCACTTCACTTTCACCTTGAGTGAGCAAGCCAGCACAAAGGAAGACATTAATCAGAGGGAAGAGGAATCAACCCCTTCAAAAGAAACAAATTGTGCAATCTAGTTTCCTGTTATGGGCATGATAAGATGCTACAGGCTCTTTTTTTGCCAGAAGCGAGAAAGAGTTCGCTGAGAGCGCACACATCCTCACCTATTAAATCGACAAGTAGTTACAATTTGAGGACCGAGCAAAATACGAAAAGACCATAGAGCGGATCAATCAGACTCAAACGCAGCAGGGAACTTTAAGTCAACCACTTCTTCCGCCTTAGCAACCCAAAAGTTGCTCTAAATGCCACCTGGAGTAATCAGGTTGCTGACCACGTTACCTGTTTTAATATCCAGCAGGTGCTTTTTCTTCTGTTGTTTTTCTCGTTTTTCTTTTTCTGCTTTCTCTTGAGCTATTCTGGCCCGTCTCTGCTTTTCTTCCATTTCTTTCCTTCTCATATTATCCTTGGCTGCTTGCTAGAAAAGAAAAAAAAACGTTATCAAATATTAAGATTTTTTTTTTTTTAGATTTCGTGACAGAATAATGACATGTTTTTACTTGGTTCACACAAACAGTTGCCTCAAGACTTAAGGAGCATCATCAATGAGGACCACAGGACCAGATCTTCTCAATGGAGCTCTGCTTCCTGGAATAGGACTCCTTCTGACTGGCCCACGACGTATAACTGTTTTGGGAAATGCTAAAAGTCGGCTATGTTCTGTTGGGCAAAATTAGTGCACATTTATTCCAACTTCAAATCCTCACTCGGTCATAAAGTCCACAAGACGCTCTCAGATCAGGGGTCCCCAACCCCTGGTCTGTGGATCAGTACCGGGCCGCAGCATACCAGCAACCAGTCTGCACAAACAAGCAAAGGTCCCAGGCAACACACAAAACCACATACCCTCCGGCCCCGTGGAAAAACCTTTCTCCACGGAACTGGTCCCTGGTGCCCAAAAGGTTGTGGACCTCTGTCTTACATGATTTGTTCTCCTGGCCTGTTTGTTGTACTAACTTAGAATGATGATGAGGTGAACAACACCTCAAATTTAGCTTTGGTTCTCTCTCATGTTTCTGAAGGAAGAAGGATCTTGGTGTAGCTGCTCAACAACTGAGCAATACGCTGAAGTAACTGGTCAGTCACATTGTCTTCTAGCTTACCCAACTCCCGTAAGTTCCAGAAGACAACAGTGATAAACCAGTAGTATGTTGCCATCAGGAAAACTACAGAAGCTACGTCTGCATAGCCGTCAAGAGTTGAGTACAGCTTGAGGTGGAGAGAAGTCTAATGAATAGCCTGTTAAAAACAAGACGACACACAGAGACGAGGACAAAGGGAATCTAAATAAAACGTAATTAGATTGACTAGATCAGGGGTAGGCAACCTTGGCTCTTTTATGACTCGTGGACTTCAACTCCCAGAATTCCTGAGCTCAGGAATTCTGGGAGTTGAAGTCCACGAGTCATAAAAGAGCCAAGGTTGCCTACCTCTGGATTAGATGAACAGGATTACTCACTAAGTACCCAAATGATTAGGATTAAATACTATTTGGGGGCAAAGATGGGAAATAAAAACCAATCAAGGATAATAACGGGACAGGAGGACTTTCACATCTGCCCTCATTTTGTTACGAGTGCTTTACCGTGAACATCGTTTTGAAGTTGCTCAAGTCGGTAAGGAATTCTTCTACTGAAATTTTCTTTAAATCGATGGCATAATATTCCATGACATCCCGGTACAGGTTTTCCATGCTTTTGTGTATTGTAGAAAGTTGCTTGAACTGTTCTTTTGCTTGGACGAGAAAGCTGTGTTAGGCTTGTTAAAGTTATATTCAGAGTAGACCGGTATTAAAATAAACCAAGACGGAGATTTTCAAAAGCCTTGCTGAGACTATTCAGAAAGTACTAAAATGGGCAGCACGAGAAACAAGAGTGCTGTAACAGATAACCTCTTTTCTTCTCTCTCTCTCTCTCAACAATAGCGTTTCTCTTGTGATAAGACTGGCGTTTAATATCTTTTAGAAAGGATTTCTCATAGGAAACTAAGGCAATCAATAATTAAGCATTCCAGCAACTTATTAAGGGCTATCCCTGTACAAAATGATGGGGGGAAATTGTTTTGACACTAAAGTTATCAAAATAACTTTCTGCTATGTATTCAAGATGGGCAGTGATTAATATTTATATGTTATCTATATGTAAGGGTGTAGGTCTATACATATGTTGTATCTAGCATGTTTAAATGTGTGTATATACCGTATGTGTACACTTTGAGAGCAAGCAATTAGATTTTATTTTTTAATGTGTGCCAATGTGCCCACAGTAAAAAAAATGAGTTGTCTGTCTGTCTATCTAATCTACCTCTATCTACCTATCTCTACCTACCTACTTCTATCTACCTATCTACCCATCTATCTCTACCTACATACATACCTCTATGTCTGTCTGTCTATCTAATCTACTACCTACCTACATCTATATCTACCTACCTACATCTCTATCTATCTATCTATCTATCTATCTATCTATCTATCTATCTATCTATCTATCTATCTATCTATCTATCTATCTATCTATCTACATCTATCTATGTCTATCTATCTAATTTACCTACCTACATCTATATCTATCTATGTCTAATCTACCTACCTACCTACATCTATATCTATCTAATCTACCTACATCTATATCTATCTGTCTATCTAATCTACCTACCTACATCTATATCTATCTACCTACCTACCTACATCTATATGTCTGTCTGTCTGTCTGTCTGTCTGTCTATCTAAAATTCTTTACTACAATGCTTTTGGTTATATTTCTACTTATAATCCATACAAACATATTATCTAGTGCAATGGGCAGGTTTTGTTTATGTACATCATTTTTTATTACAAGCTTTAACCAGTAAAGATTTTTTTTTAAAAAAGGAGTGTCAAAATAGATAATCACAACTAAACAATGACTGTGCAACAATCCATCACGCATCTTAAATCTTACTAGCGATCCCCTGCCTTGATGCTCGATCTGAAAAGGTTGCAACTTTGCTGGTCTGATAAAAAGCCTTATCGGCAAATAGGAAATCATACAGAATGGCTTTGTATAGGGAGTGCTTGCTAGAAAGGAAATAATAAGATTTTGATGCAATATGAATCATTTATTCCACATAAACTAGCCCGGATACATGGGTAAAGAATATGTATTTTCATGCCAACAGCTGTCGGTGTTTGCCAAAGCCAGTCAATGTTTCACCAAGGCTTAAAATTCTGGGAATGTTTTTTATAAGCAATTGGGGGGGGGGGAATCTAAGCATGTAAATCAATTATTATAAAGTCCGCACTCACATATCTATTCACTCATTGCAAGTGCTTAATACTTTTTTCCTGTGCAACATTTTCGAAGAGTTTACGGTGCCAAATCATGGCACAGAATTTACTAAGTTCATTATTGCATAGAACACTTTTTGTTGTTGTTCTATTGCAGCATTGTAGGCTTTCTTGTCTCTACAAAATGGCATTAAAAATAAAGCAAATAAAAAATAAATAAATAAAATAAAAATAAAATAAAAATGGTTTAAGATTGTTTGGCTTTATTTTTATATTTCAGCCCCCAGGCCCCCAACATTTTTACAAATTCTAGATGAAATATCATGCTAAGAAATCAAGGAAAGGTCTAGCTGCTAATGATGCAACGTTTCTAAAATTTCACTAAATATAAATCTTCATTTCTGAGATCATTTATTACAGCAAGGCTTGCTAGCAATTTTTTACACTTGTATTGCACCAATCTCTCCCCTTACATACAGCCACCCTCAGCTTCAAATGGGGGAAGTGGGTGTCAAAATATTTACAGTTAACTTTGGAGATAAGGCTGAAGATTAATCCTTGCTAGTAATTAATCAGGGTCTAGTTAGTGAAAACATAGCTTCTCTCCTCTCCCCATTTTTCTGTAGAAGAGAGATTTCATTGCTTCCACTCTTTTTTCCCTTTTCCTCTGGGAGGAGAATTCATGTGAACATATTCATGTGTTTCTAAATATGGTTTATGTTTCCAGGAAAGGGTGGTTAAGAATGTGCAATAAATCCGAGGAAAAAGGAAGTGACATATAACAGACAATGTACCATTCTGGTCATAAAATCAATATTCAATTAAAAATGGATTTGCTATATTTAAAAGGCCCTTCAAAATACGAAACAAGACCAAAGAAAAGATAATGAGGAGCATTGAAGTATTACATCCTTTTTTTTTTTTTGCTGTAAATTACTTTGTAAATTATACCTGCCTGTTTAAGGGTAAGTTTGTAAATGCTTTTCAAATACTTACTCCTTGTTTAACTTAGTGTTTAAATCTAGCATTAGGTAAATAGCAGAAGAGGTACATAAGACTGAGGACCCTTTTGATGGCTCTGATTTTTGCCACCCAAACATGACAATATTTTTATTACCCATATATGAGAAGGCAATATTTGAGGGGCTGTCATAGAGAAGAGGGGGGGGTCAACCTCTTCTCCAAAGCATCTGAAGGCAAAACAAGAAGAAATGGATGGAAACTAATCAAGGAGAAGAGTAACCTAAAACAATTAACCAGTGGAACGACTTGCCTCCAGTTGTGAGTGCTCCATCCCTGGAAGTTTTTAATATATTGGACAGCCATTTGTCCAAAATGGTATAGGATCTCCTGCTTGAGCAGGGGGTTGGACTAGATGACCCCCAAGGTCCCTTCCAACTCTGTTATTCTGTTATACTTTTATGCAATTCAGATTTCCTTCTCCATCATGTTTGCATGGAACTAATGGTTGACTTCTCCAACATGTCCATCTAGAGCAGAGGTCCCCATCTAGAGATGAGGTCCCTCTTGGCCGCCGGGCCGCGTGAGTAGATGGGCAGTGCCCATGCGCATGCTCACTCCCCCTCATGCCACCACTGCCGCAAGTGTTGAATGGGCAACGGCAGCACCACTAGTATTGCGCTGATGGCAGCAGAACCGCAAGTGACAGGTGGCCCACGGAGTAGTCCTTGCGCAGGGGCGGTGGCACGAGCCTCACACCGAAGGCGGCACTGCTGTAGGCCGTGGCGTGAGCCTTGTGTGGGATCGGCGGCATGAGCCTTGCGCCGGGAGTGGCATTGCAGGCATTGCGCGATCCTCACTGCGAGCCTGGAGGCGGCAGCACAAGCCTCACATAGGCACCGCCGTCGCTGAGAGCCTCGCGCACATGCTCGCTGCCCCATTTGCGTAGTGCACCTGCCCGCAGCCTGTTTGTACGCACGCGCGCACATGTGGCCACATTCACATTTGTGCCTGCCCGCATAAGGCGCCCGCCCCTCCCTCTCCCACCGGGCCGCCAAAAAAAAAAAAACAACGGTTGGAGACCCCTGATCTAGGGCAAACCAAAATGCCACAAAAAAGCAGAGCTGTAAATAGACAGTTCTGCAACAACCTGAAACACCGGCAGCAGAAAAAACTCAGAAGCTGTTTGCTACCATCCACAGGACTTGCAAATCTAGAGCAAGGTAAACACAATAGTCTGTGATTGTAAGATCTCAACTGAGTTAGCTGCAGAATAAAAGCTTAGGCTTATGTGAAAAGCATTCCCACATTGTAAGAAGCATTACCTTGCCTTTTTAACGCAGGGCAGGCTGGCCAATGTGTGCGCGAGTGCGTGCACATGTCCTCACTTGTGCTAGCGCTGCAGGCGCAGGGCGCAAAAACGGGCAAGGTGCAAAAACGGCAGCTGCCGCACCACGGGGCACAGAAACAAGGTGCTGCGCCATGCAAGAGAGGAGAGGAGCGGCATAAAAATCTAATTAAAAAAAAAAGAATGGAGCAGGGTTAGCGAGTGTCACGCGGGCGTGAGCCCCGCCCCATTTGCGGCACAAGCGTGCTTGCAACCCCTTGCGCACACACGTATAAAATGCTTCCCCCTCCCTTTTCCTTCAGTCCGCCAACCGACAAAGCTAGGTGACCGATGCTATATAGGAACATCTAACATTTGCATCAAATACCCGATTTTTCCTCTACACATTTTTTTTAATTAGCAAGCACGTAGTCATTACCAGGAACGAATGTAATTCCACTGTTCCCCAATTATACAGGGAATGTTAACAGGAGGCTATTACATTTTAACAGTGTTTAAAGATCAAACCATCTGTTTAAGTGTCGCGTGTGGATTTAAGCTTAGAGTGCTTACGTATTTTTGTGAAATTTCCAACCACGTTTTGTTTTATAAGCTTACAATGTACGCCTGGCTCTGTTGCCTGTGTTACACTGGCATCTCACATTAAGAAATATTTCATCGTCTTTCCTCTTGGAACAAAGTACTATCAACAGCTTGTAATATTACCAGTTCTCCAATGTGGGAATTGCCCGTCGTATAGAACTATTTAAAAGGAAACCGAGAATATTCATCATTCTATTCCATTGAGTTAGAGACTAATTTGCGCTTTAAACTCATAACCTCTACAAATTAGAAAGGGAAGAATCATTAAGCCTTCTTGACTGCTGAGGGGGGAAAAAGGATGTTCAGTGTAGCGCTTTTAGGCAAAATTGTTTTAAAATGTGACCAGGGAAACACATTCGGGTGCCATAATTTTCTAAACACAATCAATATAATTGGAAAATTGTGCATGATTTCGAAGGAAGGGAGGGTGGGAAAAAAGGGTAATTTCTTTTTATACAATTGCATTAAACAATTGTAATAAACACAGCTCATAGAGGCCAGAAGGAGCGTCTTACACTACATCCTTTTTGTAAACGCAACCTCAGTTTTACTAGTCACAGATCAATAGTAACGAGATGGTCATATTGAAGGTTTTGAAGATCTTTAGATCTTTAGCATAATTATTTTGTCACTTACTAAACATGACTGAAAAACTGGCACTTAGTAGCCAGACAAAGGATATTTGGTAGCCTTCCACAGATTTACTAACCTACATGTGGACCAGCAAAAACATGACACTTTATCTGCTTTACTTGTGTCAATTCAGATTTTTCCTTCCACATAGAGGGCACAAGGAACTTCCTTTATAAGCAAGAACTAAAAAAAAACCCCATATTAAAGGAACCTAGCAGAAAAACTATTAGAATAAAGTAGGATAGTCTATATCAGGGGTAGGCAACCTTGGCTCTTTTATGACTCGTGGACTCCAAACTCCCAGAATTCCTGAGCCAGCATGGCTCAGCTTAGAAGCCTCTCCCTTTCCCCTCAGCATGGCTGGCTCAGGAATTCTGGGAGTTGAAGTCCACCAGTCATAAAAGAGCTAAGGTTGCCTACCCCTGCCCAAATGCCTGAATTTTGATCACGTGACTGTGAGGAAAAATATTTAAATATTTAAACCAGGGGTCTTCAAACTTGGCTCTTTTATGACTCGTGGACTTCAACTCCCAGAATTCCTGAGCCAGCATGGCTCAGCTTGGAAACCTCCCCCTTTCCCCTCAGCATGGCTGGCTCAGGAATTCTGGGAGTTGAAGTCCACAAATCATAAAAGAGCCAAGGTTGCCTAGCCCTGGCCTAGGCCTGTATTACTCAACCTTGGCCACTCAGAGATGGGTGGACTTCAACTCCCAGAATTCCTCAGCCAGCATGGGGGAAACTTTGGCCCCTTCATGACTCGTGGACTTCAACTCCCAGAATTCCTGAGCCAGCATGGCTCAGCTTGGAAACCTCCCCCTTTCCCCTCAGCATGGCTGGCTCAGGAATTCTGATAGTTGAAGTCCACAAATCATAAAAGAGCCAAGGTTGCCTAGCCCTGGCCTAGGCCTGTATTACTCAACCTTGGCCACTCAGAGATGGGTGGACTTCAACTCCCAGAATTCCTCAGCCAGCATGGGGGAAACTTTGGCCCCTTCATGACTCGTGGACTTCAACTCCCAGAATTCCTGAGCCAGCATGGCTCAGCTTGGAAACCTCCCCCTTTCCCCTCAGCATGGCTGGCTCAGGAATTCTGGAAGTTGAAGTCCACCAGTCATAAAAGAGCCAGGGTTTCCTAGCCCTGGTCTATATCAAGCAATACATTAATTTAAATACTCTTCAAAAGCTTAGGGAAATTAATCAGGTGTTATTTGTATAAAATACTAACCAAGCTTAGCTTAAGGAGAATTCAGAATGGGCAAACTGAACGAGTATCCGTCTGTGGACAGTCCGAGCTCCATTCAAATACAACCACTATCCAACACTCACCAGATGGCAGAAAAATGTTGTGGGATTTAGCTTCTTTGTCATTTAAACAATCAAAAACTAGTGTCGTCAAAAATGAGGACTATCTGTGGGATAACAGTTAGGCAGATAAATTTAAAATATATTTTGAAAACAAAGTGTAGGCATTATTTAACAACAACAAAAGGATATGGACATTTTTGTCACAAATTTGTCGTGGACATCTTCAGGTTGAGGAAAGGTCTTCAAATCACTCTCAAGTTGCTTGATCTGTCCTTCCATCTGTTTTAGGCTCTTTTCCAAGCTCTCCACTGAAACTAAATCCACAAAGATGCATCTTTAATGATTAATAATTTTTGAAGGATAGGATACACAGCCTACTCCAGTTTCATAGTATAAAAAAAAAAACTTACTTTAGCCAAAATAAGATAATGCATGCATTTCCTATTTCAAGAAATGAAAACCCTTTTCATGGCCAATATAGGATTCTAAGCATGCCTCGTGGAAATAGTCAAAGATGGCTTTAAATATTCAAAGATAACAAGAATTATATCCATGGAACTTATTCTAAAGGGAAGAATTATTTTCTAAAGAGATGTTGTGTCTAAAATGTTTCTATAACCTGCAAATATATTATTTCCAGGATTTAAATATAATCTATGACATACATTTGGCTAGAGCTCCTGACTTCATGTACCTAATAATCTGATCCTTCAGTCACTGAACTGTGTCAGATCTTATAGTTGACCTGTTAGATCCAGTAAATTTTCTCCCAAATTGTTATAAAACTGTTGTGTCTGATCAATGTTCCCAAACGTCTAATTCTTTGAGCATTAACAGATCAGAACATCACTTTTCCTTATCAGAATATTGCTTATATCCTAAAGCACAGGTCTTCACATTTGGCCCTTTTATGACTTGTGGACTTCAACTCCCAGAATTCCTTAGCCAGCATGCCTGGCTGATGAATTCTGGGAGTTGAAGTTCACAAGTCATAAAAGGGCCAAGTCTGAAGACCCCCGTCCTAAGGTATCCTGTAGCACTGATATCTCTCAAAGGGATCTACTCATGAGACCAAATGTCCATGAGATGCCTGCAATTGTAAATAGTGTAGGAATGGTCAATTAAAAAAAACCAACAGAATGAATATGGAAAACTTCTAACATAGCTATGGATACCAGAATATTCTCTTCCAACATATAATACACTATTACATATTTTGCCATCTCCATTTTTTTAAGGAATTAATCTCCAACTTTATTCACACCAGGATACATGCAAACAACAAAGAGGCCCGCACAGTATTTCAGACCGGGCACTAATGATCATGGGGGACATCTAGGCTTGTTTGACTGCTTTGATTTGTCACACATTATTTCTTCTACTTACAGGCTTGATCGTTCACCTACTTTCTTTCTGAATGAAAAGCTAAGATAGAAAAACTTCAAGAGGAGACAACAACATAAAAACAATGTGTCTGTAAAGACTTCCTCGGATACAACACAGGAAGAGTAGAAATGCAAGATTTTTTTTAAAAAAAGACACGAAGACATGACGCTAGGTGAAACCAGATTTAATTTCCTAAAACTTTGCGATTATTAGCCTTTTATTTGAAAGGCATGCATGGAAGCCATGAAAAATATTTTAAATCCCCAGTTTGCTGCTTTTTGTATGGTAACCCTCTTGTACTCTCTGGACGGTATGATCTGAAACATAATCACTTTCCCCCTCCATATTCTCTGCTAATTTAAGATAAGGGAAAGTCATCTTGAAAGAAATAGAAATAACTGTGAATGGAAATTCATAACTGCAGGCAGAGGTTAATGCATGCTACAAATTTAAAATTCTCGCGTTCAGAAATTATTCATTGCGGTCAGAGTTTAACGAAAGAAAACATAAATATCAGTTTTAATACAGACCTCTGCTTGCTTTGTCTAAGTGCTGCAAGTCTTCAAGAAAGCTCAAAACATTAGGGTATTTTTCTTCACAGATTTCAACCAGAAAGTGAAGCAGTGTTATCGTCTGATCAGCTGATTTGGTATCCTTTAACTAGGCAACAATCAATACATTGGTAAAAGAATTAATATAGTTCCGTTTCATTTTATTACACATTCAATTTTTTACTCTCTAACTTGGCATTAGATTTAATTAGACCCACAAGTTGGGTAGGATAGGATAGGATAGGATAGAAAATATGGAAGATAGAATTGAATCAAATAGAATAGAATAGAAGCTGGAAGGGACCATGGAGGTCTTCTAGTCCAGCCCTCTGCTCAAGCAGGAGACCCTATACCAGGGGTAGGCAACCTTGGCTCTTTTATGACTCGTGGGCTGGCTCAGGAATTCTGGGAGTTGAAGTCCATGAGTCATAAAAGAGCCAAGGTTGCCTACCCCTGCCCTATACCATTTCAGACAAGTGACTGTCTATGACTTGGGATGTAGAAGCATCGTAGAATGGAGACTACCTAATAACCTATAAGTGTCTTTGAGTTCTACCAGGAAAGAAAAGATGCTGTGCATTGAGAGATAAATTGTGATATCTAACTTTAAAACTCAACTTTTAAAACTCAACTGTGGGGAAGATATTAAGATACCCATCTACTTTTAATTTGACCCAAAAAGACACACATTCAGCTAATCCATTGAGGGATTCAAGATGGCGCTTGCCTTTTACCTATTTTAAGCACTCTGCCAACAAAAGTACGTATAGTCAAGGCCATGGTTTTCCCAGTTGCAATATATGGCTGTGAAATTTGGACCATAAGAAAGGCTGAGCGCCAAAGAATTGAGGCCTTTGAACTCTGGTGCTGGAGAAGACTCCTGCGAGTCCCTGGGCTGCAAGGCCATCAAACCGGTCAGTCCTAGAGGAGATCAACCCCAATTGCTCTTTAGAAGGCCAGATCCTGAAGTTAAAACTCAAATATTTTGGCCACCTAATGAGAAGGAAAGACTCCCTGGAGAAGAGCCTAATGCTGGGAAAGATTGAGGGCAAGAGAAGAAGGGGACAACAGAGAACGAGGTAGCTGGAGGGAGTCACTGAAGCAGGAGGCGTGAGCCTCAATGGACTCCAGAAGATGGTAGAGGACAGGAAGGACTGGAGGAATGTTGTCCATGGGGTCGCAATAAGTCAGACGTGACTTGCAACTAACAACAACAACAACAACAAATAGGTTGTCTTGTGATTTGATCTTAATTCAATCTCCCTACATAATCAAAGCCACCTCATTCTATTTTTCTACATTCATTTCTGCATTCAATCCACGTTCACTTAGCAACTATTCATTCTTGACCCTACCTGCTCTTACTTATCATACACACTTCTGTAATAGCCCATCTGCTCTGCATACAACTAAGGTTGGTTTCTTCCGACATACCAAATTCTACAAAGCGGGCAGAAGTGCATTTTTATATACCGTTGTTTTCCGTTTTTTTCATGACAGTCCTGCGCTTACAAGTAATCATATGGACCAGCATTTCCACTTTTCAAAACTTCTCCATTTCCCCAGCCTTAAATGCTCTCAGATTTCCCCACTCCGTGTATTTGCTCTAGATAGGGACAGTGATTTTTTCTTTAATTGAGAAAACGAGCTTTTTTCTAAAAACCACACTCATTCTCTCTGCTTCACTGGATGAGAACCATAAAAATTAATTGATTTCATGTGCACATTGTGTTCCGGTTGGTAGAAAGAACAGATATTTACAACTATTTTATTGGGGGGGGGAAGAATCTTGGCAAATTTATATATTTATAATTATTCCATTGGCACCCTGAGGGCCTCCTCAGGGTGCCATCGGCTAAGCAGTGTCGGCTGGTGGCGCCCAGGGGGAGAGCCTTTTCTGTGGGGGCACCGACGATGTGGAACGAGCTCCCCCCGGAACTCCGGACATGTCATGATCTCCGCACCTTCAGAAGAGAACTGAAGACTCATCTCTTCAATCAAGCCGGCCTGGCCTAGATCTCCTCGGGTTTCTTAAGTAAATTTTTTAAATAAGGTAGCTAGGGTTTTAAGAATGGGATTTTAATTGGTTTTAGTGACAGCCTATGTATTAATTTAATTTAGTTTTAAATATTTATTATTGTTATGTATTTTAATCTGGCTGTAAACCACCCCGAGTCCTACGGGAGAGGGGCGGTATAAAAGTTATAATAATAATAATAATAATAATAATAATAATAATAATAATAATAATAATAATAATAATAATAATAATAATTATAGGAAAAAAATAATAATCAGCAGCAATCGTCAAGGACTTGACTAAAGCACCAGATTCCACTTGTACAGACTGTTAAAAATACTCACTTTACATAAGGAGCAGAGGTTAAATCCAAATGTCTGGGCATTTCGCGATCCAGCGTTCATGTAGTTCCCCATTAACAGGACTAGTTCGAGAAGCTGGCTGAAGCTCCTGCTGTGCTTTATCTCTTCACAGGCTGTGCTGACAGCCATGATTTCAGGCTTGGTGTTATTCACTTGCTCCTCAAACTGAAGCTTAAAAAGAATAGCACCCAACCGTGGCCTCAGTCGCGTTACGCTGCTCATCTGGTTGAAAAGAGAATACCTGTGTCACACATGACAATTTTGTACAGTCGTGCTATACATACAATGGTTCCTGATAGATCCAGAGACTGGATAAATCAAGAATGGTCATGTGAATGTTGTGACGATCTCTCTTTTACTTCAAGGTAACTACAGAATACAGAATAAAAGGGTCAAAGAGGCCATCTAGGTCACAACTGAACAGCCCTCTCTCAACAGAAGGGGAGGGATACGACATCATCGATCTTCAGTCTACAACACTGTCCTTTCAGAAGTTCCAAGAAGGCTCCACACCCATTTGCACCATTCACATGACCCTTAGGACACAGATAAACCTCCAAGTGGCCTCAATGATTCTCTAAAACAATGCAAATGACCAGCTGTCTGCAAGGAGTATAAATCCTTCCATTCCACCCCGCCATCCAGTCAGAGCTAAAGAAGGAGAAGCAAAACGTCTTCAAAGTAAAACAAGAGAGTCCAGTTGCCTTCTGAAAAAGCATCTTTGGGGTAACTATGACCTGGATGACTGAGAATCTCCACGATAGAATAACAACAGTTGGAACGGACCTTATAGGTCAGGGGTGTCAAACTGTCGGCCCGTGGGCCGGACGCGTCATCCCAAAACCGCGCCCACCCCATTGCCGGCAATGGAGAAAAAGCTCCAATACGTCGCGCGACGTCGCGAGTTTGACATGCCTGTTGTAGGTCATCTAGTCCATTCCTGTGGGCCCTGCTGACTTAGTGTCATTTCCTCGAGGGGGGGCAAGGTGCCTTTTGAAGCATGGGTTGATCATAAAAGTTTAGAGGCATTGAAAACCCCCTGTAAGTTATCTCCAAACAAGTTCTTTTTATATATGTATTTTAATGTTGATTTCTATTTATGCTGTGAGCCGCCCTGAGTTCCTGGAATAGGGTGGCATAGAAATCCAATAAATGAAATGAATGAAATGAAGTTTGTTGGGCGCAGTATTTTAACAGTTTCAATTTTACTTTCAAATATTTCCCGGGGGAAAAAAATTTCTTGGCTGGCGCCCTGTCCAGAGTGCCCCAGTATAAAAGTCGCTGTGAGGAGATTGTGAACTCCATCACTCCACTACCACAAGTCAATCTCTCAGATAACTCCTGGAGGCCAGGTGCAAGCGAAACCGTCTGAACCGGAGAGCCCGTTGACGAAAAAAAAAAAAAACTTAAGGAGGAATTAAAAAACGATTCCTGGCTCAGGGAAAATTTAAACTATACTGACTTATCGAGATGGGCTAGCCTGGAAGAGATCAAAACTACTTGACAGGAACGCTTAGAGTTCAAGCACTTTAGCGCAGCCATGATATCAAACAGGCTGGCTACTTTGGGTTTCTAAAGACTTTACATCTGGTCAGAAGGCCATTTTGGTGGCCAGCTATGAAAAAGGATGTTTGAAAGTTATGTGAAGAGCTGTGCAACTTTTGCAGCCATGAAAAAAAACACCCTGGTAAGCCTCCTCGATTATTGCAGCAAGTAAGCAGATCCTTCCCAACCCTGGGAAGAGATTCCCACGGATTTTATTGTGGAATTACCAGAAAATAGGGGAAACGAGGCAATGTGGACGGTCATTGACCTTTTCTCAAAGCAGGCTCACTTCATAGCCTGTTCCGGTCTCCCCTCTGCAAAGAAGTTAGCCAAACTGTTCTTTAAGCATATATACCAGTGGTTCTCAACCTTTTTAATGCCGCGACCCCCAACCAGTCGTAAGTCGAGGACTACCCAACCGGTCATAAGTCGAGGACTTCCCAACCGGTCATAAGCCGAGGACCCCAACCGGTCATAAGTCGAGGACTTTCCCTGTCCGGGAGCGCCACGCATATGTGGTGCCGCCCCCTGCGCCGGCCAAGGCGTAGCTGGCAAGGGGCAGCGATGGCGCAGGGTGACCACCGGCTGGGCCAACAGCTGGCCCAGCCCAAGGGAGGTAAGGCACCCGCCGGGCCCCATGCGCACCAGCAAGCCTCCCTGCGCCCGCCGGCCTCCCACCCCTGGCCCTCTTTTACTTACATTTTTAGTAGTTGCTCAGCAGGGAGGGGTGGAAACTTCTGGAGAGCTCGCCTTCGCTGCAGACAACTTGCAGCACCATTTGCAGACTGGGACTTTTGGCGGGCTCAGCAGGGCAGAGACAGCCTGGACAATTCCTATTGGCTTTTGAAAGCCAATAGAATTAGACTCTATTCAAGAGAGTCTATTCTATTGGCTTTCAAAAGCCAATAGAATAAGAGGGAGTAGCACAGCTAAGGAAAAGGGGGAAAAATGGCGGACTGTGTTGTTTGGCGACCCCCGTGAAATGGTCGTTCGACCCCAAATGGAGTCGCGACCCACAGGTTGAGAACCACTGATATATACCATCTTCAAGGAGCACCAAAACGGATTATTTCGGATAGGGAAGTCCAATTTACTGCAAAGTTTTGGAGGGACTTCCTTAAGCCGATCAGAGTCACGCAAGGACTACCGTCAGCTTTTCATCCAAATACAAATGGAGCAGCTGAGAAAGCGAACTCAATGGTGGAACAATACATTAGTTGCTATGATGATCTATGGCCCCTGACAGAAAGCTTATTAGCCATTATTTCAAACTTATTAGGTTTACAGGCTTACTTTTATAGATTATAGATTTTACTCTCACAGGAGTTTTATAGTAAACACATTTTATGTGCACACATATATTCATCAGATATTAAACCTCCCCTAGATCTCTTATAGTAAGTTAGTTTTATGTTACAATCATCTAACATGGCTGTTGTAGGCTTTTTCCATGTTACGGAAACATTTTGCACTCTTGAGATTTAACTTTTATCGGGCTGCACTTTATGTTGGACAAAGAGCGCAAAATAAAATGAACTGATCGATATATCAACCTAACAGATGCTGGTTTACCAAATGTTTATCGGGGCGTCATAACTGCTACAACACTGGTGCTTTGCAAGCAGCAAGGAGAACAGCCAAGAGGTGGCTGTGCAGAATTGCTTCAGTTTCAGTTCATTTGCACCAACTTGGCCAAAGACACACCCTGCTCAGTTATTCAGAAACAGGGGTCCTCTGTGTGTTTTCTTAGATCTCACGAAGCCACTTAGGAGCACCGGTGGTTGCAATGCTGGGCAGGAGGTTTGCAAGCCCATATCTGAGACCCGAGAGCTGCCATGGAGCAGGGTTGAGTCCCCGTCCTTCACTCCAGCTCCTTCCGGGGGACATGAAAGGAGCTGGCAACTGGACATCCCCCGGGGAAATGGTGAGGCCACCAGCTAATCCTTTCAACCCGGAAGCACTTCGTTGCTTCTGACACAAGCGCAATGAAGCCTCTTTTCAAGTGCTTTGGACAGCACACGGGATTAATATAATTATGAGACGTTTACTGCCACGCAGGTCACAGTGTGTTATAGAAGACTTATTCTCTTGTAATTATTTTAAAAACATGGTGAGGCTGCCTCGTAGTTGGTTTTTTTTGTCTCACACTTATAATTAGAAATTGAAAAGCAAGCAGGTTAGCACAGCAGCAGAAAGAACGGAGGCAGAAATTCAAAAATGTCAGAACAGTCTCACTGTCTCGGTGACAAGAGCAAAGCTTTACAAATTCTCCTGTCAGGAAATGACTTGAAGAAGTTAGTTAAAAGTCATATCAGAAACTTAATACCACGAAAGATTAACTCATCCCTGACTACCAGCTTCCCAAAAGAAGCAAACAGAATACTGTGCAAAACTCACAGAAAAGGACTGGTTGTTGTTGTTTTTTTAAAAGAATACAGAATCTTAAAACCATATTTTGAAATGAATCAATCTATTTACCACGATAGCGAACTGCTCCGGGTCAGACAAATTCTTATATTCGTTCTTCAACTTGGATAATTCATTGAGTTCTTTTTGGTCAGGAAGATGTTTTATTAAATTCTACATTCCATGGAAAAGATACAAAATTAAAATGTTCATAAGTTTTTTTTTTAAATCCCCTTTAGACTGCATGATTACTCGTGCAAAAAAGAAGGGAGATAAACTTCTCTTCAATCTCATAAGGCAACAAAGTCAAAAATAGACGGTAGAGAAAACAGTATTTATTATTGAAAAATTAAGGACCCCTTAAAAATCCTAAGAGATAAATGTCAAATGCAGTAGGCGATTTATTCCATTTTAAACTGTCCAACCGCCCTGTCTTAAGAGAATTCTGCTGATACACATAGTATAAACGAAACAGTTATCAAACATTAAAAGGTCCATTATCTTAACAAAAAATGGCATAAGTATAACGAATACAGAAGGTATAATCTGCCATCTTTGGTGGCAATACCCAATTGTACTGACATATAAACACAAAAGTATGGTTGGTTGTGCATGTCACTTTGTCCATGACTTTCCTATATTTTACTACAAATGTGGTAGATTTTATGAAGATCTAGTTATTAGGAATACTTGTTTATAAAACTGTTAATCAAATTACTGCACCTGGATCATGGATTCTGACAGCTTGGTTTCATCTATTTCCAGAATCATTATTTTTATTTCCTCGTAAGGCACTCGAAACGACCCTAAGAAAATAGCTAAACACACGCAAACACACATAAAGACATTTCAGTATGTTTTTATTAAACACTTTTAAACACTTCAAGCATTAAGGTGTTTTCAGAGACAGCTTTTTGGAAGGTGGAGAAGGCCAACTTGATTGCTGCGTTTTCCTGTGTGAGAACCAAGTCTCACATCTGCTTTGGGAGACAAGAAAGGTCTGGAAAAACAGGATGAGTAAAGAAATATGCAGGTGAGTCAAGAAAAAAGCAGGCTGTGGCTTCCAAAAAGGAAGGAAGGAAGGAAGGAAGGAAGGAAGGAAGGAAGGAAGGAAGGAAGGAAGGAAGGAAGGAAGGAAGGAAGGAAGGAAGGAAAGAAAGAAAGAAGGAAGGAAGGAAAGAAAGAAAGAAGGAGAAATAGAGAGAAGGGAGGGTGAGAAGGAAAGGTGGAAGGCTGGTAGGTACAGAGAGGGAAGGAGGGGGGAAGGAAAGAAGGAAGGAGAAATAGAGAGAAGGGAGGGAGAGAAGAAAAGTCGGAAGGCTGGTAGGTTCAGAGAGGGAGGGAGGGAAGGAAAGAAGGAAGGGAGGGAGGGAGGGAGCAGAAATAGAGAGAAGGGAGGGAGAGAAGGAAAGTCGGAAGGCTGGTAGGTACAGAGAGGGAGGGAGAGAGGGAGGGAGGGAAGGAAAGAAGGAAAGGAAGAAAGAGAGGGAGGGAGGAAGAAAGGAAGGAAGGAAGGAAGGAAAGAAGGAAGGAAGGAAGGAAAGAAAGAAAGAAAGAAAGAAAGAAAGAAAGAAAGAAAGAAAGAAAGAAAGAAAGAAAGAAAGAAAGAAAGAAAGAAGGAGAAATAGAGAGAAGGGAGGGAGAGAAGGAAAGTCGGAAGGCTGGTAGGTACAGAGAGGGAGGGAGAGAGGGAGGGAGGGAAGGAAAGAAGGAAAGGAAGGAAGAGAGGGAGGAAGGAAGGAAGGAAGGAAGGAAGGAAAGAAGGAAGGAAGGAAAGAAAGAAAGAAAGAAAGAAAGAAAGAAAGAAAGAAAGAAAGAAAGAAAGAAAGAAAGAAAGAAAGAAGGAGAAATAGAGAGAAGGGAGGGAGAGAAGAAAAGTCGGAAGGCTGGTCGGTTCAGAGAGGGAGGGAGGGAGGGAAGGAAAGAAGGAAGGGAGGGAGGAAGCAGAAATAGAGAGAAGGGAGGGAGAGAGGGAGGGAGGGAAGGAAAGAAGAAAGGAAGGAAAGAAAGAAAGAAGGGAGGGAGAAAGGAAGGAAGGAAGGAAGGAAGGAAGGAAGGAAGGAAGGAAGGAAGGAAGGAAGGAAGGAAGGAAGGAAGGAAGGAAGGAGTAATAGGGAGAAGGGAGGGAGAGAAGGAAAGTCGGAAGGCTGGTAGGTAGAGAAGGAGGGAAGGAGGGAGGGAAGGAAGGAAAGAAGGGAGGGAGGAATGGAGGGAATAGGACATCAACAGTAACAGTAGGAGTGACAGAATACTTATAGCAACTAAGCTACAATATACCAGTGCTATCAGAGCAAACCTCATTAAGATAATTGGGGAAGGAAACTAAAAGCTATTGTCCCTGTCCAGAAATATAATAAAATCTGCCCTTCACGGGCTTGGGTGTGATCTTTATTTGAAATGGGGTAGAAGAGTGGCCTATTCATTTTTAGTGGCTTTTACGTCACAATTACTAATCCCTTTTACTATGGATTTCTTCTGCACCCACCTCCAGAGAGGAGTCTCTGATCGTAAATAAATGCAATGAGGTAAAGACTCCACATAGGAGTAATACGTTATCGTCCAACACTGCATCAGAACCAAACTGAGGAGGGGAAAGAAAAAAAAAAGAATGAAAGGACATGAGATGAAAACAGGTGTGATAAGGAAAAGAAAAAAAATAAAAGCACATGCACCGAATAAAAAAGCGGGAGTGCCGAAAGATACAGACTAAAAGAAAACGCCAATTTTAACAAAACAACAGAGTTGGAAGGGACCTTGAAGATCCTCTAGTCCAATCCCCTGCTCCCACAGGAGACCCTATACCAGGGGTGGGCAACCTTGGCTCTTTTATGACTCGTGGACTTCAACTCCCAGAATTCCTGAGCCAGCGTGGCTCAGCTTGGAAACCTCTCCCTTTCCCCTCAGCGTGGCTGGCTCAGGAATTCTGGGAGTTGAAGTCCACGAGTCATAAAAGAGCCAAGGTTGCCTACCTCTGGTCTAGGCCTAGGCCGCTTTATGACTCATGGACTTCAACTCCCGGAATTCCTCAGCCAGCGTGGGGGAACTATGGCCCCCTTCATGACTTGTGGACTTCAACTCCCAGAATTCCTGAGCCAGCATGGCTCAGCTTGGAAACCTCTCCCTTTCCCCTCAGCATGGCTGGCTCAGGAATTCTGGGAGTTGAAGTCCACGAGTCATAAAAGAGCCAAGGTTGCCGACCTCTGGCCTAGGCCACTTTATGACTCATGGACTTCAACTCCCGGAATTCCTCAGCCAGCGTGGGGGAACTATGGCCCCCTTCATGACTTGTGGACTTCAACTCCCAGAATTCCTGAGCCAGTGTGGCTCAGCTTGGAAACCTTTCTCTTTTCCCTCAGCATGGCTGGCTGAGGAATTCTGGGAGTTGAAGTCCACGAGTCATAAAAGAGCCAAAGTTGCCTACCTCTGGCCTAGGCCTAGGCCACTTTATGACTCATTGACTTCAACTCCCGGAGTTCCTCAGCCAGCGTGGGGGAACTATGGCCCCCTTCATGACTTGTGGACTTCAACTCCCAGAATTCCTGAGCCAGTGTGGCTCAGCTTGGAAACCTTTCTCTTTTCTCTCAGCATGGCTGGCTGAGGAATTCTGGGAGTTGAAGTCCACAAGTCATAAAAGAGCCAAGGTTGCCCACCCCTGCTCTATACCATTCGGGACAAATGGCTGCCCGGTCTCTTCTTGAAAACCTCCAGCGATGGAGCACCCACAACTTTAAAACCAAAAGCTTAAATTAGCTTTATTTAAAAATGAATACTAAACATACAGGAGATATTTTCCAACTTCTCTGCCTTCGTTTTCAGTGCTCACAGCAATACATCCCTTCCCCATTTACCCGTTGCTGGGAGTTGTTTCCGTCAAAGCCATATCACAAAGAAGAATCATATTTAACTCCGAAAGTAATATTAAACCACATTTTTTTTTCCTAAATAATGACAGCAATTTACTTACACAGGTTTTGCGCGATCTTTGGATCCAGGACTTTCAGTTCTTTGATCCGTTTAATAGGTTTCCTCTCTTCAAAGCCTTCGTCTCTTTTCACTGTCACGACAAATGGTGTGTGTATGTGTGTTTTAAACATACAGAAATGTTTATATTAGTGCCCTTGCATAGAAGTTAAGCTTCAGTGTAGTTTCAACCTGAGGACTGAAGTTGTATTGTGTTCAGGTTTTACCCATTGCTGATGAGAGGGTGAATCAACTCAGGGTAATGGTGAGGAGTCTTAGGGAATATGAGGTTTGCCAATCATGGATGAAAAATCCAACACAACTTCTAGTAGTGGCCAAAATTGTGGAAACCTTTCGGGAAAAGTGTACACTAGAAATGCCACCTTTGGTTACATAAACTCAGGTCTGGTCACATGGTGACCTACTGTACAATCCTATGAGCTTAGGACTGTAATTGTGGGCTTGTGTGCAGTCATAACCCAAGGACGACTTATACAACACTGCCAAACTACCTAGTAAGGTTGTATTACTATTCTTCTTCTCATCTTTCCTATTACCTATCTCCTTATCTTCTTACGACTATAACTTTGTTGCTTGTATCTTACGATTTATATTAATTGTTTTATTGGGTGCCCTAGTATGATTTATGTTGATTGCTTATTTAGCATCCGATGACCATCACTAAGTGTCGTGTCTTTTGATTTATGATGAATGCAATTTTAGGATGATTACGATCATGATTTATCACTTGTTGCTTATATGTACACTGAGAGCTTATGCACCCGAGACAAATTCCTTCCTTATGTGTCCAGTCACACTTGGCCTATTCTATTCTATTCTATTCTATTCTATTCTATTCTATTCTATTCTATTCTATTCTATTCTACTCTTCTCTATTCTACTCTTCTCTATTCTACTCTTCTCTATTCTACTCTTCTCTATTCTATTCTATTCTATTCTATTCTTTCTTATTCCATTCTTTCCTATTCCATTCTAATTCTATTTTATTCCATTCTAATTCTTTCTATTCCATTCTATTTTATTTCCTTCCATTCTAATTCTATTCTATTCCATTCCATTACACTCTATTCTATTCTATTCCATTCTAATTCTATTTTATTCCATTCTAATTCTTTCTATTCCATTCCATTTTATTTCCTTCCATTCTAATTCTATTCTATTCTATTCCATTTTATTCCCTTCCATTCTAATTCCATTCCTATTCCATTCCATTCCATTCTATTCTACTCTAACTTCTATTCTATTCCGTTCCGTTCCATTCCATTTATTTGCACCAAGCTAATATTTCAGTAGGCACTTTCTACTTTCACAGGAAGTAAATAGATTGAGTAGTCTCGGCCCCTGAACGTCATTTTCAAAGACAAAGTAGTAAATAGGATTCCCTTTTTGCATTTTCTGTGCTGCTGTTCTTAGAATATTTTCAGTTTGAATGTACCTTAAAGTAACTTCCTTTGGTCATCACTCCTTCTAGGTATATTACACGGCGAGAATTATTTTTCAAAAGAGCTTAGCATACCTTGAAAAGAACTAGCCCCAAACAATCGGCCTCCCAACAAATGAGGCTCATAACTAAAATACATGGTATATTTTCTCAGCTTTTAGTCACACTTCCCATAGTCTATAACAGAGTAAACAGTAATTTTAACAGCTCAGTGGACACATTTCGGCAGTTAAGTGCATGCTTTTCTTAACTGCATTATACAAGGGGAGCTTAAATGGAAAAGTGAAATAATACTATGGGCTAAGTCCTATTCTGTGTGTGCTGCAGTTATAAATGATTGTAACCTCAGTTATTAATGTAACAATTATCATATGACACACATAAGCATTCATCAGCTGCGGTGACAAGAGCTGCAGGTGTGTATTGAAAATAAAATAGGCTCATTTTCTAAAAGGAGGCTTTAAATCAGAAAAAAAAATAATTAACTTACCGTTTTTCTGACAACAAAAGGTAAGTTCCAGCTTGCATAACAAATCGGTACTTTCGTATTTTCCATCATTGGCCATTACCCAGAAACAGTTTTCAGTCATTTCCTGGGGGCTTATCTGCAAAAGGAACATAGCATCTTAATTTCCTCTTATCGTTAATGCCACACTTCGTTAGGATTGCAAAACATATGGTTGATGACAATGGGAAGGCCACCCGCCGACTGTAGCCTGCAGATTCCTGAGTGGACAAAACTGGTCTCCTTTGAAGGGTGTGGGTAGGTTTATAGGATAAAATTTGTGTTTGCAACTCCTTCAGAGTCTTTAAAAGATCAGATTCCCATCAAAATGATAACAATAATCAGGTTTACTTTTCATGCTAATTCCACTGCCGTTTGAAGTGGGGCTTTCAACTGATTGTGGCTCAGAAGAAGTCAGAAATATTTCTGTATTTACCACCTGACTTCCGATAACTCTGGGCAGTTTACCAACT
Source organism: Bothrops alternatus (assembly GCA_034064705.1). Taxonomy (NCBI): domain Eukaryota; kingdom Metazoa; phylum Chordata; class Lepidosauria; order Squamata; family Viperidae; genus Bothrops; species Bothrops alternatus. The sequence goes on along the minus strand of JARGCV010000359.1, from coordinate 210,745 downwards.
GTTTTAAAAAAAGCATTAAAACAAGGTCAGTACTTCTGACCTAGTTCCAAATCAGGAGTTAACAGAAATAGGATATTGCTCAATCGATGAACCTTATTGATTGGAACAGAGGTCACCAACTTTTGTCGGTTGGCAGACCGGAGGAAAAGGGAGGGGGAAGCATTTTACTTGCGTGCATGGGCATGTGCATGGGGCCGCGAGTACGCGCGCACCACAAATGGGGTGGGGCTAGCGCCCGTGTGATGCTCACTAGCCCTGCCCTGTTCTTCCGTAGCGCAGTGCCTTGTTTCTGCGCCCGTGGCGCAGCGGCGGCCTGCTTTTGTGCCCCATGGTGCGGCAGTGCCTGGTTTCTGCGCCCCGTGGTGCTAGCTCAATTGAGAGGGTGTCCCATGGCCCGGTGGCCAGCAAGCAACAGCCCACTACTGTGGGCCGTGGCCCACAGGTTGGGGACCCCTGGATTAGAACACAGTCCTGGGCCAGAATCAAACATATTAGAGATGTTAAGATTATTAAGGATATGTAGACCATAGTAGCGTGGGCATCCTCCTCCTTAAAGAGATCCTTTTAAGGTTATACTCATGATGAATCACTTGAACAGGAAGAAATATACTGGGCAACCATTGGTCTGAAATGGTTTCCTGCTTCAGCAAGCGGTTGGACTAGAAGACTTCCAAGGTCGCGTCCAACTCTGTTATAGATTCATGAAGGTTTATTACTGACCTGAAAAGTTAGACGAGTTCAAAACACAGAACAGCAATTGCTTTCAAAGACATCACAAAATGTGGATTTTTTACAACGGCAGTTTTAAGGCCGGGCATTGAAAATTAAGAAACTGAGGAACAACCAAGAGGGAAGCTGTAATGCTCTCTACATGGGGAAACCTTTGAAGAATGTCCGGAGACTGCAGGTAGTCCAGAATGCGGCCGCGCGAGCTGTCTTGGGTCTCCCAAGACATGCTCATATCACTCCAGCCCTCCGTGAGCTGCACTGGCTGCCAATCGGTCTCTGAACACAATTCAAAGTGTTGGTTATGACCTATAAAGCCCTTTATGGCAATGGACCAGATTACTTGCGGGACCGTCTTCTGCCTCATGAATCCCAGCGACCGGTTAGGGCGCATAGGGTTGGCCTCCTACGAGTTCAGTCTATTAGGCAATGTCATTTGGCGGGGCCTAGGCAAGGGCCTTCTCCGTCGCTGCCCCAGCCCTCTGGAACCAGCTTCCCACAGAGGTTCGCACTGCTTCCTCCCTCCTAGTTTTCCGGAAACTATTGAAGACTTATTTATGCCGACAGGCTTGGGGCATATGAATTGTACTCTGCCCCTGGGCCTAGGAATGTGCCTCCATCAGTGACTGTGTGTTGATTGTGATTGTGTGTTGTATGAATGTGTATCGGATTGAATGAATGTGTTTTTGATTGGATGGTTGATTGTCATTGGTAAATTAATTTTATTGTATTATTGTTGTAAGCCGCCCTGGGTCTCAGAAGGGGGGCATAGAAATTTAAATAAATAAATAAATAAATAAATAAATAAATAAATAAATAAATAAAACTGAGGGTCAACATCTGCATGATAGCAACCCAACACCCATGAAAGAAGAATGATGCAGCCCTTTCCTCCCATCCAACGTACATCTCCACCGTCACAGCTTGATAGGTCTTAGATTGCAAACTAAAATTCATTCACTGAGTATCTTGGAATTTACCTCCACCCTGCAGTGTATGAGACACTTTGCTTCCTTAGAATACAGAATAAAAGAGCTGGAAGGGAACTTGGAGGTCTTCTAGTCCAACCCCCTGCCCAGGCAGGAAGCCCTATATACCATTTCAGACAAGACCATTTATTTTTTTATTTATTTTTTAAATAAAATAAAATAAAATAAAATTCTGCTACACATTTCCTTGCTGAAAGATTGCTGCCTTTTTAGGCTGGAACCTACACAATTTTAAACCGAAAACGTTTCAAGTATTTGGCCACTTGAACTATTTTGTAAACCAGAAGAATCCCTCATGTCGTAAAATGAATCAGTTAAAAAAATTATCCTGCATGAGACGATTTCAGAGACCGAAAGAGCAAACTGTTGGCAATAGTGGGAGTAAATAGGATAAAAGTCCTTCAGATATTAGCTTCTCTAGCACTGGTTGGGACACGATGTAACTGCCTAAAATCCAGTTATTTTATTCAAAATAACAGAATACAGAGTTGGAAGGGACTTCGGAGGTCTTCTAGTCCAGGGGTCCTCAACCCCTGGTCCGTGGACCAGTACAGCATGCCAGCAACCGGTCTGCACAAACAAAGCTCCATCCGTGGGATGCGGGCAGCACACAAGACCACACACCTTCCGGTCTGCGGAAAAAACCTCTCTCCAAGGAACCGGTCCCTGGTGCCCAAACGGTTGGGGACCTCTATTCTAGTCCAACCCCCTGCTCAGGCAGGAGACCTTATATCATATTCAGACAAATGGTTGTCCAATCTCTTCTTAAAAACCTCCAGTGATGGAGTACCCACAATTTCAGTAGGCAACTTCCGTTCCACTGCTTAATTGTCCTCACTATTAGGAAGTTTCTCTTTAATTCCAGATTGCTCCTCTCTTTGACTAGTTTCCATCCATTGCTTCTTGTCCTCCCCTTAGGTGCTTTGGAGAATAGATTGACTCCCTCTTCTTTGTGGTAGCCCCTGAAATATTGGAAGGCTGCTATCATGTCACCCCTAGTCCTTCTTTTCATTAAACTAGACCACAGGTCAGCAACCTGCAGCTCCGGAGCCCCATGCGGCTCTTTGAGCCTTCCTCTGTGGCTTCCAGCCTCCTCTGCCATTTGCAGAGAGAGACAGAGAGAGAGAGAGGCACTTGCGCTTCCCTGTGAGTGGAGGAGGAGCTGAAAAGCTTATTGGGCAGAGCTCCTCCCTTTGCTGCATCTCTGCAGGAAGCAGGAAGCAGGAGAGAGCTAGCTAGCCCAGCTATGCTGACTCAGGAATTCTGGGAGTTGAAGTCCATGAGTCATAAAAGAGCTGAGGTTGCCTACCCCTGAGCTTGTTGGAGAACAGCTTGAAGCCAGCTTGCCAGGTGAGCAGAAGATCGGAGAAAGGGAGAGAAAGAGAGATAGAGAGAGAAAGAAAGAGTGGGAGAGGAGAGAAAGAGAGTGGGGGAAGAGGACTGGCAGACCAAGGGCAGATAGAGAGGGAGGGAGGCACAGAGAGAAAGACCCTTTTGACATCTAAAATGAAGGTAACACTGCTTATATCCTTTTTTACCTATGTGTGTATGTGTGTGTGTGTGTATACACACACACACACACACATACATACACAGACACACACCTATAATAAAGGTTAAAAAGGATATATGCAGTGTTATCTTCATTTTCGATATCAAAAGGGTATTGCGGCTCCCGGTATTTTGTTTTCGGTGGGAAACGTATCCAAGTGACTCTTTTTGAGTGTTTGAGTTGCCTACCCCTGAACTAGACATACTCAATACCTGCAACTATTCTTCATGTCTTTTAGTCTCCAGTCCCCAATCATCTTTGATGCTCTTCTCTGCTCTCTTTCTAGAGTCTCGACATCTTTTTTACATCGTGGTGACCAAAACTGAATGCAGTATTCCAAGTGTGGCCTTACTAAGGCATTGTAAAGTGGTATTATTGCTCTTCCCTGCACTCTTTCTGGAATCTTCCTTGTCTTACCTTGGACCAGTTGATTCTTTTCATGGTCACTTCAGGCTTAAATTCTTTTTTAGGTTTCAATCCGAAAGGCAGCAATTGAGGAGGAAGAGAGCGCTGACCTCCAGGTAGTCCGAGTAGCGGAGGTGGAGGTGGAGGAATGCCAAAGGCAGGTGGTAGTGGGGGAGGAGGAGGTGGAGGAGGAATAGTTCCACTGGAAGCTCCTGGTGATGGGACCACATCTGTGGGTGCTTCAACAGATGTCAGAGGACAACTGTTGGTTGAGCCATTCTGAAAAGAAGAAAATGTTGGCATTTCTAATGTAAGCACTTTGTGTAGTAAGTGCGTACTCATTCTTTCTGTCCAAACAAACAGGACAGAGGTCAATCAATTCCACCGTCAGTCAATCCAAGCAAATCCAAAATGGCTCCCTGGTATATAAATCCAAAATGGCTCCCTGGTATGTGTGTGTGTGTGGGTGTGTATACACACACACACACACACGCACATACATACATACATACATACATACATATATATAATTACCCGACAAGACAAATTTAGATAATTAGAAGGCATTTTCTAAGGGTAAAGAAAACCTGAAGTAGGTGAAAAGATTAAAGCAGAAATCAGAAACCTTTCTCAAAATATTGGTTTCAATCCTCGGTCAGGCTATAATTGGGATAAAAAAGGACATAAATTGTAAGCAAATAGTTTTTAAGACTGTAATATTCTAATGGTTCTTATTGTTTTTAATGTTTATGTTCTATTTTCCCCCTCCTTTGTATTTTCTTCGACTTACAAGTTTGTTTAGTGACTCTTCCAAGTTACAACAGCAATGAAAATATATATATCATCTATCATCTCTCTCTATATATCCTGTCCGTCCGTCCGTCCGTCCGTCCATCTCTATCTATCTATCTATCTATCTATCTATCTATCTATCTATCTATCTATCTATCTATCTATCTATCTATCTATCATCTCTATCTATATCTCTCTCTATCATCTATCTGTATATCTCTATCTCTCTATCATCTATCTATTTATACATATCTATCCATCTATCTATCTATCTATCTATCTATCTATCTATCTATCTATCTATCTATCTATCTATCTATCTATCTCTACCTACCTATTACCTACCTATCTCTCTATCTATCTAATCTATTTCTACCTACCTACCTGCTACCTATCATCTCTCTCTCTATCATCTCTCTCTTTCTATCTCTCTATCTTTATCTATCATCTATCTATCTATCTCTATCCATCTATCTATCTCTATCTCTCTATCATCTATCTGTATCTATCTCTATCTCTCTATCATCTATCTATCTATCTATCTATCTATCTATCTATCTATCTATCTATCTATCTATCTATCTATCTATCTATCTATCTATCTCTACCTACCTACCTACCTTACCAGCTACCTATCATATCTATCTATTATCTCTCTATCTCTATCTATCAATCTCTCTCTCTCTCTCTCATCTCTTATGACCATTGTTCACACTTATGACCCTTGCAGCATTCCAATGGGTCACATGATCAAAATTTAGACACTTGGCAATTGACTCATATTTATAACGTATTCCAGGCTCATGTGATCTTTTGTGACCTTCAGACCAGCAAACTCAAATGGGAAAACCAGATTCACTTAACAACTGTGTTATTAACTTAACAATTGCAGTGATCTGCTTAACAACTATGGCAAGAAACGTCATAAAATGGGGCAAAACTCATTTAACAAACGTCTCGCTTAGGAACAGAAATTTTGGGCTCATGCTCATTAAAGTCGACCACTCCCTCGTTTGTACAATTTTTTTCTTAAAAACAATTCATCCCCGTTTATAATTTCATGACTTTATCCTGTGATCACTAGTGTATTATTTGTTATCTTGATGTTTGTCCATGAAGTTTTAACAATGAATTTTGGGATCAAACATCTTAAAGTTATTTTTAATCAGTTCTGAATAGGATAAAACCACGAACTTCGGCACATTTGTAAATTCCTTCTTATTTACTTGATTCTGTTTCTAGGAGTTTATTTTTTTTTCTTTCTTTCTTGTAAGCGGGAAGGTGAATCTACATATATCTTAAATAAATTGTACCGCAGGAATAGTCAAGCACTGTCTCGCCCCAAGGTGAGACAGTATGTCTATTTCATCTTTTGTTTTTCACTTAGCTTGCTTTTTAAAAGAAAAGGGTTCATTGTTGTAAGTTGGATGGCTAATCCGTTTAGTTTGGTTCACTGAAAAGCAGCAGATATGCATATTTTATTTTACAACTTTTAATATGTAAACTAAGTTCAGTTATATTAGTTTCAAGAAAGACTGGAATCACAAGGAACTGCTTGATAACCGCAGTAGCCACTTCTACCTGATCAAACCTGATGTACGATGTAACTTTATTTTATTTAAATATTGTCATGTTTAACTACAGGGCCTATAGCAGGGGTGTCAAACTCAATTTCATTGAGGGCCGCATCAGCATTGCGGTTGTCCTCGGGGGGGGGGGGGCAGGTGTGTGTGGCCAGGGTGGGTGCGGCCTACTGGGTGGGTGTGGATGGAGTAGGTGTGGCATACTGGGTGGGCGTGGCCAGCTCTACATTGTTCGCGTCAAGGGTGCCTGTGGGGGCCTGGGCAGGAGTGGGACAGATCTGAGGGTCTTTGGCAGAAGGGGGTGGGACCGGGGCAAGCGCCAAGGCATGGTCCACTGGAGGAGCCTCACTGTTCCTCTCAGGCCACGTGTGGGGCGGGGACTTATGGAGCTAAGACTGAATACGTTTCAGCATAGATGGCCACCACAAAATTGTACATTGGCTTCCGGCCGGCCTGGGCCAGGGCCAGGGCCAAGGCAGCGGGGGCCGTTCCCTCACTGTTTCCAGGATGGCTTCGCAGGCCACATGAAACCACTTTGTGGACCGTATCCGCCCCCCCCGGGCCTCGTGTTTGACATATATGGCCTATAGCATTTGCATTTCCACAGCAGGCAACATCCCAAAGAGGTGGGCCAAATGTATCAGCTAAACATCAACTACACCAGCGGTTCTCAACCTGTGCGTCGCGACCCCATTTGGGGTCGAACGACTATTTCACGGGGGTCGCCAAACACCGCAGTCCGCCATTTTTTTGGGGGTCGGCCATTTTTTTTTGGTCCGCCATTTTTTTTCTCCTTTGCAATGCGGGCCGTCGCGCCGCGCATGCGCGATGCGGGCCCACCATTTTTTTTTGGTCCGCCAATTTTTTCTTCCCCTTTGCGATGCGGGCCAGGGTTGAGCCCCGGAAAAGGTTGAGAACCGCTGAGCTACACTAACAAACAACTTCCACCACAAGTGTCAAGGTAGTCCTCAACTTACAACAGTTCGTTTAGTGACCACTCAAAGCTACCACGGCGCTTTTAAAAAGTGGCTTAGGATCGTTTTTCACAGCTACGACCGTGGCAGCATCCCCAGGGTCACGAGATCAAAATCCAGACGCTTGGCAACCGACTCATATTCACGACGGTTGCAGTGTCCTGGGGTCACGTGACCCCCTTTGGCATCCTTCTGGCCAGCAGAATCCAAGGGGAAAGCCAGACTCATTTAACTATGGTGTTCCTAACACAACGACGGCAGTGACAACATTGACCAACCATGGCAGGAAAGGTTGTCAAATGGGGCAAAATCCACGTAACAACTTTTTTCTACCTTGGAAGGAAAAGCTTGTGTTTTGAGGTCAATTGCGGTACTAAGTCAAGGACTATTCTGTAATTAATTTGAAATAGCTAACCAATGAGATGGGATTTTAGCAGACCAAGAAGGAAGGGAGGGAGGGAGGAGATACAGATGAGGGAGGGAGGAAGATGGAAGGAGGCAGGGAGGGAGGGCACAGAGATGAAGGGAGGGAGGGAGGGAGGGAGGGAGGGAGGGAAAATAGGGATGGAAGGGAGGAAAAATAGGGATGGAAGGAAGAAACATGAAAAATGAGAGGAAAGAAGGAAGGAAGGAGATACAGATGAGGTAGGGAGAAAGGAAGATGGAGGGAGGGAGGGCAGAGAGATGAAGGAAGGAAGGAAGGAAGGAAGGAAGGAAGGAAGGAAGGAAGGAAGGAAGGAAGGAAGGAAGGAAGGAAAAATAGGGGTGGAAGGGAGGAAAAATAGGGGTAGATGGATGGATGGAAGGAAGGAAGGAAAAATAGGGAGGGAAGGAAGGAAGGAAGGAAAGATGCAAAAGGAGAGGAAGGAAGGAAGGAAGGAAGGAAGGAAGGAAGGAAGGAAGGAAGGAAGGAAGGAAAGAAGGAAGGAAGGAAGGAAAGAAGGAAATACAGATGAGGGAGAAAGGAAGATGGAGGGAGGCAGGGCACAGAGATGAAGGAAGGAAGGAAGGAAGGAAAAATAGAGATGGAAAGGAGGAAAAATAGAGATGGAAGGCAGGAAGCGAGGGCGGGAGGGAGGGAGGAAGGGAAGATAAGAAAAGGAAGGATGCAGATACCAAGCAACTTGGAAATACTTTAAAACAAAAGAGCCTTGTCCTTCCTGGGGAGAATCTCAACATGTATTTTGTTGCATAATGGCCAAGGAGGTGCGTTTAGGGAGATCACAAGAACGGAGGCACTAACTCTCATTACTGATCATTACCAGCTGGTAATTAAAATGTGCATTGCATGATGATAAGCCACTAAATTAATATAGTCCCTTTTAAAGACCGAGCAGGTTTGTAGACATTGATATATCTGAAATACTATGGGCCATTATCTACCTACCGATAAAAATGTATGCGCCAAATCAGGAGTTGTCCCTTCCTTCCTATTTCTACTATTCTACAACTGTATTTCAAGTGTCATGGCATCATCGCAACACCTTCAAAAGAACAACCACTTCCAACACCAGCTTTTCCTACCAAGATCGAGACCAAAAAGAACATGAAAAAATGGCACCGTGCCTTTCTCATTCAGAAATGACAAAGCACAGAGTCAAAGTCTTATTGGTTTTTACACAAATGCGGTAGCATCACACATAAGCTTGTTGCTCATTATTTTAACTACATAAACAGCAACTTGTGAGTGCAGATTCTTTGCTTTTTACCTCGTTTTTGTAAGGTTTTCTCTCTCCATCAAGGACGCCAAGCTTTTCTTCGGTCTTCTGAAGCTGCGCCTTTGTCTCTTGGTGAGCCACGAACTCTTTTTCAAACTGGAGCAAAAATGAAAAGGTACCATGCATCATTAAATTTACAGGTGTAAATTGTCCGTTGCCGAGTATTGTCATGCTATCGTGCCTAGATTTGCATACTACGCAATCTTAAGTGGCTCTGGGGAGATACGAAATATCAAGTTGATTTTTATTTCAAAATGAGGGAGTGAGATGGATTAGACCAGCGGTTCTCAACCTGTGGGTCGCGACCCCATTTGGGGCCGAACGACCATTTCACGGGGGTCGCCAAGCACCGCAGTCCGCCATTTTTATTTTTTTATTTTTTGGTCAGCCATTTTTTTTTGGGTTGACCATTTTTTTTCCCTATCGTGATGTGGGCCGTCGTGCCGCGCATGCGTGATGCGCCCCATCGTGCCGTGCATGCGCAGTGCGGGCCCGCCATTTTTTTGGGGGGGTCGGCCATTTTTTTCCCTATCGCGATGCGGGCCATCGCACCACGCATGCACGATGCGCCCCGTCGCGCATGCACGGCACGGGCCTGCCATTTTTTTTCGGTCGGCCATTTTTTTTGGTCGGCCATTTTTTTCCCCTATCGCGATGCGGGCCATTGAGCCGCACATGCGCGATGCGCCCCGTTGCGCCGCGCATGCGCGGTGTGGGCCCGCCATTTTTTTTTGCGCGATGCAGGCCGGGGTCGAGCCCCGGAAAAGGTTGAGAACCGCTGCATTAGACTCTGCTTTGCTCTTGACAAGAAACATTGATTTTCATATATTTTTCTTAAAACTCCATTGCTGGTGTCTGCGCAGGAGAAGCTGTTACATCAGTTCCAGGTTCCTGTAAAGATAGACTCTTGATCCTTGGATATTTTTCAACAAATCAACCCACTGGATTCAAGGCTAGGTTCATCTTACCCGTAAAGTTGTTGTTTTAAATGCGGTCCACCACTTCTTTAAATGAAACCAGTTTATTAGATCAGAAACTGGCTCCTAGTCTTTGCACTATCCAATTTCTTTAGAACAGAATACAATTCTTTATTGGCCAAGTGTGATGGGACAGCCGAGGAATTTGTCCCCGGTGCTTAAGCTCTCAGTGTACATAAAAAGAACCAAGTGGTATTAGGCAACCAATGGGTTTTACGGTTTTCTCCTTCACTACAAGACAAAGGCAATGTGTGAAAACTTCCCAAATTAGTCACATCAGCCACTTCTTCTTATCCTTAAATTTCAAATGAATTTGGGCGAATGCGAGCCAACAGCCGTATCCTATAAAGCAGTGGTGGCGAACCTATGGCGCGCATGCCAGAGGTGGCACTCAGAACCCTCTGTGTGGGCACGTGTGCCGTCGCCCCAGCCCCGCCTCTGCCCGCAGCTCCCTCACCAGCAGCCTCCCCCGGAGGACAGTCGCCTGGGGCATGGCCCGTGCAGAGCAGCGCAGCCAAGGACATGGCAGCCGGGCAGCAGGGGCAAGACTCCGCCCTCGCGCCCCGTCGCACGCAGATGATACTGTGGGGTGCGGGCGGAGGGCGTGGTCGCCATGGCGCTGCTGGACCACCTGGGCAGTCTGTGGTGGGCCGTGGAGGCGGGCGATGCGGGGGCAGTGTGGTTTTTGGGCACTCGGTCTCTAAAAGGTTCATTATCACTGCTATAAAGTATTCCGCAAAGAACACACCTTATGTAGACTGCTTGTCCAATTTTAAAGTAATCTGTACAGTAAGTAGAGAATGTTGCCACAGTTGTTTTTGTTGCTCTTTGGAAAGTGCTTCAAGGCAAAGTTGCCAAACTTCCCAACAATGGCCAAAAACAATGGGCCTGTCCATTGTTAGGTATGCTCAGTGGGGCATAATCTAGGATGCTGGGAAGTCACAGGCTCCCACACAGCTTGATGTAGCCTAACAATTCTAGTAAGAAATCCAATTTCTCTTGCAAGAGGTTCTACTGTAGAATAGCAGATGCCTTTGGCTTTTTTAGGCCCACCTTATTTTATGACAGGGTACATAAATTCGACGTAAATTGGCGCAACGTGGCTATGAAAAATAGAGAGCTGTAGTTTAGTAATAAAGGAAGGGCCGCAGATTCTCATTCCAGGATTTGGGAGAACTAATAAACTGATCCGTCGTGATTTATTTTTTTCCCCTAGAGAAATTTCTTGAAACCTTTCCTCCATATTTTTTTCTTCATCCTACCAACGTCCATTTATTTTGCATCAAAGAAAACGGAAGATGAAAACAATAAGAGGATGTACAAACGCCGTGTAACCGATAAATGCGCACTCCAGGATACAACAATTAAGGATTAGAAAAGCATAATAAAACGGTTCGATCAATCTCTTGATACTTTAGTTGAAAAGCAACTACAGCCTCCAGCTGTGGATCAGAGCTGCAGTAAAAGTTCACTACCAAACTCTTTTCCAGCTGTTATGTTTTAGTAAAGGGGTGGAGGGGAAGTGGCCACCATTTTGGATCACCGCAGCTGGGTTTTAAATGAAAGCTAAAACCTCAGTCTTTATTTTTGTTATCTTGTCTCTTGTAAAATGATTTTATTTTAGGTCTCAGAGATTACAGGACATTTGGACATTATAATAGGAAGGTTTGAGAATAAAACTTCTCTAAAATTACCTTTTTCAAGAATTCTGAAGCTTTTCCTTCAAGTTCTTCCATTTTCTTCTGTTCGATACAGATATCTAGCAGAAAATAGCCCATATAAATCTTTTGGATAGCTTTTACTGACTAGCCCATCTCAGAGAACAGTCCATAGCAAGAGTAAAATTTATGTCAACTTGTACCCGACCCTTAAGATCAAGCAAATCTGTCCAGCAGTGTGTCAAGAAACATGCATATTTACGTCCTAATTATTTAAGTAGAAACAAGTAAAAAAAATTGCTTCCATTAATGGCTGACAGCTACACTGCTAGCTTCAAACGGCAATGACTAAACTTTTCAAAAAACAGTTTAAAAGATACAAGCCAGAAATAACAGTTTGAAAGCATTTTCTTCATAGGTATTCAGAGATGTTTAGCAATTACATTATTGATTTTGATAAGATACTAAAGGAACTGCTTTTTCTAAGTATGTCAGGATCACAAAAACATATATTGCAGGTATGCAACTAAACTAATCAGAAAAAAAGATTTGTTGCTTATTACCAAGTATATGTATATGTATACACACACACACAAACACACATACATAAACTGTATGTATGTATATAATTGGCAAAAACAAATGTACATCAAATGTACAGAACGCTTCCTGAATTTAATTTCTGGAACCATTCATTCATCCATTCATCACATTTATATAGCTTTCCACCTCACGTGTAAGATAAGATAACCTTTATTGTCATTTTTTTTACTGTGGGCACAACGGCACACATCAAAAACTGGAAATTTAGTTGCCTGCTCTCAAAGTGAAACATATAGATGACACACACCTAAACATACTATGTACAACATATGTATAGACCCACACCTCTACATATACAGAGCAAATAAATAGTAAATACTGTCCATCTTGAATATATAACGGAAGGAGGACGCTTGAGAGTTCACAAGATTAATGCTGTATGGAAGAAACGATGGCTGAATCTGGATGTTGGCATACAATAATAATAATCCCTATGAAACCTGGGTAGTAACTCATTTTTTTTAAAAAAAATATGATCTTTCATATGAGTATAAATATGGCATGAATACCTACCCAATATGTGACTGAAATTTACATCCAGCCTTTTTCGATAACTAAAATCTGGGTCCAGACCACTTCGATGTAAGACCACCTGCGAAACGCACTCTTCGATTAACTGAAAATACAGAGGTCTAAAGAAAGGACAAGAAAAGTTACGCGTTTTAATTTGACGCTTCTGAGGCGATACTGCTTTTAATGCAGCGCCACATATTCATGCTTCAACGTTGACCTGAGTTAGGATTTAAGACTTCTGTCAGTCTCGTCAAGGCTGAACCCTGGCTAATGTTAGCTGGAGAACTGACACAGTAACTAAATATGTCTCAGAAACTGGGACTCGTTCTTAAGCAGGATGGAAGTTTGCAAAACCTGTGATCCATCCAACTTCCCCCGGAGATCCGTGTCGCCCCCACCCTCTCCGCCTTTCGTAAATTGCTTAAAACATACTTTTGCCGGCAGGCCTGGGGCAGCTAACAACTTGCCCCTAGCCAGTGTATGTTTGTGTGTATGTTTGTGGAATGATTGGCTTCTTTTTTAACTTAAGGGTTTTTATATTTATGTATTTTATTGTAATTTCTATCATGTTGTAAGCTGCCCTGAGTACTCCGGAATAGGGCGGCATAGAAATTAAATAAATAATAATAATAATAATAATCTCTTGATGAAGCATCTACTAAATCTGACAGGCGCCCTTCAGTAGGAGAGAGCAGGAAATGCTAGTTTCCCTTATGCCCTACGTCAGGGGTTGGCAACCTTGGCTCTTTTATGACTCGTGGACTTCAACTCCCAGAATTCCTGAGCCAGCATGGAATTCTGGGAGTTGAAGTCCACGAGTCATAAAAGAGCCAAGGTTGCCTACTCTTGTCCTACGTAAAAGGATTATAGAAATGGACATCAACAGAGCGGCCTCCAATGCAACTCTTGTTTTCTATTGATGTTTTCCTTGGAAATCCTTAGGCACCTAGCCGGCCACCGTTCAAAATAGGACGCTGCATTAAAAAGATTTTTTTTTTCCTTCCCAAACTTGGCTTTTTTAAGAAGGATGGACTCCAACACTCAGAATTTTGGAAGCTGAAGTCCACACCCATCTTAAAGCTGCCAAGTTTGAAAAAGGGCGAGATAGACCGTTGGGTTGATCTAGGCGTGCTCTTGTTAGGGGTTGTGTACGGCAACATTTCACTTTGCAGAAAAGAAAGTCTGGACTCCGTTGCTGCCCCAGCTCTCTGGAACCAGCTTCCCACAGAGGTTCGCACTGCTTCCTCCCTCCTAGTTTTCCGGAAATTGTGGAAGACTCATTTATGCCGACAGGCTTGGGGCGTATGAACTATACTCTGCCCCTGGGCCTAGAAATGTGCCTCCATCAGTGGCTGTGTGTTGATTGTGGTTGTATGCTGTATGAATGTGTTTTGGATTGAATGAATGTGTTTTGGATAGGATGGTTGATTGTTATTGTAATTTAATTTTTATTGTATTATTGTTGTAAGCCGCCCTGGGTCCCAGAAGGGCGGCATAGAAATTTAAATAAAGTAAGTATAAAGTAATTGTCTGGGGTGGAGTGAAGTTTTGCCACAACAGGCAAAAAGCAAGGGGCCAAGAGAAAGCATCGTGGCCAGTCACTTAATTTCAATAGCTGTACCTTCTGTGCCACATACAGAGAAATGTGCGCGAGAGGAATTAGCAACTAATGAACACGCCACTGATGGCTCAGAGTTTAAGACCTCATTTTTATCTTTCCTAGTACTCTTTGGTTTATTCCATATACCATTTTCTCTCGTTGTTTGGTAGGCTTCTTTCTGCTTCTGTTTATTTTTGCCATGTTAAAAAATCTACCAATTCAAGACTTGCTTCGCAAGCCGTTATCTCACACTTTATCCCGCAAAGTTAAGTTAGAACAATTTCAAAGTTGGACCATAAGAAAGGCTAAGCGCCAAAGAATTGAAGCCTTTGAACTAAGGTGCTGGAGAAGACTCCTGCGAGTCCCCTGGGCTGCAAGGCGATCAAACCGGTCAGTCCTAGAGGAGATCAACCCTGGCTGTTCTTTAGAAGGCCAGATCCTGAAGTTGAAACTCAAGTACTTTGGCCACCTAATGAGAAGGAAGGACTCCCTGGAGAAGAGCCTGATGCTGGGAAACATGGAGGGCAAGAGAAGAAGGGGACGACAGAGAAAGAAGTGGCTGGATGGAGTCACTGAAGCAGTAGGCCTGAGCTTAAATGGACTCCAGAAGATGGTGGAGAACAGGAAGGCCTGGAGATCAACCCTGACTGCTCTTTAGAAGGCCAGATCCTGAAGTTGAAACTCAAATACTTTGGCCACCTAATGAGAAGGAAGGACTCCCTGGAGAAGAGCCTGATGCTGGGAAACATGGAGGGCAAGAGAAGAAGGGGACGACAGAGAAAGAAGTGGCTGGATGGAGTCACTGAAGCAGTAGGCCTGAGCTTAAATGGACTCCAGAAGATGGTGGAGAACAGGAAGGCCTGGAGATCAACCCTGACTGCTCTTTAGAAGGCCAGATCCTGAAGTTGAAACTCAAGTACTTTGGCCACCTAATGAGAAGGAAGAACTCCCTGGAGAAGAGCCTGATGCTGGGAAAGATTGAGGGAAATAGAAGAAGGGGATGACAGAGAAGGAGGTGGCTGGATGGAGTCACTGAAGCAGTAGGCCTGAGCTTAAATGGACTCCAGAAGATGGTGGAGAACAGGAAGGCCTGGAGGAATGTTGTCCATGGGGTCGCGATGGGTCGGACACGACTTTGCAACTAACAACAACAAATAACTCTGTAGAGAAAGCCCTTGGGGGAAAAAAGGGGGGGGGAGGCAAAACAAACGAAGAAAAGAAATATGCTGTCAATCTTTGGGCACCCGGAGCATCTGTGTGATAAACATGTTTAAGAGAAGTGTTTCAGACTCAGCAAGCAGCAACTGGCAATCTTGATCGAGATTTATACCTCTGAATAGCAAAAGCTGTTTTTAGACTTTCCTGGTGTTCTTGCTGCATTATATATTGGTGCACTTCAATAGCCTGCCTTTTTTCCTGTGAACAAAAAGGTGACCTAGGCTGGATTCTCTCACAATGTTACTCCATAATGATGATCTTGCAAGGTAAATTGGCGGAATAACCGGCCCAAAGTCCCCCTCGGTAAGGCTTTTTTTTTTTTTATTCAAGAAGGTGGAGTAAAGCTAGATGTCAGTAATCAAAGTGCAGAGCTTTGCAGGCCTATTATAACGCCTACTCAAAAAAAGTCAGTGTTTTATTCCAAGCAGTTACCCATGTAATTTGCATAACGACAGCAGAGGCTATTTGCAGAAAATCAGTTTGATTTCAACACGAAGCTCTCTTTCTCAAAACCCTAGCTAAGATTGGATTACCCATTAAGCAAACTAACCACAATTACTTATTTATACCAAACCCAAATTATGGGGGGGGGAACCCAGTTCACTATCAGCCTTTATCGGGAAAGTTTTTCCTCACTATCGTGATTTCATTTTTTGAGGCCAAGACCAAAGTTAAATCCAGAGGTCAAAGAAACTGGCCACCCACCTCTTTCTTGGGACTCCGCTGAATAAATGCAAGAATTGAAGACCTATTTCTACATTTTGAGGAACTACAAGGTTTTCTAGGGACGTGTCAACTCTTAAAGAATCAGAAATTTTCACGCAAATTAGGTTGGCCTTCTTGACCTGCCACCTCTGACTTGACAGATGTCGCATGCTTCTAAGTTCAGATTTATTTGAAGGTCTTCTACGGAAACTAAGACGCTGGGATAAAAACGTGCAACAGGTTGCAAAACGCTTGATACTTCGTAAGCAATATCCAGATAGGAGCTTCGGCAAGTTTTCGTACCGTTACGATTGTTTCCTTACCGTATAAAATTATCATTTCGTATCAGCAAGAGGTGCTGCAGGATAGAAAGGAAGCAGTTTTCCGCACTCGTGTCCTTAACGCTATTCCACACTAAATTAAAAACGTCATTTGCATCAGTAACCAAATTAAGGATTAAAAAAAATATATTTCAAGTGGATTGTACATTGTAGATTAGTTATTCTTTTCAAGATGAATTTAGATTTCTTTTTTTTTTTTTGCTGAAGTTACGTAACATTTTAAAATTTAAGTTGGCGAGGAAAAATGATTTATGCTTTGGGCCCAAAATGAGTCATCTGCTATAAACTGATTTTTCTTCCAGAACTTCTGGGAACAACATAGCACTTCTTACACTCCATCCACGATCCTCTCCTTTTAATGATTACAGCACGAGAATCGCCAAATTTTAGTTTGACAGTGTAAATCAGCGGTTCTCAACCTTTCTCAGGCCACGACCCCGACCTGCGCCGCGCATGCGCGGCACGACCCCGACCTGCACCGCGCATACGCGGCGCGACAGCCCGCATCGCGCATGTGCGGTGGCCCGCATCGCGCATGTGCGGTGGCCCGCATCGCGCATACGCGGCACGACGGCCCGTATCGCGCATGCGCGGTGCTGCCCCCTGCACCGGCCGAGGGGAAAAGGGGAAAAAATGGCGGACTGCATTGTTTGGTGACCCCCGTGAAATGGTCGTTCGACCCCAAATGGGGTCGCGACCCACAGGTTGAGAACCACTGGTGTAAATAGAGTCAACTAAGAATCAAGAAACACTATCACTGCTTGGATGCTGGCTACCAAGACTGCTTTAACTCAGAGGTCTCCAATCTTTCTGCGTGGGTGACCTGGTGGCACCTTACATGCACATATGTGAATGTGGCCACACGTGCATGCGCATGCACAAACAGGCCGCAAGCATGGACACCACGCAAATGGGGCTGCGAGCATGCGCACGAGGCTCTCAGCCATGGTGGTGCCTGTGTGTGGGTTGTGGCGGCGCTGCCGCCTGGCTCATGCTGATGCTACCACTGGCGTGAGGATCACACCACCACCCTGCATGAAGCTTGTGCCACGGCCCACAGCGATGCCACCACTGGCACGAAGATCCCGCCGTCTCTTGTGGTGCTGCTGCCTACACAAGGTTCATGGCAATGTCATGTGTGTGACGTGCCGTCGCCCACCTGCCGCTCGCCATGCTCCGGCCCCCCGTACGAGGTTCGTGGCAACGCTGCCGCCCACACAACATTCATGGCAAGGGTGGCATGAGGGGGGTGAGCACGTGCACACATGCACTGCCAAACTATTCACGTGGCCCAGTGACTAAGAGCCATGGGCCAGTAATGGGCTGCAACCTATAGCCTGGGGACCTCTGGTTTAACTGATTACAAATTTCCGTTTTTTTTTTTTAAAGGATATTCAAACTCTGATCTGATATCATCTAAACGGTGGGAAAATTCGATCATATCTTCTTCTTTGTGTTCACTGAATACTTTCAGCTGGATATCCAAAGCTTCATTCCTTATGCATCCCAGCAGCTGCAGTGGGAAAGCACCAAACAGTACTGTAATTAATAACGGCCTGTTAAAATGAGTTATTTTGAACAAAACGCATGTATCCAAAGCTAATAATTTGGGTGAATTTATGCTATTCAAATATGTACTTTGTGAAACAATTTTTTGTTCTGTCTTTAATATGTATATGTTTTCTGAGGTTTTTGCAGGTGTTTGTATGTAGGTCTTTGGTTATTCGGGTTTTCTCCTGCGTAAAATTGGAAGTGTCTTGGCAACGTTTCGACGAAGTCCCATTTGTCATCTTCAGGCTGGTGTTTCGGCTTTGTGCTTCTAGAAGAAAACCCAAATAACCAAAGACCTACATATATATATGTGTGTGTGTGTGTGTGTGTGTGTGTGTGTGTGTGTGTGTGTGTGTGTTCTGTCTTTTTTATATATATATTTATATATAAAATTTTACATATATGTCTGCAAGGCATTTCACACTTCTTCTCATTGCAATCTTCTAATTTAAAAGTTAATTCACACGTACACATACTTACCGGCAGTCGCTTTTTTAATCCGCAACGCATAAATTCATTCCGAATGTGGAGTCTGAAGTCCAAATCGTCAGGAGTTGTAACCAGAGCATTGATGAACTGCATACAGGCTATCTACAAAATGCAAAAACTTCAATCTTCAGGACTTCGCTGGCCTTCATTGATTTGTAGCATTAGCATTAAGATGTATATGACACTTCACAGTGTTTTACAGCCCTCTCTAAGCGGTTTTCAGATTCAGCATTATTGACCCCAACAATCTGGGTCCTGTTTTACCAACCTCGGAAGGGTGGAAGGCTGAGTCAACCTTGATCGGGTCAGGATCGAACTCCTGACTGTGGGCAGAGTTAGCCTGCAATAGCAATAGCATTAAGACTTATATACCGCTTCACAGTGCTTTACAGCCCTTTCTAAGCGGTTTACAGAGTCAGGCTATTGCGCAACAATCTGAGTCCTCATTTTACCAATCTCGGAAGGATGAAAGGTTGAGTCAACTTTGAGCCGGTCAGGATTGAACTGCTGGCAGTCGGCAGAGTTAGCCTGCAATGCTGCATTCTAACCACTTATTTTATATTATATTATTAAATTTCTATACCGCCCCTCTCCCGAAGGACTCGGGGCGGTGTACAGCCTTAAAATTTAAAAAAACATATAAATATACAGAATTAAAATAATTAAAAATAAATTAAACAAATTAGGCCATAAAATCCCATATAAAACCCAATATGTGCGAATCCTAAAAATTACACAATCCCCCTAAAACATTTTCACCCGACTGGAGCCAGAACTTCTATGCCAGACCGGCCTGTTGAAAAAGAAAAGTTTTCAGTTCCCGACGGAAGGTGCGTAAGTCCGTCATCGTACGGAGTTCGGGGGGGGAGCTCGTTCCATAGCGTGGGAGCTCCCACAGAGAAGGCTCTCCCCCTGGGGGTCGCTAGTCGACATTGTCTGCCGACGGCACCCTGAGGAGGCCCTCTCTGTGGGAGCGTACCGGACGGCGGGAGGTATTTGTTAGCAGTAAGCGGTCCTGTAAGTATGCGGGTCCGATGCCACGGAGCGCTTTGAAGGTGGTCACTAACACCTTGAACTGCACCCGGAAGACCACCGGCAACCAGTGCAACTCGCGCAGGAGCGGTGTTACATGGGAGCGCCACGACACTCCTGTCACTACCCGCGCGACCGCATTCTGGGCCAGTTGGAGCCTCCGGGTGCACCTCAAGGGGAGCCCCATGTAGAGAGCATTACAGTAGTCCAGCCTGGAGGTAACGAAGGCATGAGTGACTGTGCGTAGCGAGTCCCGGTCTAGGAAGGGACGCAACTGGTGCACCAGGCGAACCTGATAGAACATCCTCCCGGCCACGGCCGCCAGATGGTCCTCTAAGGACAGCCGTGAATCCAGAAGGACTCCCAAATTGCGAGCCCTTCCCACTGCTCCACCAGGGCTCTCAAATTTCTGTCTACAAAGCATGTTCTCAATATGAAACATCCAAAGAAAACAGACAACTCAGACAAAGCCAATAGGAGAACTTATTTTACTGCTATAAACATTACAAAATTGTTATGTCATGAAGAAATTGTCTATGTGTAGTTGGGGAGGTGTTGCCTATAAAATAACGTTATTCAAAGGGGAATAGCTATATAATTTCAGGGGATTATTAAACGTTTCCATTTTTTTTTCTGCCAAAAGACAATCAACACATCTAGAGGTAGACAAACTCTAGAAGTGACCATGAACATATTCAAATTTTTATCTTATGAATTTAACTGGTGTTAAGTTTTACAAATGCTGGATAAATGCAATTTCCAGCGCATTCCTCTTTACTTAAAACAAGATATGATATTTAATTGTAATATGGCAGTTACAATTAAAAGAACTTTATGGGTTGAAATTGAAGTATCAGGCCGTTATATTTCTTTTAGGTAATCAGGAGGAATTAAGTCTTTCTAGGTCAGTGGTCCCAAACCTCTGGGCACCAGGGATTGCTTCCGTTGAAAACAATTTTTCCAGGACCCAGGTGGTTTTGTGCGCTACCTAGATCCTGCACATGCGCAAATTAAGCTTTGCTCACTTGCGCAGCCCAGTTCCTAACAGGCCACGGACCGGCACCTAGCTGTATCCAAGATTGAATAATTGTCCAAGAATTTATTTTTCTTAGAGTACGCTTACTACGTTAGTTACATTGATTGGTTTTAAAACACCACAAAAAAGCATCACTTACTTGCAGATGGACTGAATTCTCCTCGAGACCCTTCAGAATGGGGCCAAATCGGTCAATACCTCTGTCTTGTGCGGCTGTGGTCAAGGCTTTCAAAATCTTTTCCAGGCTATGTAAGGAAGGAAAAGGGAAGGAAGGAAGGAAGGAAGGAAGGAAGGAAGGAAGGAAGGAAGGAAGGAAGGAAGGAAGGAAGGAAGGAAGGAAGGAAGGAAGGAAGGAAGGAAGGAAGGAAGAAAAAGGGAAGGAAGGAAAGAACTATTATTAAACTAAACAGACCTGCATATTTCAGTCTCACATCTTAAGTACCTTTATTTCAAGGGACTTGAAAGAAATCACCAAGCAATATTTCCCAGAAAACTCCAATTACCAACCATTCACAATGGAGTTCACATTCTACACAGGCTGTACATCCTGCAAGAAAATTTCCACCTGGGAACAGTTGTGCTGGGAAATCCTCACCAGATCACAAAGCAAAGCATCTGCAAAAAAACCCACGATTTCTCCTTTGACACCAACCTTCTGAAGGCCTGGACAACCCCGGCTAAAAGTACGTAGAGATATTTCTGTGCCTCTTGGAGTTCTTCATGCAACTTATCCAGCTGTGTTTACGACAGTCCTCGACATACAACAGTTCATTTAGGGGCCATTCACTTAATAACTGGGTTACTAATTTAAAAACTGCAGCAATTCCCTTAACAACTGGGGCAATGTTAACTGTCCAGGTTCTGACTGACGATCCCGACGAAGTGAGCACAGCTGAGACATTCCAAACTCTGATGCAAAACTTTATTGAGCTCAGCATATCCACACAGATGAGTGGGAAACTAGCTCTGGCACTTAAATCAGTCTATTAAATCTTAGAATTTCCCTTCCCCCTATTAGTGCAGATCACATTGTCCAATAAGGTGTCAAAAAATTGCTATGAGAGAATGTTTCAGTTCTCAGAAAATAGTTCTTGATTCTCACGGCTCGGCAGCCCGATGTCCGAAGCCTGCATTCCGTTCTTCCCTCCCCCCAGGCCTGTAGGCAAGCTAAGAAGCTAAATGGACGCAGCTACATAAGAAAACCAAGATCATGACATCCGGCCCTCTCAATTCCTGGCAAATAGATGGGGAAGAAATGGAAGTAGTGACAGATATTATCTTCTTTGGCTCCAAGATCACCACAGATGGGGACTGCAGCCAAGAAATTAAAAGACATTTGCTCCTGGGGAGGAAAGCTATGGCAAACCTATACAGCATACTAAAAAGCAGAGACATCACCCTGCCAACAAAAGTGCATATAATCAAGGCCATGGTTTTCCCAGTTGCAATGTATGGCTGTGAAAGTTGGACCATAAGAAAGGCTGAGTGCCAAAGAATGGAGGCCTTTGAACTAGGGTGCTGAAGAACTAGGGTGCACTGCAAGGCGATCAAACCGGTCAGTCCTAGAGGAGTTCAACCCCGACTGCTCTTTAGAAGGCCAGATCCTGAAGCTGAAACTCAAGTACTTTGGCCACCTAATGAGAAGGAAGGACTCACTGGAGAAGAGCCTAATGCTGGGAAAGATGGAAGGCAATAGAAGAAGGGGACGACAGAGAATGAGGTGGCTGGATGGAGTCCCTGAAGCAGTAGGCATGAGCTTAAATGGACTCCAGAAGATGGTAGAGGACAGGAAGGCCTGGAGGAATGTTGTCCATGGGGTCGCGATGGGTCGGACACGACTTCGCAACTAACAACATAAACATTCTTTGTAGCTTGACAGTTACACTTACATGTTTTCGTCACCAATAATGCATATTGCAGAGAGAAGTTTAACTGCGTCAGTCATCATGTTGATTTGTTTGGGATCGATTGTTTTGGCCAGTAACGAAAAACTCCTTTCTTCGTTCATTATTCTCTCCAAGCCGTACTAAAGGGTCAAGGGGTAAAAATTAACAGGAGGCAGGAGGTGATTGTTAACAAGATGCACATAGGCAGACTGTTAGTTGCTGCTGCGTTTTCACATACACGTCAGGAAAAAGATCTGAAAGCCTACAAAATTGTGAAGAGTTTCAAAGGCGCTTCCACAAGAGAATCAGCAATGTCAACTATATGTCAATGGAGATTTCTCAGTCATCCAGGTAATAGTTATCCCAAAGGTGCTTTTCCACGAGGCAACGTGAGCTGAAGAAGCTACTTGGATGAGGAGCAAAATGTCTTCAAAGAAAAACAAGGAAGTCCAGTTGCCTCGTGGAAAGAAAACATCTTTGGGACAATGTTAACCATGTGACAAGTTGAGGTTGACTTAAATACTTTTCCTTTTATTTAGTAAGTTTTCCTCCTGGTCATCTCACTTGGACGTCTATAACATGTTTATGTCTCACTTCTGTTAGGCTGTTAAATAATATCATATAATATACAGGCAGTTCTCAACTTACAACCATTTCTTTAGTGATCTTTCAAAGTTCACTAAAGGCACAGGAAGTTGACTTATTGTTACATTTACATTTACGTTGTGATGATCTCTCTTTTACTTCAAGGTAACTACAGAATACAGAATAACAGGGTCAGCCATCTGTGATAAAATTGAACAGCTCTCTCTAGACCACGACGAGCTGACAAGCTTACTGGGCGGGGCTCCTCCCTTTGCTGCGTCTCTGCAGGAAAAAGGAATCAAGAAGGGCAGGAGAGAGCCAGTCCAATAACAATGTGTGTCAGCTGGTTGGAGAACAGCCTGAAGCCAGCTTGCCAGGTGAGCAGAAGATTGGAGAGAGGGAGAGAAGGAGGGAGAGAAAGAGGAAGGGAGGGAGGGAGGGGAGAGAGAGGGGGGAGGGAGGGGGAGGGAGGGAAAAAGAAAGAGAGAGAGAGAGAGAGAGAGAGAGAGAGAGAGAGAGAGAGAGAGAGGGAGAGAGAGAGAGAGAGAGAGAGAGAGAGAGACAGAGAGAGAGAGAACTCATGCACAGCAGCCTCTATTTCTTTTTAATTAAACTCTTCAATCAAGCTCCCCACTTCTTGCGTGAGCCTGTGCGTGCATGTGCAAGTTTTCTGGCTCCCAGTGTTTTCTTTCCTCTGGGAAACGGGTCCAAGTGGCTCTTTGAGTGTTTAAGGTTGCAGACCCCTGCTCTGGACACACAGGGAGGGATACGACATCATCGATCTCCAGTCTACAACACAGTCCTTTCAGCAGTTCCAAGAAGGCTCCACACCCATTTGCACCCCTCAGGTGACCCTAAGGACACAGGTAAACATCAAGGTAACTTTAACTAATCTCTAAAGAAGGCAAATGACCAGCTGTCTGCAAGGAGTATAAATCCTTCCATTTCCCCACCATCCAAGTTTGAGATGAGAAGCGAAACGCCTTCCAAGAAAAAAACAAGGAAGTCCAGTTTACTCCTGAAAAAAGCATCTTTGGGACAACCATAATCTGGATGATGGAGTCACTTTTTTTTCAGTGCTGTTGTAACTTCAAACGCTGGCTAAACAACCACTGCAAGTCAAGCACTGCCTGTGCGTGTTCGTATTTGCACACTATTGCAAACTTCAACTTCAACTAAGCAGATGACCGTTACTGACCTTGTTGTTCATGAAAGCTTTTAAGCACTGAATGATCTTATGCTGTATCTTCTTGAGAAGTTTGTCCTGTCTGAACAGAAGACGATAAAGAGACAAAAATTGTATCAGACTGGTTTACTGTCCGTTCTTTCTTTCTGAGATCTACAGACGTGTTAGAAGACTTACTGCTTGCTTTCCACCAGTTTTTCCAAGATGTCCAACAATAATCCGAGCCCTTCCTGTCCAAAGTTCTCAACCCAGCTGCAAAAAATAAAAAAAATCAACAAATTTCTATGTTAATTTTTGGCTTTGATAATAAATGGATCCAAGTCAATAAACACATTGGTGCAATGGATCATCAGTGCCCAAATTCTTCAGTTCCTGGCTGTGCCGTTTAGTTTCTCTAACCTATTATATATAATAAGAAGAACAACAACAATGTTGGAAGGGACTTTGGAGGTCATCAAGTCCAACCCCTTGCTCAGGCAGGAAACCCTATCCCATTTCAGACAAATGGCTGTCCAGTCTCTTCTTAAAAACTTCCAGTGTTGGAGCATTCACAGCTTCTGGAGGCAGGTGGTTCCGCTGGTTAATTGTTCTCATTGTCAGGAAGTTTCTCCTTAGTTCTAGGTTGCTTCTGTCCTTGATTAGTTTCCACCCGTTGCTTCTTGTCCTGCCTTCAGGCTCACCCCTCTCTTTTTTATGGCAACCCCTGAGATACTGGAAGACTGCTGTCATGTCACCCTAGTCCTTCTCTTCATTAGACTAGACCTACCCCCAATTCCTGCAACGGTTCTTCATATGTTTCAGCCTCCAGTCCCCTAATCATCTTTGTTGCTCTTCTCTGTACTCTTTCCAGAGTCTCAGCATCTTTTTTACATCGTGGTGACCAAAACTGGATGCATGTATTCCAGGTGTGACCTTACCAAGGCATTGTAAAGTGGTATTAACACTTCACGTGATTTTGATTCTGTCCCTGTTAATGCAGCCCAGCACTGTGTTGGCTTTTTTTGGCAGCTGCAGCACACGGCTGACTCCTATTTAAGGGATTGTCCACTCGGAGTCCGAGATCCCTCTCACAGTTACTGCTACTGAGCAAGCTACCCCCTGTACGATACCTGTGCATTTGGTTTTTCTTCCCTAAATGTAGAACCTTCCTTTTTTCACCAATTTTTAACAATGGCACTTTTAAAAATAAGTCAGGACTTCTTTCTGGAGACACCCACTTTCATTCCTGATCATATAAGGAACGGTTGCTGGAATTGGGTCTGTCTACTTTAATGAAGAGAAGGACGAGGGGGAACATGATAGCAGCGTTCCAATATCTCAGGGGCTGCCCCAAAGAAAAGGGAGTCAAGCTATTCTCCAAAGCACCTGAAGGCAGGACAAGAAGCAACGGATGAAAACTGACCAAGGAGAGAAGCAACCTAGAACTAAGGAGAAATTTCCTGACAGTTAGAACAATTAACCAGTGGAACAACCTGCCTCCAGAAGCGGTGAATGCTCCAATGCTGAAAGTTTTTAAGAAGAGATTGGACAGCCATTTGTCTGAAATGGTATAGGGTTTCCTACCTGAGCAAGGGGTTGGACTAGAAGACCTCCAAGGTCCCTTCCAACTTTATTATTATTATTATTATTATTATTATTATGATGATGATGATGATGATGATGATGATACAAAGAAAGTTCTGTCCTTTCCTCAGTTGGTTTCACTTCTCTCATAGGTTGCAAAACCCCGGCAGGTTACACTTTCCTTCTGGCACGCTCTCTCCTGGAGCAGCTGCACGGAGAGGTGAATAATCAGATCCTACTCTTTGTAAATCTTTTTCCCAGCTCCTGAATTTTACTCTTCACTGCTTCTTCGCAGTCTTTCCTCTTTTCTCCACCTCTGCAAAGGGAGGGACAGAGCCCCAACTCCCCCAATGCCCAGGGGTCTTATGCCCTCCAGCCACGATTTCTCTTCCTTTCAAAGGCAAAAAGCAGGTGTCCAAAAACAGGGTATTCACTGCATAATGCTTTTTAGTAAGGAAAGGGGAAGCACGGGTTAGGTTACAAGCTGTAGTTGTACCCATGCCACATGCACCATCCCTTGCTGAGAATAAAAAAAAAGAAAGACACAATGCCAATCGGTTTAGGCACAAACTACACCCAGTTTTCTCCAGAGCAAACTCACACTGTTGTAGACCAGCGGTTCTCAACCTGTGGGTCGTGACCCCATTTGGGGTCGAACGACCATTTCACGGAAGTCGCCAAACAACACAGTCCGCCATTTTTTCCCCACTTTGCCTTAGCTGTGCTACTCCCTCTTATTCTATTGGCTTTTGAAAGCCAATAGAATAGACTCTCTTGAATAGAGTCTAATTCTATTGACTTTCAAAAGCCAATAGGAATTGTCCAGGCTGTCTCTGCCCTGCTGAGCCCGCCAAAAGTCCCAGTCTGCAAACAGTGCTGCAAGTTGTCTGCAGCGAAGGCGAGCTGTGTAGAAGTTTCCACCCCTCCCTGCTGAGCAACTACTAAAAATGTAAGTAAAAGAGGGCCAGGGGTGAGAGGTGGAAGGCCGGCGGGCGCAGGGAGGGTTGCTGGCGTGCGTGGGGCCCAGCGGGTGCCTTACCTCGCTTGGGCTGGGCCAGCTGGTGGCCCAGCCGGTGGTCGCCCTGCGCCATCACTGCCCTTTACCAGCTACGTCTCAGCCGGCGCAAGGGGCGGCACCACGCATGTGCGGCGCTCCCGGGCAGGGAAAGTCCTCGACTTATGACTGGTTGGGGTCCTTGACTTACGACCAGTTGGGAAGTCCTCGACTTACGACCAGTTGGGAAGTCCTCTACTTATGACCGGTTGGGGATCGCGGCATTAAAAAGGTTGAGAACCACTGTTGTAGACGGATTAGACACCACCTTTCAAACCAACGGGCCGTTACCAACATCCATTAGTCTGGATGCACATGCTGTGCGGGGCATAGTTTTACTTACCCTTAAAGGGATTAGCATGATATGGGTGTCTGACTTTCTCAAAAATTGTAAATTCCTCACAGGGAGAAAGCTTACGTGTTCTAGAACAGGAATAGGGGACACTGCTTTATATAGGGTCAGCCACTGGGTTCAACTTGTTCAATATTACAGCAGATCTTGCAGAATTTCAGACTGGAAGAGGGCAGTTCAAGACTCAATTACTGAACCCATGGAAAGCTGGGTAAGCAAAGTTATGTATTCAAGAGGGACAGTGAATAATATTTATAATGTATATGTAAGGGTGTAGGTCTATACATACGTTGTATATAGGATGTTTTAAATGGGTGTTATGTATGTGTACACTTTGAGAGCAAGCAACTAAATTTCCTTTTTAAGGCGTGCCATTGTGCCCACAGGAAAAATGACAATAAAGGTTTATGATCAATCTATCTATCTGTCTGTCTGTCTGTCTGTGTCTGTATGTCTCTGTCTGTATGTCTGTCTCTATCTATCTATCCATCCATCCATCCATCCATCCATCTCAAAGTGTACACATACATAACACACATTTAAACATGCTATATACAACATATGTATAAACCAACACCCTTACATATAAATAAGATTTTGGTTTTTTTATTTTTAGACTTCCCACTAAAAAGTTCTTCATTAAAAAAAAATAATCTGTAGGCTACGTGTAAATCAGCCGTGCTCGTGTTCATAAACCCCTGCAAGCAAATTATCCAGATATTGCCATTAAAAAAAATCCTATATCCACTGATTTAATCAAGTTCTAATTTTAGTGCCAGAGACCTCTGACAAGATCATAATGATATGGAGATTAATTCAAAAACAAACGAAGGTGCAACCCGACGAAGCACATCAATAGCACCCGTAATAAACTCCTGAGAAGATCTTCCTGGATTGTTGCAAAAAAAAATCTAGTTTTCAGAATGCAGGGAGATATATGAAGCTACCAAGCCTATATTTCTGTAGGTGGCTTGGTCAATGACCAGCTATTTAAATAAAATTAAATTCTGTAAAGGTAATTCTCGACTTACAACTGTTCATTCAGGGACTGTGCAATGGAAAAAGTGACTTATGACCGTTTTTTTTTAAACACTGACAAGCGTTGTCCCCATGGTCACGCGATAATTCAGATGCTTGGCAACTGACTCATATTTATGACGGTTTGCAGTGTCTCCCGGGATCATGGGATCGCCTTTTTGCAACCTCCTGACAAGCAAATTCCATAGGAGAAGCCAGATTCCCTTAAAAAGCAATGTCCCTAACCTAACAAGGTAGTAAAATGGGACAAAACTCACTTAACAACCGAACTGTGCTGGTAAGTCGAGGACTATCTGCATAAGTGGCTTCGCTTCGAAAAGCGATTTGCGCCCCTTGCAAATTCAAACGATGGGAAATGGAATCAAGGACACCTGGGACAACTGTATTAAAACAAGTCATGATTGCCTGTAACGGATTTTCACAAGTAACTCATATAACTTTTACAACTTAACTTACATCAAGGTTCATAAAACGCCGAATTTATTTATTTATTTTATTTGGACTTAGATGCCGCTCCTCTCCGAAGACTCGGAGCGGCTTACAACATATATAAAAACAATAATCACATCTAAGTCCAAATCAAAAATAAACATTAAAAACCAAAAACCGAACACACATTCATCATTCACACAGCAATCCACAATCATCCCCAGGCCTGGCGGCAAAGACAGGTTTTAAGATTCTTCCAGAAGGCTGGGAGAGTAGGGGAAGCACGGACTTCAGGGGGCAGTTGGTTCCAGAGGGTGGGCGCCACAACAGAGAAGGCCCTCCCCCTAGGACCCGCCAGACGACATTGTTTCGCTGACGGGACCCGGAGGAGGCCGACCCTGTGCGCTCTCACCGCTCGAAGGGAAGTATTGGGATTGGGAGTGGGGGACACCGTATTGCGGTGGTTCTCCTCCTATCTCACTGGTCGGTCGCAGTCGGTGTTTGTGGGGGATTGAAGGTCCACCTCTAGGTTACTCCCATGTGGGGTGCCTCAGGGGTCGGTTCTCTCCCCCCTACTTTTTAACATCTACATGAAGCCACTGGGTGAGATAATCCACTGCCACGGAGTGAGATACCATCAGTACGCTGATGATACTCAGCTGTACATTTCCACTCCTGGCCATATCAGTGAAGCGGTTGAGGTGATGTGCCGGTGTCTGGAGGCTGTGAGGGTTTGGATGGGTGTTAACAGATTAAGGCTCAACCCCGATAAGACAGAGTGGCTGTGAGTGATGCCTCCCAAGGACACTTCTATCTGTCCTTCCATTACCCTGGGGGGTGAATCTATAAACCCCTCAGAGAAGGTTCGCAACTTGGGAGTCCTCCTCGATCCACAGCTGACATTGGATCATCATTTGTCGGCAGTGGCGAGGGGGGCATTTGCCCAGGTTCGCCTGGTGCACCAGTTACGTCCTTACTTGGATCGGGAGTCACTCCTCACCAGTCACACATGCCCTTGTCACCTCGAGGATCGACTACTGAACGCTCTCTACATGGGGCTACCCTTGAAGAGTGTTCGGAGACTACAATTAGTGCAAAATGCAGCTGCGCGAGCAGTTGTGGGTCTTCCTCGTTGTGCCCACATTTCATCAACTCTCCGCACGCTGCATTGGTTGCCTATTGGTCTCCGAGCCCAATTCAAGGTGTTGGTTATTACCTATAAAGCCCTTCATGGCTTGGGACCAGGATACTTACGGGACCGCCTTCTACCACATACTTCTCTACGACCGATGAGAGCGCACAGGGTCGGCCTCCTCCAGGTCCCGTCAGTGAAACAATGTCGTCTGGCGGGCCCTAGGGGGAGGGCTTTCTCTGTTGCGGCGCCCACCCTCTGGAACCAACTACCTCCTGAAGTCCGCGTTTCTCCGACCCTCCCGGCCTTCCGAAAGAATTTAAAAACCTACCTCTGCCGGCAGGCCTGGGGATGATTGTTGATTGTGGTGTGATTGATGAGTATGTATGGGGTTTGTATTTTTAATGTTGTTCGGATTTGTTGCAATTGTTTATATATATATGTTGTGAACCGCTCCGAGTCTTCGGAGAGGAGCGGCATACAAATCCGAATAAATAAATAAATAAATAAATGTGGCAGAATGAAAGACATTTGCAAAAAAAACTATCAACTTTCAGGAAATCGGCTTCCCCCCCTACAAAGTTTTGTTGAACTGTTGCATTACCTGACAGGGTGACTAGTCAAGGAAACCCGAAGCGATTCGAGGCAGCTGACAAGTTTTTCATCCATCGTTCCGGATTTTAATTCATCGATGAACTCCTGAGGGAAAACCTGCCTTCTACTCTTGAGGCTTCCCTGAAAGGTGATAATCACACGTCTTATGAAAAGAATATAAATAATGTTCACATCCATGCCAGTCAATCTGGAACCTTCTTCGTTCCAATAGCCCCTGCTAAGTGCATAGAGCTAGGTTGAATATGGAGCCTATTGCATAGACCTATGCTGAATATGAAATGTTTGTGAAATAGGAAGCATATTTCAACTCCTCCCCTTGGGGACCCGCTATAGGGCATTGCATGCAAAAACTATTCACTGGGACAGTTTTTTCCCCTTGTGCCATCACTCTGCTGAACACCTAATTACCACAGCGCTGTCTTACGCCTATGGACAATTTAGCCACGAAAAATGGATGTATTAATATCATTCTCATCTTTTTTGACTACCTTCTCTTATTGGTATTCTAGTCTATTCTATTCTATTCTATTCTATTCTATTCTATTCTATTCTATTCTATTCTATTCTATTCCAATCCATATTGCCATTCTATTCTATTCTATTCCAATCCATATTGCCATTCTATTCTATTCTATTCTATTCCATTCCATCCCAATCCATATTGCCATTCTATTCTATTCTATTCCATCCCATCCCATCCCAATCCATATTGCCATTCTATTCTATTCTGTTGCAATTCATTCTATTCCATTCTATTCTATCCTATCTCCTATCCCATCCCATTCTACTCTCTTATTCTATTCTACTTTATTCCTATTTTTATCCAATCCCATCCTATATACAATCTTGAAAGCATGCTTCAAAATAGTACCATTGACAGATTAATACACTAATACAGAATGATTTAAGAGGATTATATATGCCATGTCAGAACTTATTTGCAGAACTGGACTTCCTAATTAAACTCAGCAAACTTTGTTGTTGTTCAGTCGCTAAATTGTGTCTGACTCTTTGTGACCCCATGGACCATAGTACGCCAGCCCCCCCCATCCTCCATTATCTCCTATCAGCTGAATTAAAACCCTATCAGCTGCATTAAATCTGATTCTGTTTTTTTTCCTTCTAAATTTTATCAGTCGCTTTCACTAGCGCAGGGGTCTTCAAACCTGGCCCTTTTATGACTTGTGGACTACAATTCCCAGAATTCCTCAGCCAGCATGCCTGGCTGAGGAATTCTGGGAATTGTAGTCCACAAGTCATAAAAGGGCCAGGTTTGAAGATGCTTGTGTTAAATCTAACAAACAAAATGGAGGCTGGCTGAGGAATTCTGGGAGTTGAAGCCCACAAGTCATAAAAGGGCCAGGTTTGAAGACCCCTGTCTTAAATCTAACAAACAAAATGGAGGCTGGCTGAGGAATTCTGGGAGTTGAAGTCCACAAGTCATAAAAGGGCCATGTTTGCAGACCCCTGCACGAGCGAATGCTGGGGTCTCCCTCTTCCGTTTGCTTACCTTCCTCGAAGCAGCACTAGTGTACTGCAACACCATCTCCTTCTTGATACGCAAGTCTTTTTCTCTTAACGGAGCTTTTCGATCCTCATTTAAATTCATGTCTTCCTAAGAAGGAAAAGGTAACGCGGGTGTGAGATCGCAAATATATTTCCCCCCCCAAAAAGGTTTCAGAGCAGGGAGAAACAGGTTGAGGTCTGCTTTAAAAGTCAAGAGGCCGTAACAATCGCATTTACATTATAGCTCAAAGGTCAGTTGAATTTTAACGAAGAGGAAGAAAACAAAAGACAAATGCGGGGCAAGGATAATCAAACAAATAAAAAAAAGGAAGCTTTTCCCGGTGCCATTTGGATATTGTGGATCCTAGAATAAGCCTTGCCTTCATTTAGCTCAAGTAACTTTGTGCCACCTTCCCAATAAATAGACATTCCATGAAAAGAGAGAGAGAGAGAGAGAGCACCCCGTTCAATTCCTCCTGTTCAAATAAAAAAGGCCAGCTTTCCATTTTCTCCTCATTTTCTCAATCCATGGGGTGGAAAGCAACTTTCTAACTAGCTTGCTTAGGAGGTAACATCCTGCCATTCCATTCTCACGGAGGAAAACAGGCTGTCATTCCCGCCCCCCGCCCCCCAAGTCAGTAAATAAGGGCAAAAAACGATGCTTCAGCAAAAATCTTGATATTTCCCATCTTCTTTAAATATATGTAGGGCTCAGAGGCCAGGCCTGCATCCACGCAGAAAATTGGATGTTCAGAAGCAGAAGCCGAAAGCACCATGAGACTTCGTCGAAACGTCGCCAAGACACTATATAACTATATAACAAAGACAATATATATTTGTTTTCTGAGGTTTTCGCGGGTGTTTGTATGTAGGTCTTTGGTTCTTCGGGTTTTCTCCCACGTAGAATCTGAAGTGTCTTGGCGACGTTTCGACGAAGTCTCATTCGTCATCTTCAGGTTGGTGCTTTCGGCTTCTGCTTCTAGGAGCAATGTGAGATTTTAGCTGTTTCTTCCTTTTAACTGCCAGTGGGGGTTTGAACTGATTGGCTGGGAGCTCAGCTGTGTTCTGATTGGGTGGAGGTGTGTTCTGATTGGTTAGGGGCTTGGCTGTGCTCTGATTGGATGGGGGGTTGGCTGTGCTCTGATTGGTTGGGGGAGTGTTCTGTTTGGGTGGGGGCTTTGTTGTGCTCAGGTTAGTCAGTGTTACAAGGGGATTAGAGATGGTGAACTGTGTAGCTGTTTGGCTTTGCGTTCGTGGTCGTGCCTCATCTTCATGGTGGGTGTCAGTTTGCTTCGTGTATGGATTGGAGGGGTTTAAGGTGGCTAATGATGCAGCTGTGGTCTGGCTTCTGGTTTGTGGTCGTGCCTCCTCATCAGTGTGGGCTTGGGTTTGCTTTTTGCCTGGATGTGTGGTGGTGACATCCTGTGTGGTTTTTGTGAGTGTAGGTCTGGTGTCATTCCCCGTGCTATGGACTCGTCTGTCAATAAGGGCGGGTTTCCAAATGGCTGGTAGGCGGGAGGTATATATATATATATCCGTATTTTCATCAAGGTCTCCATCACAACACCAAACTCTGCCTTTTCTCCTCTTTTATTGACGGATTAAAACAGGGGTCTTCAAACTTGGCCCTTTCATGACTCGTGGACTCTAACTCCCAGAATTCCTCAGCCAGGCACACTGGCTGAGGAATTCTGGGAGTTGAAGTCCACGAGTCATGAAAGGGCCAAGTTTGAAGACCCCTGGATTAAAATGTGCACTGCAAAGAGGGCTCTTGCTACAATGAACCTGTGTGCTAAATTGTTACATCTCATTGTGCGGGAAATTCACAGGAAGGAAACGGAATCCCTCAGAAACTCTTTCATTTGGTGACATTGGTCTTTTTACCCAGCTGGTTGAGAACTCAGCACCACTAACTATGAGGGTTCAAGGGCCTCTCTGCCAGTTAGGTTTAGTAGCTTATACTTATTCAAATGATTGGCTGTTAGTTTCTGAATTTCCTGGTGTTTAATTCTTTAGAGGGAAAAAAACCAGGCTGCTTTCTTTATTTCTGAGCGATGACTCAGCAGGAGCTTGTCAGCTCGAAAGCTGACAGTCCGGGTTCGAGCTCCGAGCTATGCACAATGAGTGAGCTCCCATTCCCAGCTGCTGCTGACCTAGCAGTTTGAAAGCATGCAAATGTGAGTAGATAAATAGGCATCACTTCGGCAGGAGGGTAACAGGCCACATAACCACGGAAATGTCTCCATACAACGCTGGCTCCCTCAACCAGGCCACATAACCACGGAAATGTCTTCCTACAACGCTGGCTCCCTCAGCCAAGAAACGGAGATGAACACCGTGCCCTAGAGTCGGACAC
The DNA here is from genome assembly GCA_034064705.1 of Bothrops alternatus. Classification (NCBI taxonomy): domain Eukaryota; kingdom Metazoa; phylum Chordata; class Lepidosauria; order Squamata; family Viperidae; genus Bothrops; species Bothrops alternatus. The sequence continues at coordinate 176,581 of JARGCV010000359.1, read as the reverse complement.
GAGTAGAGAGGGAAACCTTGACCTTTATTTTTAAAGCAAACAATTTTGAAACCTTTGCTTGATTGCTTCATAAATATTGCTAGGCTCATACAATGTATTAAAGTGGAACAAATCATTATTAGAAAAATGATGTGTCTGCATAATTACTGAAATAGTGCTGTGTTAACTTAATGTGCATTACACTTGGAAACAATGTATGTAGCAAGCTCTCCATTGTATACCTGTGAGAAATGAACCTAAAAAATTACAACGTATATTTGAATGTGTATTCCTTTGTTCCTGAGAATAGGAAAGTATAAAACTGTAGTCTGAACCTGCCCTTGGGGTTCAGAATTGCTTGTTGCTAATACTTCTGAACCTGCACAATAAATCTCTCCGCTAAACCCTCTGGAATTCGTAAGAGTCCTTTCGTTTTCTACAAGAATATGGTTTGATTTTTTTGACATGAGATGTTCTATATCAGCGGTTCTCAACCTGTGGGTCGCGACCCCATTTGGGGTCGAACTGCCATTTCACGGGGGTCGCCAAACACCGCAGTCCGCCATTTTTTTTGGTTGGCCATTTTTTTTGGTTGGCCATTTTTTTTCCTCATTGCGATGCGGGCTGTCGCGCCGCGCATGCGTGATGCAGGCCTGCCATTTTTTTGTCGGCCATTTTTTTTGGTCGGCCATTTTTTTTCCCATTGCGATGCGGGCCGTCGCACCGCGCATGCGCGATGTGGGCCCGCCATTTTTGGGGGGTCGGCCATTTTTTTTTGGTCGGCCATTTTTTTTACGATGCGGGCCGTCGCGCTGCGCATGCGCGATGCAGGCCGTCGCGCCATACATGCGCGATGTGGGCCGGGGTTGAGCCGCGCATGCGCGATGCGGGCCGGGGTTGAGCCGCGCTTGTGCGGGCCAGGGTCGAGCCCCGGAAAAGGTTGAGAACCGCTGTTCTATATACTCAACTAGTGTGGTTGACAAAGTATCTGTTAGATTACATGGATAGAAGCAGTCATTCTATTCACCATAAATTGCAAACAACAACAACAACAACCCATATTCAGTTGACAATGGGATGTCTGTTTTAAGGAGCTGAGGGGCAGACAAATTCTTATCAGTGCCATCGTTTCACAGGAATGATAATTTTCTCAGGGCAATTGCAGAAACAGGTCTGCAATTCTCACCATCATTTTTTCAAAGAGCGCAAGGATCTCTTGATCTGATAAATGAGCAGGCAAGAAGTCATCCATCTCTGCAGGGGTAGTGCATTCACTTGATGAGCAGTGCGCCTGTTTCAAAGACGGGAGAGCCGGTCTGTCTTTTTTGCTGCCTGGAATCCGTATGCTGGAAAATTTATCAAACTGAACAAAAACCAAGAATAAGCATGTCTCAGCAGGTACACAGTTAGACCCCCCAAAAAATAAAAATTACCCATTTTTTCAAAAAACAAAAAAAGATTTGGCGCAAAGAAACACAACTAATTACCCAGAACCTTTAAAAGCAAGCCAAAAAGTTTGATTATACAGTAGACCGGACACCATGTATTCCTAATCCCGAGTGAGAAACCGATCATCTACAATTAAAGGGGTTGAAAGCATAAATGAGAATGGGAAGGGGAGCAATACATAGGGAGAAAATAAACTACTGATACCCCCAAGAAGAAGAAAAAATTCAGTTGAAAGACATTTAAAGATTCCTAGCAAGACCTGAAGAAACTTTCCACATTATGAACCACATACACTGTGCAGCCATCCTCTTTTTCTCTTTGGTTCAGGAGACAAATAAACCCTGTTATGCCTCTTCAATTATGTGATGTCAACTGGGACTTTGCCAACATACAGTTTTTGCACTGTATGTAGACAGATAGACAGACAGATATAGATATAGATATAGACATAGATAGATACAGATAGATAGACAGACAGATAGACAGACAGACAGACAGATAGATAGATAAACATAGACAGATATAGACATAGACATAGACAGATAGAGACAGATATAGATAGATAGATAGATAGATAGATAGATAGATAGATAGATAGATAGATAGATAGATAGATAGAGACATAGATAGATAGATAGATAGATAGAGATATAGACAGATATAGACATAGATAGATAGATAGAGAGAGAGAGAGAGAGATAGAGATATAGACAGATATAGACATAGATAGATAGATAGATAGATAGATAGATAGATAGATAGATAGAGAGATAGAGAGAGAAAGACATAGATAGATAGATATAGAGACATAGACAGACAGACAGACACAGATAGACAGAGATAGATAGATAGGTAGATAAATAGATAGATAGATAGATAGATAGATAGATAGATAGATAGATAGATAGATAGATAGAGTCATAGATATAGAGACAAATATAGATATAGTGATATATAGATACAGACAGAAACAGACAGACAGACAGAAATACATACATATACAGTGAAGAACTGAGTCTTTAAAAGAATGGGGCAAATGTTGTAAAACAAATCTTCCAACGGCATAAACTTTCTGAAACTCCAAATTAGGTGGTATGGATCTAAGATATCAATTCTAACTAAAATCTGGATTAAATTGCCATTTCTGCAAATCAGGTGTTAATAAACACAGTTGCAGGAAAACTGTTTTCTATACCCTAAGGGGAAAAAATCTGCTCCTAGATATTTTTTTTTCTTCCCAAAATTATAATAGTTTTGTAATCTTATATTAAAGCATAACTCTTGACCATCAACATTTCTCTCCTTTTATCATTCCAGTAAGGCTATTTTGCAAGCCGCAATTTCTCCTGGATTCAGAAGAGGCCGACTACCACCTCAGGGCACGAATCCAATTTAATACAGTACTTGCAAAGAGAATGAATGCATTTCCTGCCCGAACACATCCTGCAAAAAAAGAAGCTCATCTTCTTGTAATCAGGTTTAGCACTGAATGTGTAAACTGTAAGTTACATTTTGTCAGGGTCCGCTTTGCTGTAACTTAACGTAATTACTTTTTGTTCCGCTTCCTTAAGGTGGTAGAGAAGAGATTGAGTTTCGTTTTGTAGGGCGACTTTTCAAGTACTTGAAAGATATATATTAGATTGATTAAGTATTTTTTTGAATTGAAATAAATAAGTTCTATGAATACTCGAACTGATAAGGTTGAATAAATTTAAGTTAAAATTGGATTAAAGAGACTGTATTTAGCATATTTAAAATTTTTGTTAGGATTATATAATAACTTTGTTTGACATACTGGGTTTTCTTTTGTTTTACCCTGTATTCATTTTGGGAAGTCGGGAGGGGGGGTAGGATAAAGGATTATAATAATGCACTCAACTGTAATACTAGCAATATATAAGAAAGAAATATTTATTGATCTAAAACAATGCATGTTTTATTTTGTTCGGGACAAAGTTGAATAAGAATGTATTAAGTTGAGTAGGGAATACTAGATGTATTGATTGTAATATGTATATATGTTTTGTTTTTGGATGTTTGTTTATTTTAACACCATGGCGTGACTTGAGCATTTTTTTTCTTTTTTTTCTGTCAAAATTAAAAAACCAATAAAATTTATTTTAAAAAAAACTGTCAGCCTGCTCAGTCTCAATCATCTTTAGTCAAAATTAAACTGTTCCTCTCTCGTTCCTTCTTCAGTTTCGCAATCCTCTTCCTTGCCTTTATCTGAAACAGACCAACTGCGGTGCCTGGTTCCAGTTCTCGCGGAAGGGGCACTTGACAATTTTGTGAGATTTTTGAAACTATGCTTCTGTGGACGCAAGCCTACAATTGCTTTTGCTTTCCAGGCAACAACACTGCTGACCTTTTGTTCAATCTGTGATTAATTACAAATCCAGGAATCTCTTCTTGTGTCAACTGTTACCAAGCCAGGTAAGACCTACACCTTTGATTACTTTCCACCAACTCTTTTAATTCATCAAGGCGGCGTTTGGTCGTCTGCAAATTTACTAAGTGTTTCCTTATCTGCTGAGGGAAGTTAGCCCAGAGAAGGAAGTATTAAAAGGGCAGAAAAATATATTTTTCCTCAAAAGGATTTAAAAAAAACAAAAAAAAAAAAACCTGGCCCCAAATTTATCTCTCTGCCCCAAGCAAGAGCTAGCCCCATACAAATGCCGATGTAGAACCATCAGAAAGCTGAAGCCAGGGCACCCAAGAAGACAAAGAGAAGATCTGCATGCCCCACCCAAACTCTAGAAGTCATTGGCCCCATCACCTGGGAGGCAGGATATGATAATAGGATTAAACCACAGATATCAAGGCTTAGAAAAACACTCAGAAATAGCCTCAAGGTTCATGCCACAGGAACTATTCCAAACAAGGCTAGAGGCAGTATAAAAACCTACTGCCCATGTGCTCAATTCCTCTTTTTTCCTCTCTGCTTTCTTGCAAGGACCATATTTCTGCTTCTTCAATAAACTGTAACCTTCTTCCCAAAGCAGTCGCCATGTTGCTTATTTATCCCGGCTTGGATGAACCAGGATGAAGACTTACTTCTGACACTGTCAACTTCGCAAGGCGCTCCAGACAGGAAGCATGCCCAGAGGTAGTGTTTCCCCGATAGTAAGACACCCCCGATTGTAAGACGTATCGGGGTTTTCAGGGGGTTGGCTAATATAAGCCGTACCCCGAAAGTAAGACATATCACTCCTGCCCACTTCCGCCTCCTGCTTAAAATACTTAAATACTTAAAATACTTAAATACTTAAAATACTTAAAATACTTAAAATACTTAAAATACTTAATATACTTAAAATACTTAAAATAAAACTGACAATTGTTTTCCAATCAATATAAGCCGTACCCCGAAAGTAAGACATAGTGGGGCTTTTGGGGATAAAAAGAAAGTAAGACACTTCTTCCTTTCGGGGAAACACGGTAGTACTGGTAAAGGAGAACGTTTGTCGCTCAGGGGTTGAAATGAGGGGTCCTGGGGGGGGGGCTCTGAGCTGGGTTGCTTCTTGCAGACATTTCATTACCCAAACCAAGTTACAGAAGCATCAGACTAGCACTACAGTAGTGGCCAAAATTGTGGAAACCTTTTGGGAAAAGTGTATTCTTGAGGTTTGATGGCTAATAACACCACTTTTTTTGGAGCAGTACCATAAAATTATATATCAGTGGAAAGATAATTTAATCAGAATGTAATGCAACAAAGTTTGTTCAATTATCTGTACTGTATTCTATGAAAAGTTATAGCCAAATAACCAGAAAAAGGAAGCACAACTTGCTTAGGTCGATATCAGGTAGCTTTCTTTCATCTGATTGTAGCCAATGGGCACGAGTGTTTAGAGAGCCAATCGGGTGTCATCTTGTTTCGGCAATGAGCCAATCAGATCACAGTAGGATTCAGTTCTTGATATCATGTGTTGAAGCTGAGAGGAGGACATTGGCCAGTGTGTTGTGTGATCACTATCAAGTTGGTTGGGGGGTTTTTTGTGTTCTTTCATTTAGTGAGCTTGCAAAACGTAATAAAACTGAAGTCATGGTGCAAAGAGTTGACTGGTTGCCCAGAAAGCCATGTCAAATAGTCTTATTAAGTGAAAAAAGGCTACAGTTATAAAGAAATTGGAAGAAAAATGAGTGGAAACTTAACCAAAGGTGGCATTTCTACTGTACACAAAACATGTTCTCCATAATCCATGCTGCCCTCTTGTAATCACTATACTATTTTCAAGGTGCTTACATGCTGATTGTGTAGCAACTGTTCTAGAATCTTCTTGGGTATCAATGTCAGAGTGTTTATTTATAACAGCGGTTCTCAACCTGTGGGTCGCGACCCCATTTGGGGTCGAACAACCATTTCACGGGGGTCGCCAAACACCGCAGTCCGCCATTTTTTTTGTCGGCCATTTTTTTTGGGTCAGCCATTTTTTGGGGGAGGGTCAGCCATTTTTTTCCCCTTTGCGATGCGGGCCCGCCATTTTTTTTTTTGGTCGGACATTTTTTTGGGGGGGGTCGGCCATTTTTTTTTTAGTCAGCCATTTTTTTCCCCTTTGCCATGCGGGCTGTCGCACCGCGCATGCGCGATGCACCCTGTTGTGCCGCGCATGTGTGATGCGCCGCATCGCACCGCACAAGCGCGATGCGCCCCGTCGCGCATGCGCGATGTGCCCCATCACAACGCGCATGCATGATGCCCGTCACATCGTGCATGCGCGGTGTGCCCCGTCACATCGCGCATGCGCGGTGTGCCCCGTCACACCGCGCAAGCGTGGCGCGGGCTGGGTTCGAGCCCCGGAAAAGGTTGACAACCGCTGATTTATAGCTTCTTAGATATAACTTCCATAGGTAAGGAGGGCTCTTCCAGTAATTTGGCACTTTACCAGATTTCTGGGGTTTCTTAAAGATTTGGCTAGGACATCAGTACATATCTTTAACACTGTAGAATACAATTAATCTATCCATTGAAATTTGAACTTATTCATTTTTTTTCTAGAAACTTGACCTGGAATCCTTTTTAACAAACTCATCTGTCCTCTTCAGAAAAAAAAGTGGTCAATAGAAATTAATACGCTTGTACTGCATTTTTTTCCTTTTAACTGGATACTTTAAATAAAATATATCAACAAGCAAAAGAGAAAATGTTTGAGGCAACAGTACATCAGTCCAAAGCAGGAAGCCAGAAGTAGATGATATGTTTAAATCATCCATTTCTAGGCCCAAGGAACTTCGCATGAGTAGGATATAAAAGCAAGCCATAATTCAACATAGAAAAGAAAGGATAAGGTGGTGACTGTGTTTCCACAAAACATAAAATCAGGACAATCATGCAACATCTTAAACACAGCAGGAATGATAGAAGGAGCTATAGAGTTTGGCTTTATATGTCAACAGTCAACTATACCCAAAGAAGCAGGACGCATAACAGATTATTTTCCAAAACAAATTCTCCTTAAATTTACAATAATGAAAACAAAATATCTTACCACATCATCTGTCAAAATCTTGAGGTGTAAGGGCTGTAAATGAAATAAATGAAACAAACCATCTGTTAAGGCGATTTAAGCTATTAAAAGTATAAATAAAATACTTAAAATACTTAAAGAAATGCTTTCACATAGAAGTGATAGGTCCTACTAGACTTTTCAAATTTAGGTGGAATATAAATGTATATGACTAGAGCTATGTGACCCAATATATGTATAATAAAAAAAAAATATTTCAAAAGACAGCACTCACTTAAAACACAATTAAACTGTTGTGTGTTTTGACATAAATGATGGTTTAGCACCATATGCAATCCTAGTGGACAATCCCTGAAATATGAGCCAGCCGTGTGCTGCAGCTGCCAAAAAAGCCAACTCAGTGCTGGGTTGCATTAACAGAGGGATAGAATCAAGATCACGTGAAGTGTTAATATCACTTTACAATGCCTTGGTAAGGCCACATTTGGAATACTGCATCCAGTTTTGGTCACCACGATGTAAAAAAGACGTTGAGACTCTAGAACAGCGGTTCTCAACCTGTGGGTCGTGACCCCATTTGGGGTCGAACGACCGTTTCACGGGGTCGCCAAACACCGCAGTCCACCATTTCCCCCCCACATTTCCCCTCGGCTATCACGAGCACGCCGCGCATGCGCGATTCGGGCTGTCACACCGCGCATGCGCAATTCAGGCCGCCGCGCGCGCAGCACATGCACGTTTTGGGCCGTCTCACGCGCCGCGCATGCGCGGTTTGGGCCATCACGCATGTGCGATGCAGGCCGTCGCGTCGCGCATGTGCAATTCGGGCCATCGCGCCGTGCATGCACGGCGCAGGTCGGGGTCGCGCCATGCATGGGCAGCGCAGGTCGGGGTCTCGGCCTGAAAAAGGTTGAGAACCGCTGCTCTAGAAAGAGTTCAGAGAAGAGCAACAAAGATGATGATCGGGGACTGGAGGCTAAAACATACAAGGAACGGTTGCTGGAATTGGGTATGTCTAATGAAAAGAAGGACTAGGGGGGACATGACAGCATTGTTCCAATATCTCAGAGGTTGCCCCAAAGAAGAAGGAGTCAAGCTATTCTCCAAAGCACCAGAAGACAGGGCAAGAAGCAATGGATGGACACTAATCAAAGAGAGAACCAACCTAGAACTAAGAAGAATTTTCCTGACAGAACAATTAATCAGTGGAATGGCTTGCCTTCAGAAGTTGTGGGTGATCCATCAGTGGAGCTTGTTAAAAAGAGATTGGACAGCCATTTATCCAGAATGGCACAGAGCAAGGGTCCCCAACCTGTAAGCCAAGGCCCATGATGGGCCCCAGGCTATTGGCCACTGGGATGCATGAGTGGCTGGCCGGTGCACGCTTGTGTACATGCATAACACCACTCGCGCAAGCGTCATGGGCGTTCCCCACTCATGCAAATGTTGCCACAAGTGTCACGGGCGTTTGTGGCCACACTCGCACGAGCACCTCAGTCTTTGGTGGCCCCACTCGTGAGAGTATCGTCGCAAATTAAATTAATAAATAAATAAATGTTGTGGGCATTTGCAGCCCTTGTGAGCAACAGGTGTTTGTGGCCTTGCATGTGCGTGCGTTCATCCCCCCCCTCCCCCACTCTGGGCCATCAACCCCAAAAGGTTGAGGAATTCTGGTATAGGGTCTCCTGCTTGACGAAGGGGTTGGACTAGAAGATCTCCAAGGTCCCTTCCAACTTTGTTATTCATATGCTATAAGCTGCTGGGATGCTCCCAGCCATAACGGTATAGTTATATACATTGCATGAATGAAACCATTGCTTAATAGCTGAGGGAAAAATGAAAACACACAACAGGGTTCTTCATACTTGGCCCTTTGATGACTTGTGGACTTCAGCTCCCAGAATTCCTTAGCCAGGCACGCTGGCTGAGGAATTCTGGGAGTTGAAGTCCACAAGTCATCAAAGAGCCAACTTGAAGACCCCTGTCTTAAATCTAACAAACAAAATGGAGGCTGGCTGAGGAATTCTGGGAGTTGAAGTCCACAAGTCGTAAAAGAGCCAAGTTTGAAGACCCCTGTCTTAAATCTAACAAACAAAATGGAGGCTGGCTGAGGAATTCTGGGAGTTGACGTCCACAAGTCATCAAAGGGCCAGGTTTGAAGACCCCTGACGTACAACTTCCAACTAACCTTCTCTTTTCATATAAACAACTGTTGTTGTTTTTTGCACTTTGTTAAGTAGTAGCTCAACCAATCTATTTTACTGGCTATGTTTGTCCTTCAGCTTAAGCTTATCAGATGTGACACCTTTTGCTGAAGATGGGACTTGCTCCATTCAGACAAAGCAATATAAAGATCTGAGGATATTATTATCTTCTGGAAATGTCCCTGTGAGGAGAGACAAGCTCAACAGAAGGGCCAAAACTCTCTGCAGGTTTTCCCTCTTCAGAATGCACCTCAACTAGCAGAGATTATGAAAACTGTAAATACGAGTTTGCAACATTAAACCTGTCTGTTGCAAGGCAGTATAAGCATCTACTTATTGTATTAAAAATAAATATGAAATAGCGCCTTTTTCCTTGTTTTTATGTTGCTACTTTAGGTGGCTGCTTTTCAGTGTAAGCTCAGAGGAACTGACAATAAAAAAAAAAAACCCAGACAACAAAAAAAAATATGTAACAAAGTAAGAAGCATCAGAACAAATAGAAACTGTTGCACAAAAGAAATACTGCCTATGATCTTAAGCAAGTAAGTCAAAGCTTTCGCTTAGCAATAAAAAGGAAAGAAACACAGCAACTTGTATAACCCCTTGGGGAAGATAAACCTGATCTCTGAATTCTTCACCATCTGCCTCAGCTGCAGAACTCAATATGTAGTAGTTCTTGTACAGCAGCGGTTCTCAACCTTTTCCGGGGCTCGACCCCGGCCCGCATCGCGCATGCGCGGCGCGACGGGGCGCAACGCAAAGGGGAAAAAATGGCCGACCCCCCCAAAAAATGGCCGGCCAAAAAAAATGGCAGGCCTGCATCGCGCATGCGCGACAGCCCGCATCGCAAAGGGGAAAAAAATGGCCGACCCCCCCAAAAAATGGCCGACCAAAAATATATATATATATGGCGGACTGCGGTGTTTGGCAACCTCCGTGAAATGGTCGTTCGACCCCAAATGGGATCGCGACCCACAGGTCGAGAACCGCTGTTGTACAGGGAAAAAGACAGTCTTTCAACTAATTTTGGATAAAAGTTGTAACAAAGAAGCTAAGCCATGATAGCTTTTACACAAATTCCTCATTACAATAGAACAGCAACAGCACTTAGACTTATATACAGTTTCACAGTGCTTTACAGGCCTAAGTGGTTTACAAATGTTAACATATTGTCCCCAACAATCTGAGTCCTTGTACCAACCTAGGAAGGGTGTGTAGGAAAGCCCCCTCCTCTCCCCAGAATAATATATTCTTTAGTCTTAATATTAAACAGAGACCTCTTTTCCAAAATGCAGCCTGCCTGCAGATCATTTTTCCAGCCTCTTTCTCCAGGCTTGGAATCAGACCAGACTTTACTTCCACTAGATAACTTGAGAAGATTTGCCAGGATTTTGATCACCCGATCCATTGAAAAAATATTTATTGCGTTTTACAATCTTGCTAATAAAAAGTCTATAAAAGTGTTGTGTCCAAAATATTTGCTTTATCAACTATATTGACCTTTGGTCTCTGCGTGACCAAATTACCAATGAGACCATAGTGAAATTACCAATGAGACCATAGTGTAGCGTCAGGCTGATGTCCAAGAATATTTCTGGGGCCTATATACACCACAAAGAAAGAAAGTAAAAAAGCAAAGTGTAGTGGTACCTTGGTACTCAACTGCTTTGAAACCTATCGAATTTGGTATGCAATGCATTTTTACGCAAAAATTTTGTCCCAGTATTCATCATTTGTTTCGTACTCAAAGCACAGATTAGAACTTGTCATTGTTGGCTGCCTTGTGACTCACTATATTATTCCTTATGGGAAAAATTTGCTTGGTACTCATCATTTTTGATACTCATTGCGCCAATTAACGATGAGTACCGAAGTACCACTGTATATGCAAATCTCCTGAAACTCTAGGGCAGGGGTAGGCAACCTCGGCTCTTTTATGACTCATGGACTTCAATTCCCAGAATTCCTGAGTCAGCATGCTGACTCAGGAATTCTGGGAGTTGAAGTCCATGAGTCATAAAAGAGCCGAGGTTGCCTACCCCTGCTCTAGGGAGAAAATTGGAGACATAACCAATCAATTTTCCTTTCACAAGCAGTCAGGCCATCAATCCCAACTTCTCCAAGAGGTCAAAGATCCCCTTAACGCAGCCTCAAATGGTTTGCCATGCCTGCCCAAGAACCAATTAACTCTTTTTCCAACAAAAGGTTGCTGGGCAACCTGTCACCACGCCATGGGCAACCTGTTTGTAAGGTCTGTTACTCCAAGCTCTCACCAGAAGAAACTAGTCACACCTTTATCATCCTAATATATCAGAGGTAACCCCCAAATGCTTGGTCAATCCTGCCCAGTGCCTGTCACTTCCCTTCCCGCTAAAAGGCCACTTTGCAACTGGTACAAGGAATCCCTTTGTGGTAGGTAAGGGACCCCCTCAAGGCCCCTTCCTTATGCCCTAATACAGAGGCAATCACTTTCTTATCCCTGCACAATGTGGGTAAATTTAAAAAGGGTGCTTTAAAATCAATAGGAGCAGCCTTTTGGCAGTGTATAAGGGCCCCTCCCAAGCCCCCTTCCTTATGCCCTAATGCAGGGGTCTCCAAACTTGGCAATTCTGGGAGCTGAAGTCCGCAGGTCTTAAAGTTGGCAAGTTTGGAGACCCCTGCCCCAATCAACCCCAATCACCCCCAATACTCTTCCTTCCAAAGCAACAGTAACCACTTCCTCACCCCTCCCCAGACACAGGTCAATTTCCTTCTCACTAAAAGGGCATTTTGAAACCACTAGGAGCAGCCCCTTTGCGCGTGTCCCCTTCCACATGCCCTAATGCAACCTCTGTCATTTTCTTATCCCTTCCCAGTGCAGGTCAATTCCCTTCCCCCAAAAAGGGTGCTTTAAAATCAGTTAGGAGGACCCCTTTCGCAGTGTGCAACGGACCCTCCCAAGCCCCCTTAAGCCTGGCAAGATTTGTTTTTCTCACCATGTACAGTATATCTAGACACCCAGACTAGACTGTGTTGTTTCTCTGGAGCACATATGTATGTGTAGGTGGGCATATGCATAATATATTTTATTTATTTATCGTCATTGTTTATGCAGTGTCTGTTTGGGGTGGTTACCCTTTGAGAGCTGAATGCACCTGAATTTTAATGTATGCTGAGTAGTGTACACTTAAAGTGACAACAAAGTTATTATTCTATTCTATTCTATTCTACTATTCTATTCTATATTCTGTTATATTCTATTTTCTATTCTATTCTATTTTCTATATTCTATTCTATTTTCTATTCTCTCTAATTCTATTCTATTTTCTATTCTATTCTCCTACTCTCCTATCCTATCCTATTCTATTCCTAAGCCTCCTTCCTTATGCACTAATGCAACCTCTGTCATTTTCTTATCCCTTCCCAGTGCAGGTCAATTCCCTTCCCCAAAAAAGGGTGCTTTAAAATCACTTAGGAGGTAGAAATTCAGTATCCTGAGGTAGAAATTCAGTACGCTTTTCCAGTATTAAAGCAATCAACATTAGATCTGGGCTCATATTAATAAGCTGTCCTCATAAGACCTGAAAATACAGCTCTTGTATATGGTCTATCTACTATATCTAGTCTATCACATATTGTTCATTCGCGCTTCAGAATTAACTTCGTCTCAGTAATAGTGCAATCTTTTATAATCCCTAACAAAAGATCCTGAGGTAGAAATTCACTAACCTGAGTTAGAACTACTGAGACGAATTTACTTCTAAAGCTCGAATGAACAATAGGTGATAGACTAGAAACAGTAGATAGACCATATATAAGAGAAACACCAATCAAATAAAAGGTAACAGGCGTATAGTTGAGGCTTGACGTGAGGAGTGAGGAATGTTTACTAAACCAGACGTTTACAAAGACTGATCCTTAGAGTTGTATTGCAGTCATAAAAGAGCCGAGGTTGCCTACCCCTGCTCTAGGGAGAAAATTGGAGACATAACCAATCAATTTTCCTTTCACAAGCAGTCAGGCCATCAATCCCAACTTCTCCAAGAGGTCAAAGGTTATATGATTGCTTTTTAATATGATCTTATGTTTAATGCTGATGGTTTTAATAAAATAATTTTTTACAAAAAAAAATCAGTTAGGAGGACCCCTTTCGCAGTGTGCAAGGGACCCTCCCAAGCCCCCTTAAGCCTGGCAAGATTTGATTTTCTCGCCATGTACAGTATATCCAGACACCCAGACTAGACTGTGTTGTTTCTCTGGAGCACATATGTATGTGTAGGTGGGCATATGCATAATATATTTTATTTATTTATCGTCATTGTTTATGCAGTGTCTGTTGGGGGTGGTTACCCTTTGAGAGCTGAATGCACCTGAATTTTAATGTATGCTGAGTAGTGTACACTTAAAGTGACAACAAAGTTATTATTCTATTCTATTCTATATTCTGTTCTATTCTATTTTCTATTCTATTCTATTTTCTATTCTATTCTATTTTCTATTCTATTCTATTCTCTATTCTATTCTATTTTCTATATTCTATTCTGTATTCTATTTTCTATTCTCTCTAATTCTATTCTATTTTCTATTCTATTCTCCTACTCTCCTATCCTATCCTATTCCTAAACCTCCTTCCTTAAGCCTCCTTCTATTCCTAAGCCTCTATTCTAGTCCTAAGCCTCCTTCCTTATGCACTAATGCAACCTCTATCATTTTCTCATCCCTTCCCAGTGCAGGTCAATTCCCCTCCCAATAAAAGGGTGCTTTAAAATCACTTAGGAGGAGCCCTTTCGCAGCTCCCTCCCTTGTGCCCTAATTGTCAAGTTTGGAGACCCTCCCTTCCTTACACCCCAATGCAGGGGTCCCCAAAGTTGGCAATTCTGGGAGTTGAAGCCCACGAGGCTTAGAACAATGCAACCCCAATCACCCTTCCTCTCCCCTTGCCCAGGAGCAACTCCATTTCCTCCTGCCCCCCCCACTCGCCCACCCACCCCCAAAAGCTGTCCGGGACAGCAGCAGCAGCCCCCCCCCCGCTACTTACGAACTTGGCTTTCTTGCTGCTGCCGCCGCTGCTTCCCTCCGAGCCGAGCGCCTCCGCGGCCTGCCTGCGGGGCGGCGGGTTCTTCCCGCGGGGACCCCTCTGCATGGCGGCCTCTCGGAGAGGCGGCGGCGGCCGAGACTGGCCCGACTCCCAAATTCCCCCGGCTCGAATTCTCCCGCCGCTCTGGCCACGCCCCCTCCGGCGCAGACGTCGCCCAATCCCAGGGCCGCGCGTGCCGGAAAGCGGCCTCCGGATTGGGCGAGCGCGGGGACCAATCGCCGCTCGTCTTAACCGTCGTCTGGGTGGGGTGGGGGGGTGAGGGGAAGGGAGGGGAGGAGGAGGGGGCGGACCCGCGCTGACGTCACTCGCCCGCTGAGGAGCCTCCGCCTCAGCGGAGGTGTCACTCCGGAGTCGCTACTCCTCGGAGTAAGGCGGGGTAGTAATTCCTTTTGGGGTGTGTGTGTGATGCCGTTGGGTGCTTCTGGCCGGTGTGGGTGTAGGTAAATTGGGTAGTGAAGGAGAAACGCACACATAGGATGCCAACTGTCATATGTATATATTTATTTTATGAATTAAGCTTATTTATATTTATTTATGTTATTCGTTTTATTGATATATTTAATTTATTTAGCTAACTTATTTATGTTCTATATTTAACTATTTATTTTGTTGATTTATTTGACTTATTTATTTTTATATTATTTATTTATAGTATTTATTTAACTTGTTTACTTTTATATTGATTTATTTATATTATTTAACTTATTTATTTTTATATTTATTTTATTAATTTATTTATATTATAATAATAATAATAAAGTTGGAAGGGACCTTGGAGGTCATCTAGTCCAACCCCCTGCTCAGGCAGGAGACCCTATGCCATTTCAGACAAATGGCTGTCCGGTCTCTATAATTTATTTAACTTATTTATTTTCTATTATTCATTTTATAGTTTTATTTATATTATTCATTTTTATATTACTTCTTATATTTATTTATATCATTGTATTTATTTAAATTATTTAAATTTATAAATTATGAATCCTTAATTATTTTAAATTATTATTTAAAAAAATATTTATTGATACATTTGTTTGCTGCCCACCCTGCCTCCCCGTGGGGCTACTCTAGGCAGCTGGCACCAGTAAAAAAAGAAGAGAAATGAAAAACGCCTGTATAACAGAACAGAATAAAATAATAGAACAATAACAGGGACAAGGGAACTCAACCGGAAGAAATTGCATCGATATGATAACCAAATCTAAGCAGGATAAATGTATAATGATAAATAAATGCATTCATGAAAATAGAATAACACATATGTACATTTTTTTATTAAGAGTGTCTTCATACAAAATACCAATGAAAATAATGATAGGAAAAAAAGGGAAAGAAAGGGACAGAAAAATGTGGGATAAAGGGGAAGAATTAAAAAAAAATGACTTCCAACTTTTTTTCAGCGCAGTGAAACACTAACTAAATTTACAGCCTCGACTTTTTACTGTTACATTCTTAGTAAGTACCAACCATTTCCTTAACAATTAATCAGAAAATTCCAAAGGCAGAATTTCATTTTTCAAGCACAAAGTTTAGAAGCTGTTACCAAGTGGAAACAAAAGTAGATGTATACTTTTCTCTTTACAACAGTTAATTTTGCCCTCTCTGTTGGCTCTGTCGGGTTTTTTTCCGATCATTCTTTTCATGGTGGGAGTTGACTTCTCTTTCCATTTTTGTGCATATAGGATTTCCACCACTATACGGTGTATAATATATGTAATAACAAAGTTCCAGATTTTCTTTCAAGCTTCTTATCCAATATTTCTTTTAAAAAAAAGCTGCTGGTTTCAAGTTTTGTATTCATCTTAAGGGTCTTCAGCACTAAAGCGTGAATCTGGCCTCAATATATCTTTGCGTTATTACAAATCCACCCAAGATGATAACAAGTTCCTTCTTTACATTTCCAACACACATTCTGAAACATTGTTATACATCAGCGGTTCTCAACCTGTGGGTCGCGACCCCATTTGGGGTCGAACGACCATTTCATGGGGGTCGCCAAACAATGCAGTCCGCCATTTTTCTCCCCTTTTCCTTAGCTGTGCTACTCCCTCTTATTCTATTGGCTTTTGAAAGCCAATAGAATAGACTCTCTTGAATAGAGTCTAATTCTATTGGCTTTCAAAAGCCAATAGGAATTGTCCAGGCTGTCTCTGCCCTGCTGAGCCCGCCAAAAGTCCCAGTCTGCAAACGGTGCTGCAAGTTGTCTGCAGCGAAGGCGAGCTCTCCGGAAGTTTCCACCCCTCCCTGCTGAGCAACTACTAAAAATGTAAGTAAAAGAGGGCCAAGGGTGGGAGGTGGGAGGCCAGCGGGCGCAGGGAGGGTTGCTGGCGTGCGTGGGGCCTGGTGGGTGCCTTACCTCCCTTGGGCTGGGCCAGCTGGTGGCCCAGCCGGTGGTCGCCCTGCGCCGTCGCTGCCTCTTGCCAGCTACGCCTCGGCCGGCACAGGGGGCGGCACCATGCATGCGCGGCGCTCCCGGGCAGGGAAAGTTTTCGACTTACAACCGGTTGGGAAGTCCTCAACTTACGACCGGTTGGGAAGTCCTCGACTTACGACCGGTTGAGGGTCGCGGCATTAAAAAGGTTGAGAACCACTGTTATACATCTTTGACAATTTGTCAGGCATTAGCTGCCAACAATACATCGTTTTGTAAAAGGTTATAGCTCAGTGTAAATGCCAAAGCATTAATCCATGTGTTTTCCTATTGTTCAAGCATGATGTTATACAGGTAGTTCTCAACAACAGCTCATTTAGTGACCGTTCAAAATTACAACGGTACTGAAAAATGTGACTTACGACCGTTTTTCACAGTTACGACTTTTGCAGCGTCTCCATGATCATGCGATCAAAATTCCGATGCTTGGCCACTAATTCCTATTTACGACAGTTGAAGTGTCCCGGGACCCTGTGATCACCTTTTGCGACCTTCTGACAAACAAAGTCAATGGGAAAGCTAGATTCAGCTAACAACTGGGTTACTAACTTATCAACTGCAGTGATTTCATTTCACAAATGTGGCAAGAAACCAAATGTACAGGTATAGTATAGGTGGTACCTTGCTCAATAATAGTAACTGTGAGAGGGATCTCGGAGTCCTAGTGGACAATCACTTAAAGAGGAGCCAGCCGTGTGCTGCAGCTGCCAAAAAAGCCAACACAGTTCTAGGCTGCATTAACAGAGGGATAGAATCAAGATCACGTTAATACCACTTTACAATGCCTTGGTAAGGCCACACTTGGAATACTGCATCTAGTTTTGGTCACCACGATGTATAAAAGATGTTGAGACTCTAGAAAGAGTGCCGAGAAGAGCAACAAAGATGATTAGGGGACTAGAGGCTAAAACATATGAGGAACAGTTGCTGGAATTGGGTATGTCTAGTTTAATGAAGAACGGATGAAAACTAACCGAAGAGAGAAGCAACCTAGAACTATGGAGGAATTTTCTGACTGCTAGAACAATTAACCAGTGGAACCACCTGCCTCCAGAAGCGGTGAATGCTCCAACACTGGAAGTTTTTAAGAAGAGACTGGACAGCCATTTGTTTGAAATGGTATAGGGTTTCCTGCCTGTGCAGGGGGTTGGACTAGATGACCTCCAAGGTCCCTTCCATCATCATCATTATTATTATTATTATTATTATTATTATTATTATTATTATTATTTGGGGCGAAACGTACTTGACAAACGTCTCACTTAACAACAGAAATGTTAGTCTCACTTGTCATCATATGTGTACTCAAAATTCTTTGGCCACTGACTCATACAATGCTTGACATACTCATTTTCCAGGTTCAGGGCATCTTTCAATTATCGTAGAGCAACTGATCTTAGTAGTATTGTAATTTCCATCATGGCTATTAATCTACCATAAACACAAAACAATTTGTATCTTATTTCCCTCTCAATTTGTGGCAATAAATCACATACCTGAAATTACCTGTTGTGTAAAAGGTACAGTTATGTCATCCCAGTTAGTCATCTGTAAAAAAAAAAAAAAGACCTTAAGTCAGAGGTCCCCAACCTTTTTTTTTTATTTAAAAATTCCTTTATTAAAACAATCAGCATTGAACATAAAATCTTTGTATGCATCAAACATCATAGCATCTGATATACAACACTAAGTATTATTCTTTGTAAACGTCTGGTTTGGTAAACATTTTTCACTCCTCACATCAAGCCTCTACCTTTTAAAGGGCATCAGGGATCGGTTCTGTGGAGAAAGTTTTTTCCGTAGACTGGAGAGTGTGTGGTTTTGTGTGCTGCCTGCATCCCATGGATGGGGCTTTGCTTGTTTGTGCGGACCGGTTGCTGGCATGCCGTGGCCCGGTTCCGGTCCACGGACCGGGGATTGGGGACCCCTGCCTTAAGCACTAAGATCTGAACTAAGGAGAAATTTCCTGACAGTTAGAACAATTAATCAGTGGAACAACCTGCCTCCAGAAGCTGTGAATGCTCCAACACTGGAAGTTTTTTTTTTTTTTAAAGAAGAGACTGGATGTATGCCAAACAGCAAGTGCTAAGATTGGATTAGAATTAACTGTCTTAAGGAACACTTGCCAATTATCTTTGATCCAGGAAAAAAAAAATAACGCGTATGTGAAGTTATTTCTACAAAAATAGACTTGGAAAGAACGTCTGTTTTGTTTTTGCTTTTTTATAATACCACATTCTGACATTCCACACATTCAGTGCTAAATAGTAGAAGACTGGACTTATACCAGATTTTATCACTGCTGTCATGTGGAGGAGCCCATTTTTAATGAACAGAAGAAGTTAAACAATCACACACATGCTGTGAGGGAAAAAAGGAACATCTGCTATCCCCGATCATTACTTGACTACTCAGGTGTATACAATGTATACAATAATTGTTTTGTTCCGTGGGCATTACGAACCTATCACCTACCAAATATCAACTTCGTGGGGGGAAATCCCCACTTGCATATTGATCGAGATACCCCTTATCCCACTGAATTGCATAATTTAAAGGTCTGGTCATGTTTGGGGTGAAACAGCACATATTCCAAATTTTACACTCTGTTCTCTGTGGATTTCATAACGGGTGTCTCAGACATACAAAGCAGATGGCCTTCAAAACGCATAGTTTTAATCTATTGCTGGGAGAATAAGGATAGTACTGCATAAACCTTCATATGTGTCCCTTTTTTTGCAACCCAAATCCATATGGCCCCGTGTTTTTAATTATTTGCGATGAGATACATAGCACTAACAGGATTATTATAAAGATTTGCATACTTATGTTACAGAATGTATGTTACGGCTGGGTTTGCCCATATGTTTATAAGCCAGTGATTCTCAAATAGGGTAAATTACACCTTTTTTATGTTACAAACGTACTCCATTACAACAGAAATCTAATTTTGTTTGTAAATAAGAATCCTATAAACGTTTTGAAGATTGAGCTTGGTCTCAGAAGGATATATGTTGTCGAGAGTTGTGAATATATTTGCTGACAAGCTAAGCCTCCAAAAAACTAAACTAAAAATGTTAGATTTTGAAAAATCGCCATTTATTTATTTATTTATTTTATCAAAATTCTATGCCGCCCCTCTCCTAAGATTCGGGGCGGCTCACAACAACAATACAGCTACATACATATATTTATATGAAAGAAAGTTCTCTGCCAAGTAATCTGGAGCAGGGATAATTAACCTGTTGTCAACCAATGAAAATATATCATTTGGCTGGTCAATGAAGAGTAATAATGGTACTTTGATTGTTTACATCAGAGAAACCATTCAGAAGCACACACCATGATCTGCCCTAAAAGAACTCAACAGAAATAAGTTTGTCAGAAAAAAAAGAAAATGTGAAAAAAAGCAGCAATGACCACAGCGAAAGAATTTGATGTAGGACATTTAATCCTATTCCAGAATGTAACACTGTTTCATTGATTATAAATCGTATCAACAAGGAGAAGTCATGTTCCTTGATAAAACACCTCTTCCAAACAAACATTGATCCTACTTTAAAATACAGTTGTTGTTGTTGTTGTTGTTGTTGTTAGTTGTGAAGTTGTGTTCGACCCATCGCAACCCCATGTACAATGTTCCTCCAGGCCTTCCTGTCCTCTACCATCTTCTGGAGTCCATTTAAGCTCAGGCCTACTGCTTCAGGGACTCCATCCAGCCACCTCCTTCTCTGTTGTCCCCTTCTTCTCTTGCCCTCAATCTTTCCCAGCATCAGGCCCTTCTCCAGGGAGTCCTTCCTTCTCATTAGGTGGCCAAAGTACTTGAGTTTCAACTTCAGGATCTGGCCTTCTAAGGAGTAGTCGGGGTTGATATCTTCTAGGACTGACCAGTTTGATCACCTTGCAGTCCAAGGGACTCGCAGGAGTCTTCTCCAGCACCAGAGTTCAAAGGCCTCAGTTCTTTTGCACTCAGCCTTTCTTATGGTCCAGCTTTCACAGCCATACATTGCAACTGGGAAAACCATGGCCTTGACTATACGTACTTTTGATGGCAGGGTGATGAACAGACCTTAAAATCTGATGAAATGTCAGATCAAGCTCTGGAGGAAAAAAGTGCTTAGTCATAGAATTGATAGTTAAAACTCTGAAACTAAAGGCAACGACAAATACACTTATTTATTGATTTATATGATTGCCATCTTAAACAATTCTGGATGACTCACAACAACAATAAAACCAGTCAGGGGTCCTTGGTGGTCTCTGAGCGTGGTTGTTTTCTTGCAGACATTTCATTACCCAAACCAAGTAAATAAGTGCTAGGCTAGCACTGATGATGTTACCTAGTTTGGGTAATGAAATGTCTGCAAGAAAACAACCACGCTCTCAGAGACCACCAAGGACCCCTCATTTCAATGCTGAGCTGCAACTATTCTCCTTTATTAACGAAACCAGTAACCATAAAACAGAAAAACAATTGATCAAAACCCCTCCATCTTAATTTTATCTCCTGCCTGAATGATCCTTCCCAATGTATCCTCTTCCAGCCAATACAAAAATAAGTTTGAAAGGCTTTATTCTGAATAATAGCCAGGACTGAGCTGAGTATCTGGAAACAGAACATCTAAGATGTAGAAACTTCAGAGTCTGTATTTGTGCTCTTCTGATCTGCTAGCAGAAGAGGCAAAGACAGAGCCACAAGAGCCTTTGAGAACTGGGCGGGGTTATACCACTTTAGTGTTAATTCTACTTTACAACACCTTGGTAAGGCCTCACTTGGAATACTGCATCCAGTTTTGGTCACCACGATGTAAAAAAAGATGTTGAGACTCTATAAAGTGTACAGAGAAGAGCAACAAAGATGATTAGGGGACTGGAGGCCAAAACATATAAAGAACAATTGCTGGAATTGGGTATGTCTACTTTAATGAAGAGAAGGATGAGGGGTGACAGGATGAGGGTTTCACGGGGGTCGCCGGACACTGCGGTCCGCCATTTTGTTTTTTTGTTTTTGTCTTTGTTTTTTTGCCTGTCACGTGCGCACCGTGCATGCGCGGATCGGCCCGCCGCGCATGCGCGGTTCGGGCCATCGTGCGCACATGCGCGGATCCGTGGATCGGCCCGTCGTGCCGTGCATGCGCGGTTCGGGCCGTCACGCGTGCATGCGCGGATTGGACCATCGCGCGCGCGTGGCGCGGGTTGGGGTCACACGCGCGTGGCACGGGTTGGGGTCGCGCGCGCGGCGCGGGTCGGAGTCGCGCCGTGCATGGGTGGGGCAAGTGGGGTCTTAACCTGAAAAAGGTTGAGAACCACTGATTTAAATCATGCCTCCTTGCTTGCTCAGGTTCATTATCTCTTGAAGATGTCATAGGTACCTAAGTACTTGATGAGTCCCTGTCTCCTCAAGTTGCTGCCTATGCCAAATAAGCCTGCAGGTTCTTCGGACTGAAAGTCCATTTTGTTTCCTTCTTCAACCTGTGACTCGGAGGATTCAGAAGGTTCATCAGACAGTGCCAGAGTAAATGCAGTACTTGTGTGTCAAATGAGTTGGAAGATATTGAAGGGAAAGCTCAATCCTCACATTAATTCACCACTTTCATGACCACAAAACAGCACAGATTTTTACATTGTGAAGAACTTGAGGAAACAACAATAGGTCAAGACGGTTACTCTATTTTAACTCTCTGGAATCTTATTATCTTTCTCATGGTTGGGTTAATAAAAGTCTTTGCATTGTGAAAAAGTAAACAATAATAAGCATTATTTTCTACACAGTGGAGCACTGGTTGCAAATGCAATCAGCTCTGTGGTAAGTGCTGTGCTACACAAAGCCATGAAAACGGTATTTTGCTTAACAGTAGGATACTTAAATCCTACTTGAACAAAATGGTAGTAACTGTGATTCTCCTTTGCCCAGAGGTCAGATGGTTATTAAGAAGAAAAGGGTCCACACGGATGTATGAACTGAAGAATAATAAGCTTGCTTTCTTTACTTCAGAAACAGAGGAACATTGTGAATTATTGCAATAGCAATTGACATTTGGTCCGTGATGTTGCTTCATTTAATAATAATAATAATAAAGTTGGAATGGACCTCAGAGGTCATCTAGTCCAACCCCCTGCTCAGGCAGGAAACCCTATACCATTTCAGACAAATGGCTGTCCAGTCTCTTCTTAAAAACGTCCAGTGTTGGAGCATTCATCGCTTCTGGAGGCCGGTTGTTCCACTGGTTAATTGTTCTCACTGTCAGGAGGTTTCTCCTTAGTGCTAGGTTGCTTCTCTCCTTGATTTAGTATGGATACCTTTGAATGCTGAAACAAGATAAACTTCAGAATGCAAGGTAAAGCTGAAAAGGTCAAGGCACGGTGTACAATCCAAAAGCAAGGCAAGAGTTGCAACGACCAGAAAACACACACCTAGGAAATGAACACATTGTCCTAGTATCCCTTCCATCTGTTTGCTGGGCTAAATAGCCAGCTTCTGGTGCAGCCCATCAAGAAGGGCAAGGCTTTCTCCTCACGAGTAATCAGGCTGACCTTCTCTGCTCCTGCCTTTTCTCTGCCCTACATGTTCTCAGTGCAGAAGGTAGTTCCATTTTCCTCATCTCTGACTGGCTGCAGCTGCATGCTTTCCCCACCTGAAGCCTCAGGGCTGTCCTGCTGCAGCTGCGCTTCAACCAAATCCCTCTCAATGGCAGCTTAGAGCTATTAACCAACTCCCCTCCAGAGGTGCATGGAACCGATTCATCTTCCTCTGAGCTGACCTCTAGAGAGGTATCTGGAGAAGCATCTGGGGGAGTCATCACAACCAGGTGCCAAATATCCAAATTTCTTTTTCTTTTTTTAAGATTTTATTAATTTTCCAATTTTACATTTGAGTATTTAAAAAGCCATGTGGTGACTGGGTTAATCAATAGCTCAATAACAAAATCTCTAGGGCAAATCTCAGGTTACAACATCAGATATTTCTTCTCTTTTTTCTGAACGTTTACTGTCTCGTATTCAAACTAGTACATTTCTAATTATATCAACTCAATAAAAACATCATTATTACATTTATCAATACATTTTAGCTTATATATATCTTCATTACATTCAATCTTCATAAACTATCCATACCCTGTTATTAATTTTTACGTAATTTTTAATTGCTCATCAGTATTCCAATTTAACCTTTGATAGCCATAATTTCCCTTATCTCACTTCATAACAAACTATAATATCCAAAATACACATTTTATCTATCTAAATGTAATCTTGTTCTATTTCCTAAAAAGTTACCTATTTCCCACCATATTAAATCATCTTCTTAATAATACAGTAACCTCTTTAATAAATCAAGACCATTATATATATATATTGCCTGGGTTAATCAATAAATCAAACATTTTAGAACATAACATAAGAACATAAGAAGAGCCATGCTGAATCAGGCCAAAGCCCATCGAGTCCAGCATTCTGTGTCACACAGTGGCCCACCAATTGTACATGGGGATCTTGAGCAGAAAGAGAAGGCAAAACCCTCCCTTTCCCTTGACCCCCAACAAATGGTACTCAAGGGAATCCTGCCTGCCTCAACCAACATAGAGGCGGCACATGGACATCCGTTTTAATAACCACCGATACACTTGGCATCCATGAATCTGTCTAACCCTGCCTTGAAGCTATCAAGGCTGACAGCTGTCACAACCTCTTCTGGAAGTGAATTCCATAAACCGACGACCCTCTGGGTGAAGAAATATTTCCCTTTATTTGTCCTCACTTTCTTACCTATGAGCTTTAGGGAGTGCCTTGTCCTAGTATTGTGTCCCATGCATGATTTTATACACTTCGATCAAGTCACCCCTTAAACGCCGTCTTTCAAGGCTGAAGAGACCAAGGCGTTGCAATCTGGTTTCATAAGGGAGGTGCTCCATTTCCTTGATCATTCTTGTTGCCCTTTTTTGCACCTTTTCCAGTTCTATTATATCCTTCTTGAGGTGCGGTGACCAGAACTGTACACAGTACTCCAAGTGATAATTAATTTTCTTTTCCCTTTTAGATCTAATTTTTCAATATCAAACAAATCAAATTCTTATTTTCAACTGATTTCCAACTATTTTAAATCTAATAACCAAAATTCCCCTTATCCCAACATCTCCCTTTAACCCTGTAATTGACAATATAAAATCCCCTCTAATGAATCAAAACCCCAAATTTCAATCACATGACCAAGGGGTGCTGCCACAGTTGTTAAGTGTGAAAAACAGCTGCAAGTCGCTTTTTTTCAGTGCTGTTGTAACTTTGAACAATCACTAAGCAAACTGTCGTAAATCGAGGACTGCCTGTGTTCCCAAAATGCTGCTGCGCCAAACACTTAAGGAGATACATCCACCAGGTCTGGTTCTAGATTTTTTGGGCCTCCCCCAGGCAAAAAAGTCATATTGTGGTTTGTATCAAAGCTATAGTATTGAGATCTAACTCAAATCCCTCCTGGTCAGTTGAAAAGAAACATAGACCTGGAACACGAAGAGCGTGTGCACGAGACCGACAAGATTTTAATACTGAAATGCGGAAATGGCCAAAATATCTGCATATTTGAAAGATCATTCAAATGAAAAATATATGTTGGAATGGAAAAAATGGATAGAGTATATTCAAGGGAAATATCAATCCAAGAAATTGTATTTAGCATATAGTTAAATTTTTATTAGGAATTATATAATAATTTCGCTTAATATAGTGTTTTTTTTAACTACCCTGTATTCACTCCGGGAAGGTGGGGGGGTTTGGGGGGAGTATTAGATTGTTTTGTACTCAATTGTAATACTGATAATATATAATAATAAAAAATATTTACTGAGAAATTTGGAGAGGGGAGTTGCTCGGACACCACCTCTGAACTACATCTGAAAAGGGATGTGAGGGAAGAGTGAAAGAGGGGAGAAGGAAGTAGGAAGGTTGGAGGAGAAGAGGAAGTGGAGAGAGAGGGAGAGAGGTGGAGGAAGAGGGAAGTAGGAAGGGAAGATAGGGAGGAAGAGAGAGGGTGGATGTGGTGAAGGGGGTGATGTCCGAGCAACACCTATAGTCAAGTGTAGGTATTTGTTTTATTTCCAAATATTGTATATATGAATTTAAAAGAATGTATGTTAATTTTTGTTTTGTGTGGGTAAGGGCAACAGAAAGATGAACAAGAATGTATTAAGTTGAGTTGTATAAGTATGTTTTTATTCTGGAATTTTTTTGTTTATCTAATCATTAAGCATTTATTGTTAAAATTATACAATTAATAAAATATATTTAAAAAAAAAGATTTTAATACTGAAATTATTGCCAAGAAAAATCAAACACTCTATGTGTGTATGTGTCAGACCGAGACAGAGCAGAGAAGAAAATCGTTTGATAATACTTCCATGCTTTGAGGAAGATAAATTGCTTCTTCTTCTTGTGCCATATCCATTATCGGACGTTGGCGAATCATGTTGGCAATCCTGTTTTTATCAGCAGCCGCATGAAAAAGTGCTGCTGAGTTTTTGTCCAAACCAGTCCTTTAGATTTTGAAGCCACGATGTTCTTCTTCTGCCTGGACCTCGTTTGCCTTCCATCTTTCCCTGGAGGATTAAATGGAGTATGTTGTATTTTTCTGGGTATCGCATCACATGTCCGAAATATTCTAAATTGCTTCTATTTCACTACAAATAAGGGTTCATGTAATACCTACTTGAACATCAGGGCACTTTGACATCCATATAAGTTAAGTTCTCCTTCACAGAAAAGCTACTGTCTAGTCAAAGATAGGATGGCAAGGGAGAATCTAAAGAAAGTCAGTAATCTAGAAAACAGTGAGATAAATCAACTCAAAAGCAAAAAAAAGCTTCACAGATCGCAACTGAGCCTGATGTGTACAATTCAAACTTTGTGTGTTGACTGGTTTTGTAGTATGCCCATGTACTTAACTAATTCATATGTATTTATAGTCTTCTGCCCCTGTGAATGCTTGCTTTAAGATAATGTGCAGTTTTACAGTGTCAAGCTGACAACTAGGGCCTCCTTTGCCGGTGAACAAAGGTTTCATTGTTCTGCCAGTTCTGAAGTAAATGATAAAAATTATAAACTAATTTGCATGGCAGGAGATTAGAAAATTATCCCTTTATCCTTATTAATATATTTGCCCTGCCTAATTATAAAGATTCAAATCTGTCTTGAGGAACTTCATACAGAAATACTCCTCAGTACAAACTATGCATTAAGCTCACTTTTGAAAAGATATTTGCATAATGGAACAAAAAAGATAAATTGCTTCTATTTAATAATAGCTAGTTTTAGAAGCATATCTTTACTAAAACTGAAGTCACTGGGATGAAACATTCTTCCTGAACTTGATGAAGAAACTTCATTAGGAGTTGTTATTTAAAAGGTACTAGTCCACATGAAGAAAGAAAAAGGCATTCCAGGGTCCAGCCAGCACCCATTTGGAAAAGGAATTTGAGTAGGGGTAGGCAACACAGTTGAGTCAATAGGAATAGGAATGAATAGAATAGAACAGAATAGAATAGAATATTTGTCATTTTAATCAGCATACATTAAAATGAAATTTTGTTGCATTCAACTCTCAAAACATACATATGCATATACCCCCCCCCGGTACAACTCACATATGACCAGTGGTGGGATTCAAATATGTGAACAACCGTTTCTCTGTGTGGATGCCACTTCCAGAAGTCCATTCTAGGCCTAGGCAACAAAAAATTAGCTATCAGTTCTACCGAAGTGGTGCGAACCAGCTGAATCCCACCATTGCACATGACACAGATAAACATCGCAGTCTAGTTTCAATGTACACATATACGTAGCCAAAAGAAAACAGAAAAAAAGAATCCTGCGAATTTACAAAACGGATGGCATAGGGAACAAAGCTGTTACAGAATCTGGTAGTTCTGCTATAAATACTTCGAAACCTCTTCCCAGAGGGAAGCCATAGAAACGGACCATGAAGTGGGTGTGTGGGATCTCTAACAATGCTCTGAGCTCTTAAGCACATATAAGCGCTTATAAGCAGCATCCTGAATAATGGGAAGCAAGCTTCCTATAATCTTCTCAGCTGTCCTCACCACTCTCTGTATGGACCTTCTATCTGAGGCTCTGCTACCATCAAACCAGACAGCGATGCAATTTGTTAAAACGCTCTCAATCGTTCCTCTGTTACTTGATCACAGCAGCAAGACTGTTGGTGGGACAATACTGGAAGAATCCAGAAATACCGCCTATGGAAGAATGGACTTTGAAAGTAACAAATTTGGCGGAAATGGCGAAAATATCAGCATACTTGAAGGATCGCTCCAATGAACAATATTTGACAGACTGGAAACAGTGGATAGACTATATACAAGAGAAACACCAATCAAACAAAATGTATCTGGCGTTTAGTTGAGGCTCGACGTGAGGAGGGAAGAATGTTTACCAAATCAAACGTTTACAAAAACTAACACCTAATGTATGTTTATGTTCTATGAAGAATGCCTCTTAACATGAGCTTATGCCTAATGTTGTTTGCTTTAATATTGATAAAGCGGATTGAATTTCTATCTCAGGTTATGAAACTTCTACCTCAGGATCTTTGGTTAGGGCAGTGGTTCTCAACCTTTCTGAGGTTGAGACCCCACTTGCCCCGCCCATGCGCGCCGCGACCCCGACCCGGGGGCGTGTGCGCGCGCGCACAAATAAAATTTTTTTTAATTTTTTTTAAAAAATAAAAAAAATGGTGGCCGCGACGGGCGGATCTGCGCATGTGCGGATCGGCCCGTCGCACGCGCCACGCATGCGCGCATCCGCCCGTCGCAGGCCGCCATTTTGTTTTTATTTTTTAAAAAAAAAAATTAAAAAAAAATAAAATAAAATGGCGGCCCCCGATGGGCGGATCTGCGCATGCACGGATCGGCCCGCTGCATGCGCCACGCATGCACACATCCGCCCGGGCCGCCATTTTGTTTTTTTTTTATTTAAAAAAAAATTTAAAAAAAATTAAAAAAAAAACAAAATGGCAGCTGCGACGGGCGGATGTGTGCATGCGTGGCGTGTGCGATGGGCTGATCCACGCATGTCCAGATCCGCCTGTCGCGGCCACCATTTTGGTTTTTTTTATTTTTTTATTTTTTAAAATTTTTTTAATTTTTTTTTTAATTTTTTTTCCAGCGCGACGGGCGGATGTGTGCATGCGTGGCGTGTGCGATGGGCTGATCCACGCATGTCCAGATCCGCCTGTCGCGGCCACCATTTTGGTTTTTTTTATTTTTTTATTTTTTAAAATTTTTTTAATTTTTTTTTAATTTTTTTTCCAGCGCGACGGGCGGATCTGAGCATGCGCGGCACGCGCGCGCCAAAAAAAAATTAAAAAAAAAATAAAAAAAATTTAAAAAAAATAAAAAAAATAAAAAACAAAAAACAAATTGGCGGCCGGCAGTGCCCGGCGACCCCCGCGAAATGGTCTCGTGACCCCAAATGGGGTCGCGACCCCAAGGTTGAGAACCACTGGGTTAGGGACTATAAAAGATTGCACTATTACTGAGACGAAGTTAATTCAGAAGCGCGAATGAATAATATGTGATAGACTAGATATAGTAGATAGTCCATATATAAGATTTACCTCAGGTCATTAAACTTTTACCTCAGGATTTTTGGTTAGGGATCATAAAAGATTGTACTAATACTGAGATGAATAATATGTGATAGACTAGAAACTGTGGATAAACTATAGAAAAGAGAAACACCAATCAAATAAAGTGTAACAGGCGTATAGTTGAGGCTTGATGTGAGGAGTGAAAAATGTTTACCAAACCAGACGTTTACAAAGATTAATACTTAGTGTTGTATACCAGGTGCTATGATGATTGATGCATACTAAGATTTTATGTTCAATGCTGATTGTTTTAATAAAAGAATTTTTTTTATATAAAAAAAAAGTGGGCAGGAAAGAAGGAGGAAGATGTGCTTTCCTCATCCGATGCAGGAAATGCAAATGCTGGTTTGCACACTTCATTAAAGAAAAGACCAAGTCAGATTGTCAGTTATCTGCATGCCCAGGTACTTAATATTATTGACCACCTCCACAGCTGTAGCCTCGACACAAAGTAAAGTGTGACTATGCCGTCTCTTTCTAAAATCAGCAAGGATCTCCTTTGTTTTATTAGCATGTATTAAAGTACACTAAAGTGGTGCTTTACTTCCTGATTAGTGATTGAGTGGGCTCCCAAGTTGCAATAAAAAATATAGGCCCATTACTCAGGAGTGTACGCCTAGGTGAAAGTTGTTGTCATATAGAAGGATGTAGAAACTAAAGGAAAAACTGCAACACAATCCTGAGAAAATTAAAAACAAAAAATGTGGAGGGGGAAAGTCACAATATCCGTGCCTTGATTTTTGTCAGCTATAACACGGGACAGGCAGAAAATCTGATACGCTTTCAATATTCTGTTATTATACTGTCGAACAATTAAGTAGCATTCTTGAAAACTCTTGCCCTATCTGTTTCTTGATTTGGCCTGTCTCAGATATATGACAGTACACATCTTTTAGACACTGGCAAGCTTCTCAGTTCCTCAGCCAGTTGCTAGCTTTGGCATCAGTTTTGCTCCTATCTAGAAGCACCTAATGCAGTATTTGGATGCACCATTGCACAAGCTGATGAAGAAGCTATCCACCCTCTGATTGATGCATGTTTTTTGGTTGGATTTATCTCCTGCCTTTCCATCAAGAGCTCAAGGCATGCACCCACACACCTCAGATACACACACACACACACACACACACACACAAACCCATGCTTAGGGAAGAGAGTAACCTTCTCTGCAGATTAAAGAATTCCAACACAGTTGATCAAATCCAAGTTAGGTTTTGGTTGTGATCAAGCAAACCAAGTTATGGCTCCAAGGGGCATCCATTTTGAAATGAATTCAGGCAGTGGTGGGATTCAGCCGGTTCGCACCACTTCGGCAGAACTGGCAGCTAACTTTTTGTTGCCCAGGCCCAGAACGGACTTCTGGAAGTGGCATCCATACAGAGAACCAATTGTTCACATATTTGAATCCCACCACTGAATTCAAGTACCCCTGAGCTTCCAAGAATGATTAGGTTGGACGCTGAGAAAGCTGTGGGGGGGGGGGACTCAACCTTTGGAAATGTTGGCTGAGAGGGAGTATAAATTTGAGAATTAAGCAATGCCTACCAAATGAACAGCCTCTCTCTGTGTGCATTGGCATTTCAGGCAAGTAACTGTAATGGCTGGAATCTGGGCTGTGCTAACAATATGCCTCAATATGCAGTGTGGATCTCAGCAATCTACAGCACACAATGCCTGTAATGGCCCAGCTCATGACGGATGGGTATTGTCATTCTGCCAAGGAAATTGTTGCATAAATATAAAGAGAAAGCAAGAGTGTTTAGATATAAATCCTCTTCCTATCTGGAATTCAAAAAGTGCCTTAAATGACTAATGCATGAATAATTCCTTGCACTTTCGTATCAAGTCAGATACAAAGTGAATTTGACAAATTGGATCAGCTTTTGCCTCGCCCACTTCCCACTAAAGTACAAGGTAGAAGGAAAATTGATTTTATGCATCTTTGAATAAAGATGTCGTGTATGGAATTAGAGGCGCATTACGGCATGGATTTAATGCAATACAGTTTGCATCTTGCAATCGGGTAGCACCATTAGTTACTTACACCAAAGACAATGACTGGCTTACGATCACATTTAATAATAAAGAGTAATACATCAAGAGTGGACAGATTTCATTTTTGCGGGATCTACTTTTTATTGTAATAGCACCCTATATCCACCCGACACTGCTGGAGCTCAGGACATAGATCCTAAACTGTTTTAAAAATTAAACTTTTTAGCAACATTACTTAGAGTAGAGGTGAGAATAATTTGTTTTACTTCTAGAACGAACAGCTGAGAATCAGAAATATCTGTATCCAGGAGTAAATTTATGTACCTGTAGTTCGATATTATGTATGGCTGCGAAAGTTGGACCATAGGAAAGGCGGAGCGCCAAAGAATTGAGGCCTTTGAACTCTGGTGCTGGAGAAGACTCCTGCGAGTCCCCTGGACTGCAAGGCGATCAAACTGGTCAGTCCTAGAGGAGATCAACCCTGACTGCTCTTTAGAAGGCCAGATCCTGAAGTTGAAACTCAAGTACTTTGGCCACCTAATGAGAAGGAAGGACTCACTGGAGAAGAGCCTGATGCTGGGAAAGATTGAGGGCAATAGAAGAATGGGACGACAGAGAATGAGGTGGCTGGATGGAGTCACTGAAGCAGTAGGCCTGAGCTTAAATGGACTCCAGAAGATGGTAGAGGACAGGAAGGCCTGGAGGAACGTTGTCCATGGGGTCGTGATGGGTCGGACACGACTTTGCAACTAACAACAACAAGGATGATTAAGATAAATAATTACATGCACACAAGAAACCTACAGATAAAAATCCTATATTTGTCTGCAAGAGTAATATCAAATTTTCTTCACTCAGAAAAAACAAGGGGGAAAAACCCCCATTCCTTCCCTTCTCTATTAAACTGATTTAAGTAGGGTAGGAAAAACAGTAAAAGAATACAGTTTTTGTTGCAACATTAGTAATCTATTCTCACATTCTTAGAACCTAAGGCAGGATATGCATGTTTATGTGCTGATTTGCTTACTTATTTTCGATAAATATATTCATTTATATACCGTATAGTCCCCGTGTGCCAGATAATAAAAGGAAGCCAGTTTTATCTACCTTACTGAGTCCTTCCCAAGGATGTGGGATTGGCAGATGTTCTTATTTCGTGACATTAAAGTTAGTGCCACAGGATGTAAGTTGTTTCAGATAAAGCTGCCTTTTGCAATTGACTGATGGCGATTTTGTCAATGCCGATGGTGTTCAAGAGATGCTCCGCTTGTTTGGGTATTTCACCCAAGGTACCTATTATTACTGGTAGTACCTTTGCTTTCTTTTGCCATAGTTATTTGATTTGTAGTGCCATCAGTTTTTGCTTGCAGGCAAATGTTCTTTCTTGCAGATATTCCAATGCACCATTGTTGCTATTTTGCCAGGCTGTTGTCTGTAGTCTGTGCAATCTTCTTGCAGCAGCTAGCTCAGGGGTCTTCAAATTGGCCCTTTTATGACTTGTGGACTTCAACTCCCAGAATTCCTCAGCCAGGCACGGTAGCTGAGGAATTCTAGGAGTTGATGTCCACAAGTCATAAAGGGGCCAAGTTTGAAGACCCTGAGCTACCTAGTTGGTCTACCGTTTCTTCACATTCGTTGCATTTGTGGCCTTCTTCCAAATTCTGGTTTTGTATGCGTTTGATCTTAAGGCTTGGTCTCAGTTAGGGAAAATGAACTCTTCTCTCTCTTTCTTCAACTTTCCTGCTCTTGGCAAGTCTTATTATCTTCTTTCCTTGCTATTTTTTTAAAAAAAAAATCTCCTGGCCATATAATCTTTTGCCTTGTAATGTCTCATTTCTATTCTTTATTTGGACTTTCCTTCAGTCCATTTCTCTCTGGTACTAAGCCTTCATGGTATATTAGCTTCAATCAATCAGAATACAGCTGGAAGGGACCTTGGAGGTTTTCTAGTCAAGCCCCCTGCTAAAGCAGGAGACCCTATAGCCATGGTGGTGAACCTATGGCCCGCGTGCCACAGGTGGCACGCAGAGCCCTCTCAGTGGGCACATACACCATCACCCCAGTTCTAGACCTTCGGCTGGGTTTTATAAAACCTTTTCGCTTTAGGTCTCCACCGCCGTGTGCAAAAAAAAAAAGGTTCAATCAATCAATCAATTTTAACTTCTCGCGGGGAAAAAAAGGTCTCGCAAAGTTGGAATTGGTTGATTGAACTTTTTAGTCCCACCCAGTCTGCCGTTACCACCACAGCCACGCCCACCATATGGGCCACACCCACCCAATGGGCCATGCCCAACCGGCACCCCATGATACATAAGTGGGTTTTTGGTTGCAGTTTGGGCACTCGGTCTCTAAAAGGTTCACCATCACTGCCCTATAGCATTTATTTATTTATTTATTTCTTAAATTTCTATACCGCCCCTCTCCCGTAGGACTCGGGGCAGTTTACAGCCCGATTAAAACAGATAATAATAATAAATATTTAAAAATAAATTAAATTAATACATGGCTGTTATTAAAACCTGTTAAAATCCCAATTCTAAAACCCGAACAACCTTGTTTAAAAATTTACATAAAACCCGAGGAGGTCTAGGCCAGGCCGGCTTGATTGAAGAGATGAGTCTTTAATTCTCTTCTGAAGTTGCGGAGATCATGACACATCCGGAGTTCTGGGGGGAGCTTTCAGACCAGTGACTATCCAGTCTCTTTTTAAAAACCTCCTGTGATGAAGCACCCACAACGTCTGAAGGCAAGCCGTTCCACTGGTTAATTGTCCTCACTGGTAGGAAGTTTCTCCTTAATTCCAGGTTGCTTCTTTCCTTAATTAGTTTCCATCCATTGTTCAACGAAACTTCTTCATTGTCCTTCAGGTATTCTTCCAATGCCCTTGTTTCTTCTTCAACTGTCTGGTGCACTTGCAGCATTCGACACATCCACTTATTTTCCTTGGCAAGTGGAGTTTGCTAACATTATTGTTACCATATTTGTTTACAGATGACCATCCTTCAAGCAGGATTAAATAGCACATTTGTAAAATGAATTTAGGCATAAAAGCATCCATAAGTCCTCAAATCGGTCTGTAAAAATGCAATTTCAGTTGGTGCTGTTGTCAGAATAAGATGGCTTTAAATGTGCAAACTATCTGCCAGATTGTAGAAATGTTAATAACTTCCTGCAATATTGTGCTTATGTTACAATACCACTTGCTGTTTAGTGGAAACATTGAAAATGCTCGTCCTCCATCTGTTAGCAAACGTAAAGAACACTTTATAAACATGGGATGTAACTTTCTAGAAAAATAAATGTTAATACCACTCTGGCATAAAGCACGATTTACAACTTTTCCTGTCTCTTTTTAAAAAAATTATTTGTAGCGCACTTGAATAAATGCATAAATAAAAAATATTTTTTCACTCAAATTACAGGCCTTATAATAGTGAAATATACATATGCGCACACAAAGAATGCAAGCAATAAAACGAGAAGTAAAGCTTTGCCAGAGCTGTGGATCATGGCTGCACGCTGTCGACTTTGGGACTAATTCATTTCCAGGGCATGCTTGGCACTGGACACAAATATGATAAGTACACACTCAGGGTGTATGTGTAAGATTTACAGCAGAACAAATCTAGGCCACCTTCTTTCTGACTCCATCTCATTGCCATCCTGGGAATGAGTCAACATTATGTCCTCCTTAGGTGCATCAATATTAAAAAATATAATAATAATAATAATAATGATGATGATGATGATGATGATGATGATGGAAAGGACTTGGAGGTCATCTAGTCCAACCCCCTGCTCAGGCAGGAAAGC
Organism: Bothrops alternatus; assembly: GCA_034064705.1. Lineage (NCBI taxonomy): Eukaryota > Metazoa > Chordata > Lepidosauria > Squamata > Viperidae > Bothrops > Bothrops alternatus. The sequence goes on along the minus strand of JARGCV010000359.1, from coordinate 141,513 downwards.
CTATACCATTTCAGACAAATGGCTGTCCAGTCTCTTCTTAAAAACTTCCAGTGTTGGAGCATTCACCGCTTCTGGAGGCAGGTTGTTCCACTGGTTAATTGTTCTAACTGTCAGGAAGTTTCTCCTTAGTTCTAGGTTGCTTCTCTCTTTGGTTAGTTTCTATCCATTGCTTCTTGTTCTGCCTTCAGGTGCTTTGGAGAATAGCTTGACTCCCTCTTCTTTGTGGCAGCCCCTGAGATACTGGAAGACTGATATCATGTCCCCCCTCGTCCTTCTCTTCATTAAATTAGACATACCCAATTCCAGCAACTGTTCCTTATATGTTTTAGCCTCCAGTCCCCTGATCATCTTTGTTGCTCTTCTCTGTACTCTTTCTAGAGTCTCGTCATCTTTTTTACATCATGGTGACCAAAACTGGATGCATGTATGGCCTTACCAAGGCATTGTAAAGTGGTATTAACCCTTCACGTGATCTTGATTCTTCAGCAGGTCAAATTCTGTTGGCTTGTTTCCTTTTGCTTTGGAAGGACTTCCGATGAACAACAGTGATTTGAAAGAGGCAGAACAGGGATTGCCAGTGGAGACGGTAGCTTTCATACAGGTATAATTTCCTACAAATTCAAGGAAAGTTAGAAGCCACTTGAACTCAACATGTAGGGAATGGCTATGAAAGAATGAGCTTATCTGTGGGTTTCGTATCAGGTGGTGGTCCGAACTGGACCTTCTAGTACCAACTCATATTCAAGGATGGAAAAAATCAGACCTGTGCTATCTTAGTATCTTAGCTGTAAGGGTTCCCCTTCTCTCTTCCTCAATTCCTGGTGTAACAAGTGATTGTCTTGCTACAGTAAATGGCTGCGTCCAGTTTTGGTTGGCCCTATGTAAAAAAGATGCTGAGACTCTAGAAAGAGTACAGAGAAGAGCAACAAAGATGATTAGGGGACTAGAGGCTAAAACATATAAGGAACAGTTGCTGGAATTGGGTATGTCTAGTTTAATGAAGAGAAGGATGAGGGGGGACATGATAGCAGTCTTCCAGTATCTCAGGGGCTGCCCCAAAGAAGAGGGAGTCAAGCTATTCTCCAAAGCAGAGGTCTCCAACCATTCTAGACTCGAGGACTGGAGGAAAGGAGAACAGCTTCAAAATTGGCAGGCACGTGCATGGGGCCACATATACTGGCACAACATTAGCAGCTTCATCCACGCATGAGGCTGGATGAGGCTGGTGCCATGCAAATGTGCGAATGGCCGCGCACCCCCCATGGTGGCTAGAGGTGCATGTGCCAACAGGCTGTGGACGCCCACCCCACACTAGCGCAAATGGAGCTGCAGGCACTAGGGTGAGGGGGGAATGTGCACCCACGCATGCGTGCACCGGCCAGCCATTTTTATGGCTCGCTGGCCAAGAGCTTGTGGCCCGGTCCCGGGCCACAGACCATAGGTTGGGGACCCCTGCTCCAAAGCACGTGAAGGCAGGACAAAAAGCAATAGATGGAAACCAATAAAGGAGAGAAGCAACCTAGAACTAAGGAGAAATTTCCTGGCAGTTAGAACAATGAATCAGTGGAACAACCTGCCTCCAGAAGTTGTGAATGTTCCAACGCTGGAAGTTTGTAAGAAGAGAATGGATGGCCATTTGTCTGAGCAGGGGGTTGGACTAGAAGACCTCCAAGGTCCCTTCCAAAATCTGTCATTCTATATTTCTAATTGAGACACACAGCACTTCAGGAATAACCCTTCAGAACGCATTGACAGTGTCTGTTCAGCATTGCACAGAGGACCCCCGTTCATCCCTCGGCTAAGCAAATTTGTGAAGTAAACAGCTCATGGTGGCATCTCTTTCTCACCCCACAAACAGCTTTGTTTGCTCCAGCCTAGTAAAAACAGATAATGGAACCTCATGTAGTAACTTTGGAACAAGGTATTTGACATGTGCACAAAAGCCTGCCAGCCATTTGGCACATCAGTAAAATGCCAAAAAAAAGCAAGCCACAAACTACACACAGGTGAAAAATGTTTCCATAGATAACTAGATCTGAACTCTTTTTTTTTTTTTAACATCAGCAAACCACAGGACCAGGTCAACAAGGAACACCTATACACTTAATTGCTCCCTTTATTGAAAGTTGAATGTTTCGCTTTTAGCTCAGCACACACACACTGCCATTTTGAAATGCTTCTCATACCTGTTGCTAAGAAACTGCAGTGAAAGACGGTGATTGATTTTATGGGAAACCAGACAAAACGCTGGATGGTTCTTTTGATCTCATGAAAGGGATGTATATTGTATCTTGAATGGCCTCCGATTTGGATAGCATCCATTATAGTACATTTTCCCCTACCCCCATTTCTTTCCTGCCCCCGCTAAATAATTTCTGCCTATTTTTTCTTTCTTTCTTCAACTTGATTTTCAGCTTTAATATACCCCCTCCTCATCCAACAAAGTTGTTGGTTTGCTGGTAATTGGACACCTGATATCAAGATATCTCTCTTGTCTTGATAGTTTAAGTTTAAGTTTAATCAAATTTATATGCCGCCCTTCTCCTAAGACCCAGGGCGGCTCACAACAACAATACAACAACAGCAAAAATTAAAAAAATTAAAAAATAATTACATTCACACCACATACAAACACAATCAGCTAACAGTCGCTGATGGAGGGACACTCCTAGGGCCCAGGGGCAGAGCACAGCTCATACGCCCCAAGCCTGTCGGCATAGATACTTTAGGACAGTGTTTCTCAACCTTGACCATTTTAAGGCATGTGGACTTCAACTCCCAGAATTCCACAGCCAGCAATGCTGGCTGTGGAATTCTGGGAGTTGAAGTCCACATGCCTTAAAATGATCAAGGTTGAGAAACACTGCTAGGAGGAGACCTGTGTTATTCTGTCAGTGTCAAAAATCAGAAGGATTTGAGTGATGTGAGCTGTACCTCACCAAAGTTTATGCCTTTGAATAAAATGTGCTAACCTGAAAAGGTACTAGTGTATTCTTTCTAATTTATATATTGTATATATTATACATGGGGCAACCTTTGAAGAATGTCCGGAGACTGCAAGTGGTTCAGAATGCGGCCGTGCGAGCCGTCTTGGGTCTCCCAAGACATGCTCATGTCACTCCAGCCCTCCGTGAGCTGCACTGGCTGCCAATTGGTCTCCGAACACAATTCAAAGTGTTGGTTATGACCTATAAATCCCTATATGGCAAGGGGCCAGGATACTTGCGGGACCGTCTTCTGCATCATGAATCCCAGCGACCGGTCAGGGCTCATAGGGTTGGCCTCCTACGGGTCCCGTCTGTTGGACAATGCCGTTTGGCGGGACCTAGGGCTAGGGCCTTCTCTGTTGCTGCCCCAGCCCTCTGGAACCAACTTCCCTCAGAGGTTCGTACTGCTCCTTCCCTCCTAGCTTTCCGGAAACTTTTAAAAACACATCTATGCAGACAGGCTTGGAGCTTGTGAGCTGCACTCTGCCCCTGGGCCTTTGATTGGGACTGTATGTTGTATGAGTGGGTATAGTTTTATAATTTTTTATATTGTATATTATTATTTTAACTAATTTATATTTTGTACTTGTATTATTTGCTGTGAGCCGCCCTAAGTCTGAGGAGAAGGGCGGCATATAAGTCAAAATAAAGTAAAGTAAAGTAAAGTAAGTGCCCCCAAAAAACCCCTACTCAGGTGGGTGTCTACTTCTAACAAATATTTTGCACACGTTGCTGTTTTTCTTTGTAAATCTTTCACACCGTGTTTTGGTGCACCATGCCGTTGAATATCCCAAAAGGAAGTGTCAGCAATTTATTTTAATAGCTCCGAAGGTAGTTTCAATGAATTTAAAAAGGGAAAATCCTGAATGGGTAATAATCTAGTTGGAAGATTAGACAAAGGACTCAAAGGCTACTGGTCCTCATGCTATGCCAGTACTTGGAGACCATCATAAGCGTCTTTGTCCTGTTTTCTACTTCTTGAAACTCTGTGTAAGTTTCTCTGCATCTCCTCTGACTCTAAACCAAATCAAAGCCAGGGTTATTTTTGAGATTCTTTTGCCTGCTTCCTTCAATCTCACATGTTGAGGAAGAGTTTCTCCAAATCCCTTCTTAATGGTTCCTTCCTTCCGTGCCTTCCCTAAGGTCAGCCCTAAATTCCTTTGTATTCATTGAATTTGGATAATCAAACCTGGTCAGGTCTTGAATGGAAAACCGTGAGAATCCCAGGGCTGCAAGCCAGACTGGGAAGTTAAAAAAACATTCAGAAGACAATGGAAAGCTACTTGCAAGAAAACTGGGTAAACATGTCAGTGAAGACACCAGAGGCTGAGCTCAGCTCTTTACTCATAGGACTTAAAAAAAATCATTGTTTCCCATGGTTCACTATTAATAATAATAATAATAATAATAATAATAATAATAATAATAATAATAAGAAGAAGAAGAAGAAGAAGAAGAAGAAGAAGAAGAAGAAGAAGAAGAAGAAGAAAGGAACCTTGGAGGTCATCTAGTCCAACCCCGTGCTCAGGCAGGAAACCCTATACCATTTCAGACAAATGGCTGTCCAGTCTCTTCTTAAAAACTTCCAGTGTTGGAGCATTCACAGCTTCTGGAGGAAGGTTGTTCCACTGATTCATTGTTCTAACTGTCAGGAAATTCCTCCTTAGCTCTAGGTTGCTTCTCTCCTTGATTAATTTCCATCTGTTGCTTCTTGTCCTGCCCTCAGGCGCTTTGGAGAATAGCTTGACTCCCTCTTCTGAAACATGGCTATCATGTCCCCCCTCGTCCTTCTCTTCATTAAAGTAGACATACCCAATTCCAATAATCGTTCCTTATATGTTTTAGCCTCCAGCCCCCTGATCATCTTTGTTGCTCTTCTCTGCACTCTTTGTAGAGTCTCAACATTTTTTTTTTTACATCATGGTGACCAAAACTTGATGCAGTATTCCAAGTACTGCATTGTAAAGTGGTATTAACCCTTCACGTGATCTTGATTCTATCCCTCTGTTAATGCAGCCTAGCACTGTGTTGGCTTTTTTTGACAGCTGCAGCACACGGCTGGCTCCTATTTAAGGGATAGTCCACTAGGACTCCGAGATCCCTCTGACAGTTACTACTATTGAGCAAGATACCTCTTATACTATACCTGTACATTTGGTTTTTCTTACCTAAATGTAGAACCTTACTTTTTTCACCATTGAATTTTGTTTTATTAGATAGCGCCCAGTGTTCAAGTCTGTCCAGGTCCACCTGTATCTTAAGCCTGTCTTCTGGAGTGTTGGCTATTCCTGCCAGCTTGGTGTCATCTGCAAATTTGATAATGCTTTTCCTTCTCTCATCTATATAGCTATATTCTATATCATTTCTCTCTCTAATCTCTATCACACTCTAATCCAATAGTAGGATTCAGCCAGTTTGCATCACTTCGGCAGAACCGGTAGCTAATTTTTTTGTTGCCCAGGCCCAGAATGGACTTCCGGAAGCAGCATCCACACAGCGGACCGGTTGTTCACATATTTGAATCCCACCACTGCTCTAATCTCTCACTCCCTAATCTCTCCATCTAATCTTGTCTTTATGAATAAAAAAAGTCAATATGAATGAGAAGACTGACTGAGCAATGCATTTGATTAAGCTGGGAGCCTTCCCTGCTCGCTTCTTATGTGGCACGTCTCTTGCTATCTCTTCCTTTCTTGATTTATATGAAGCAGCATAATTTAAAAATAATTTGGGCACTTCTCTGCAATTCCTTCTCGTAAAGGCTTCAGAAGAAATCAGGAGAGCCAAGGAGAAAAATGACTTTCTTTCACTAGCGTTCCATCATTCCTTATGATCTTCCTCTCATCATATGAAAAATCTGCATGATCAAGAACGTGACCAACTTCTGCCAATTAATCCAACCCTTGTTGGTAATAACTCTTTGCTTAGCAAATATGTATATATGTGGCCACGTACAATAGTGGCTAAAATTGTGGAAACCTTTTGAGAAAAGTGTACAGTAGAAATGCCACTTTTGGTTAAGTGTCCACCAATTTTTCTTCTGATTTCTTTATAACTGTAGCCTTGTTCACTTAATAATACTATTTTACATCGCTTTCTGGGCAACCAGTCAACTCTTTGCACCATTACTTTAATTTTATTACGTTTTACAAACTCACTAAATGAAAGAACAAAAAAAAACCCCAACCAACTTGATAGCCATCACATAACACACTGACCAATGTCCTCCTCAACACATGACATCAAGAACTGAATCCTACTGTGATCTGATTGGCTCATTGCCAAAACAAGAAGACACCTGATTGGCTCTCTAAACACTCACGCTCATTGGCTACAGTCAGATGACGGAAAGCTCCCTGATATCAACCTAAGCAAGTTGTGCTTCCTTTTTCTGGTTATTTGGCTATAACTTTTCATACAATACAATACAGATAATTGAACAAACTTTGTTGCATTACATTCTTGATTAAATTATCTTTCCATTGATATATAATTTTATGGTACTACTCCCCCCCCCAAAAAACGGAGGTGTTATTAGCCATCAAACCTCAAGAATACACTTTTCCCAAAAGGTTTCCACAATTTTGGCCACTACTGTACAATAAATAATATTCTCCACTTGACCAACATCACAAGGACAAAGATGTTGATTGACAGATGGGTGGTCAAATCTCATTCTGAGATATAGGGAGAGCATGATCTGCATAGGAAGGAATGTTCATGAATGTAGTATGAAACACAATAGAAATGTCCATATCTGGTTTGAAAAGGAGGGAGGCAGGGTTTCATTTGTTCTTCACTTTATTTACAACCAAGTCTTACGCACCGGTATCCAGAATTCAGCTCTCCTTGCCTAGCAGCTTGTCTGAATTGGCCTTCAAACGTTGGTCCATTTGCCTAACTCACTTATCAGCAAATATGTCTGACCTCCTACATTTCTAACATGAGCATTCTTGACAAAAGCTGCAATGCCTATAGCGACAAATAAAATCAAAGGCAAATCTTATTTTCACTTCCTAAATTAATTTTATTGCTTTCCTCGGCTTAACCTGTCAAAACCTGTCTTAGTGCATTGACAAATATTCGGCAATTACACTTAAAAACCGCATGCGGTGACTGTATAAGAGACCTAAAAAATCTCTGTGACACACAGACACTGCCAAACAACTAGATTATAAATATTGTTCTCTTTCATGCAGTCTCGGTGTGTATATAATTCAACCGGGACTTTTATCTACTATGTTTGCTATGTTGCTCTTTGAAAGTATCTGTTATAAATTAATTTCATTACTTTGTTAGAAAAGATCATTAAGCTTCAGGAATATTGTCAAAAATCTATAAAACCAAGAGACTGAGTTCATGTCCTGTCTTAGATAGGAAGGTTGGATGGGGGACATTGAACCAATCACACGCCATCAGCTCAATTCACCTCAAAAAGTTGTTATTGTGGGGAAAATAGGAGAGAATTATGTATCTTTGCTGTTTTGAGGTACTTATAAAAAGAATAAAGGAATTAAAAAAACGTAAAATCTAACCTACTGTATAACACAGGAATAATAGGATGAGTTTGAACTAGATTTTTATTCCAACTACAGGGTACCTTTTCAAAGTATTATTGTCATATAAACCCAGCAATTAGTTTACTGGACACGTTAATTCAGGAGGAGAAATGTGAGACAATTAAAGAGATTGGGCAAAAGATGGTCCTAGTGGACAATCACTTAAATAGGAGCCAGCCGTGTGCTGCAGGTGCCAACAAAAGCCAACAGAGTACTGGGCTGCATTAACAGAGGGATAGAATCAAGATCACGTGAAGGGTTAATACCACTTTACAAGGCCTTGGTAAGGCCACACTTGGAATACTGCATCCAGATTTGGTCACCGCGATGTAAAAAAGAATTTGAGACTCTAGAAAGAGTACAGAGAAGAGCAACAAAGATGATCAGGGGGCTGGAGGCAAAAGCATAGAAGGAACGGCTGCTGGAATTGGGTATGTCTAGTCTAATGAAGAGAAGGATGAGAGGGGACATGATAGCAGTGTTCCAGTATCTCAGGGGCTGCCACAAAGAAGAGGGAGTCAAGCTATTTTCCAAAGTGCCTGAAGTCAGGACAAGAAGCAATAGATGGAAACTAATCAAGGAGAGATGCAACCTAGAACTAAGGAGAAACTTCCTGACAGTTAGAACAATTAACCAGTGAAACAACCTGCCTCCAGAAGCTGTGAATGCTCCAACACTGGAAGTTTTTAAGAAGAGACTGGACAGCCTTTTGTCTGTAAGGGTATAGGCTTTCCTGCCTGAGCCGGGGGTTGGATTAGATGACCTCCAAGGTCCCTTCCAACATTATCATCATCATCATCACTGTGGTGGCCTCGAAAGGTTGAGAGTTGAATCCTATTTCTCTCTCAGAGCACAAACAGAAAATATCTGCTGTAAACTCCATGTGGCATCAGGAAGGGCCAGTAAATAATCAGCTCCGACTCTGTCTCAATTAAGGGATTACAGGGTCCTAAAAAGAGAGGGGTTTTTTAAGTCAGCACGGGTTTGTTAAAAACAGATCATGCCAATCCAATCTTATCTCATTCTTCGATAAAGTGACTAAACTAGTAGACCAGCAAAATGCAGTGGACATAGTATACTTAGATTTCCGTAAGGCATTTGACAAAGTAGACCACAACTTACTCCTAGGTAAGCTAGAAAGAAAAGTGGATAGACAATGTCACCACCAGGTGGATCTGTAGCTGGCTGACAAACCATACTCAACGAGTAGTCCTCAATGGCTCTACATCTACATGGAGAGAAGTAAGCAGTGGGGTACCACAAGTTTCTGTCTTAGGCCCAGTACTCTTCCATATCTTCATAAATGACATAGATGAGGGAATTGAAGGGGAACTCATCAAATTTGATGAGGACACCAAACTTTCAGGAGTAGCCAAAATCCTAGAAGACAAACTCAGGATCCCAAAAGATCTTGACAAACACGAACAATGGGCCCTATCCAACACAATGAGTTTCAATGTGGAGAAAAGCAAAGTCTTACACTTAGGCAGGAAAAACCAAAGGCACGAACACAGATTGGACGAGACCTGGCTTAAAAACAAATACTGTGAGAGGGACCTTGGAGTCCTAGTGGACGATCACTTGACTATGAGCCAGCAGTATGCAGCAGCAACCAAAAAAACTAATACAATCCTGGGTTGTATAAACAGAGACATAGAATCAAGATCACACAAAGTATTAGTACCACTTTACAAAGCCCGAGTAAAACCACACCTAGAATACTGGAGCTAATTTTGGTCACCATATCACAAAAAAGATGTTGAAAGTTTGGAAAAAATTTAGAGAAGAGCAACTAAGATGATCAAAGGCCTGGAAGCTAAAACATGAAGAACAGTTGAAGGACTTGGGTTTGGCTAGTCTACAGAAAATAAGAAATAGGGGAGACATGATAGCAGTGTTCCAGTATCTGAGAGGCTGCCACAAGGCAGAGGGGGTCAGGTTGTTCACCAGAGCACCAGAGGGAAGGACGAGAAACAATGGTTGGAAACTGATCAAAGAGAGAAGCAACCTGGAATTCAGGAGAAACTTCCTGACAGTGAGGACAATTAACCAGTGGAACAGCTGGCCTCCAGAAATCGTAGGTGCTCCATCACTGGAGATTTTAAAGAAGAGACTAGACAATCACCTGTCTGAGATGGTATATAGGTTCTCCTGCTTGAGCAGGGGGCTGGACTAGAAGACCTCCAAGGTCCCTTCCAGTTGTAGTCTATTCTAATTATTAAAAAGGCCACAAGAGACAAAATTGTTTATAATATACAAAATTGGAAATAATGATTATGATTTTAGGTTTGACAACACCCCCCTCAAAGAGAACCATTTTTCATCCAAACTAGCCTCAATCAATTAAATCCCCAAATGAATCTGTTTCTCACAGAGGCTGCCTCAAATAAATTAATCCTTTTCAATTACCATTAATTTGGAAAGACTGCTCTGCAGAAAAAAGTGTGTTTACCAATTGATTTTTTTGGATTCTCGGTTTTAGGTGTTACAATTCACATTTTGCTTGCTACTTCATATCTACTTCTCTCTGTCTCTGCCTCTCCTCCTCCTCCTTCTCCTTCTCCTCCTCCTCCTCCTCCTCCTCCTCCTCCTCCTCCTCCTCCTCCTCCTCCTCCTCCTCCTCCTCTTCTTCTTCTTCTTCTTCTTCTTCTTCTTCTTCTTCTTCTTCTTCTTCTTCTTCTTCTTCTTCTTCTTCTTCTTCTTCTTCTTCTTCTCCTTCCCCTTCCCCTTCCCCTTCCCCTTCCCCTTCCCCTCCTCCTCCTCCTCCTCCTCCTCCTCTTCCTCCTCCTCCTCCTCCTCTTCTTCTTCTTCTTCTTCTTCTTCTTCTTCTTCTTCTTCTTCCCCTTCCCCTTCCCCTTCCCCTTCCCCTCCTCCTCCTCCTCCTCCTCCTCGTCTTCCCCTTCCCCCTTCTCCTCCTCCTCCTCCATTTCTTAAACAGAAACGTTTGTTACTTCAAACAGTAAGGAAAGAAATGCAGAAGAATTTACAGTGTCTATCTGGAAGTGACCAAGAATAAATGGAAAGATATTTTAAAGAAAGAAATAGATCCCTACTTGTTTCTGTCATGGCTTGTTTCTCAGAATTTCAGAAAATGTCATTCGGTGACATCTCTTGGAGGTGAACAGACTTTTTAATAACACTTTAATGACAAAGGTTATTTGAGGCGAGAGAAAGACTATGAAACTTGGAGAAGTCCCTGATATGTACATACCGGATTTAATCAGAAAGTTGAAGTAAGAAAGAACACTATAGAGAATGCTAGCTCTTGCAATATTGGGTAAGCTCTTTGCTTCAGCTGGTATTTTCAGAGGTGTTTTTTTTTTTAATTCTATCCACCATTATTATAATAGGCACAATCACTTATTCTAGTTAATATCAAAATTATTAACATAAATGACCTGCTGTGTGCTACTTCTCTCCGCTCCCTGCTCCGACTCATTGAGGCATACATTTTTATTAATATGCATTTGACATGTTTAATTAAAAAAGACTTAAATAAATAGAAGAGTGACTGTACACCCTTGATAGAGACCTGATACCCTCCCAGTTTCAACCTCCCTAATTTCCAGTTTAAAAAAAATGAGAAAAAAAAGAATCAGGTAAAAGTTCCTTTGTGAGTTAACTCAAAATAATGAAGAGGCACAAACAGTGTAAGCTTGCTAATTCTGCATATTAAATAGAAAACTGGAAAAAAAATTAAAAGCACACTTAAAAATAAATAAATCTATGGATGACATTCAGAGATTCTCAACTCAAGAAGGGGTGTATTTCACCACAGATGAAATATTCCACCTGGAATATTATGATTGGGTTTTGAATGATGTAAGAAATTATCGGGCTTTGCACCCATTTGTGAACACAGAGGCAAACGATTGCTCCGTATATTGCAGATGTTCAGAAATAGCTTTTGTTGAAGGAAAAGTCTTCATCATCATTCCGTCCAAGACGGGGATAAACAATATGGTGACTGCTTTAGAAAGAAGATTGCAGTTTATTGAAGAGGAGAGCCAGACAGAAAGATGGCTCTGGAAGAATGAAGAAGAATGAGCACATGTAGGGAGTGGGTTTTTATACCCTCTGGAACCTTTTGTTTGGAGTTGTTTCCTGTTCCTGTTTGAGGCTTTGTGTTTCCTGTGTCATGTATTCTGACCTGAGTTTGGGTGTGCCTTTTGGCATCTGTGGGTTAATCCTATTATGTCCTGTCTTAGACTTTGGGTGGGATATGTAGATTTTAGGTATCTTTGTCTTCTTAATCTTCTAGCTGGGGGCCTCCAACCTTCCTGAATGGATTATTTACATCTGCATTTCTACAGAGCTGGTTTCTGCTTGGGGGAGGGAGACTTGGGGCTATTAAGAAAACTGGGCATGCTTTTCTGCCTCTTTAATATTTCTTTCTCTGGAGGGGGCTGACTTCCCACACTTTGATGCACATGCTCTGGTCAGAGAAACCTGATTAGGAATTAGGAATAAATGCCAAACTAGCCATGTTCATACATGGATATTTAGCTGTTCAGATACTGCAACAGTCAAATGAACGCCATAATAAGAATAATAAATTAAAAGCCCTGAATGTCTCATAGGAAACCAACTAAGCAATATATCTGAGGCCTGATTGCCTGGGAATCTGCAGCTAGAGCTTGCAAAGAGGTTTTCCAAAAGCTGCAATTTGCAAAGCACAGTAGGAGTGAAGCAAGCTCTCCTCGAAATATTGAAGCGATGGTATCTTTTTGAAGGCCACCTGTGGCTTCAAAAGAGCTTCTCGGCAGTCCATAGGTGAAGGCGCATGCCCACCTGGACAGATGTGAGCCCCAGCAGAGCAGAGCAAAGTAGCTGCTTACGCATTTGAAGAGCTAATGCTTAGCTCCTGGCTCATGCATTTTGCACGGGCCCTCTTTCATTGCAACGGCATGAAAGTGTTCAAGCACTTCATTGACTAATTTGATTTGTATCTCATGTTCCTTCAGGAGAGCCAGGCGACAGACTTAACACTTTCTCCTCTGACTTTTCTCCCTCACAAAAAGTTTTGAATGAAAAGAGAATCACACTGAATCCTCCAATCTGCTGGCTGAGACTGGATTCAAATTCGCCTGGTGCTCATCACCCCTTTGGCTGCCTTTTGTGAAACATTCCCCCCTTTTAATACAGGAGTTTAATGTAGGTGATGTTTGCCACTTAATTGAACTGTATTTTAAAGAGTGTATTGTTTGTATTCGGAATTTTAATGAATTCCCAGGAGGCGTTCAGTTGAAGAAAGGAAACAGCTTTACTTCTAAGAATGGTTTGCAAAGCGTGGTGGATCTTGACCGTTGTAGGAAGAGACCACACCTTGTTACAGAAGCACTATAGCAATTATACCCTCCTATCCTCCTCCCATTCCACGTCAGCTATTCTGGCGTAGTGGGTTACAAACCTATAGAAAAGCGACACAAACGGTTCCCTACATCCTTGGCTCACTCTAAGGGGTTCTTTGCTATACATTGCAACAATGTTAGTTTCGCTTTCTACAGAAAAATTTAACACTTTCCATTTCTTTCTTCCTTCATTGTTGAAGGAAAAGTCTTCATCATGGTTCAGTCCAAGCCGGAAATAAATAACATGGCGACTGCTTTTAAAAAGAAGGTTGCAGTTTATTGAAGAGGACAGCCAGATGGGAAGATGGCTCTGGAAGAAAAGAGAGCAAGCACATGTAGGGAGTGGATTTTTATACCCTCTGGAGCCTTTTGTTTGGAGTTGTTCCTGTGGCATGAACTTTGACCTGAATCTGAGTGTGCCCTTTGGCATCTGTGGGTTAATCCTATTATGTCCTGTTTTAGAGTTTGGGTGGGGTATGTAGATTGTAGGTGTCTTTGTCTTCTTAATCTTCTAGCTTCAACCTTCCTGAATGGTTTACACCTGCATTTCTACAGAGCTGGTTTCTGCCTGGGGGAGGGCGACTTGGGACTATTAAGAAAAAGACTGGGCATGCTTTTCTGCCTCTTTAAGATCCTTTGAGGAAATATATTTTCTGCCCTTTTAATATTTCCTTCTCTGGGGGGGCTGACTTCCCACAGTATAATAGTGATGGTTTAATAAGCTGCGACTGTACAGTACATATGCACAAAAATGCTTCAAGGATGTGGTAGAGGAAATTGTTACTGTTCATCATTCTATGAACAAGAGAAATGAATGTTTATTTCAATGGACCGTTTATTCAAAGCTGTTTCTTTGAATCATGTTTTTTTTTTAAAAAATAAAAATTAAAGGTGTGAACTTGCCAAGGAGATTGTAAAGTAATTACTGGATCAGTTTTATTATTTATTACACCATTATTATTATTTATTAATACCATTTTCAAAGTGTGCAGATGGAATGGCACAAAATCTTGAAGCATGGTTTGGAGACAAGGAAAGTGAGAAAAGAGGCTGATGGGGGAATGGGAAGCAAATCCTGCAGAAATCCACATAAACTCACTGGGGCATTTTTTTGCAACACAGCCCAGAAACGAAATCAGGGACACCAAGATAAAGAATCCATGTTGCATTTGGATCCAAAGTGCCCGGTTCGAGTCCACCCTAAGCTGCAGAGACTCTGGGGGTGATTTGGGAGCAGGCTTTCTCCATGGATTTGACATACTTCGCCATGTATACATATACTCTTGAACTAGACTGTGATGTTTCTCTGTTTCATATATGTGGGTGTATCTGGGTATATGCATAATGGTATTTTTTTGAGAGCTGAATGCAACACAATTTCATTTTAATGTATACTGATTCGTGTACATTTAAAGTGACAATAAAGATTCTATTCTATTCTATTCTCTTTATTCTATTCTATTCTATTCTATTCTGTTCTATTTTCTTTATTCTATTCTATTCTATTCTAATTCTGTTCTATTCTGTTCTATTTTCTTTATTCTATTCTATTTTCTTTATTCTGTTCTATTTTCTTTATTCTGTTCTATTCTAATTCTGTTCTATTCTATTTTCTTTATTCTATTCTATTCTGTTCTATTTTCTTTATTCTATTCTATTCCGTTCTATTTTCTCTGTTCTGTTCTATTCTGTTCTATTCTAATTCGGTTCTATTGTTCTATTTTCTCTATTCTATTCCATTCTATTTCCTCTATCCTCTCCTCTCCTCTCCTCTTTTCTTTATTCCATTCCATTCCATTCTTCTGGGGCAAAAGGAAGGATAGAAAGAGGACAAAAGAGGAACAATTCTGCAGGCAGCAAATAGTGGCAAAAGCAACCACAACCACGAAAAGGGGCTCATTTCACCTTTTCCCAGCGGATCCCTCCAAGCCTCATCGCCCTGCCGCAAACGCTCTTCAATGCTCCAAGGCGGGCGCCGTTCCTCCAGGATCCGCCAGGGGCACCCGCGCTCCCGCCCGCCGGAGGAGACTCTCTGGGCTCCGGGCAGAAGCGGTAAAGGGAGGCAGCGCGGAGCCCCGGACTTCCGGCAGCCTGAGCGAGGCCGAGGGGGCAGGGTCTTCCCCCTCTTTTTTTTTTTTTTTAATAACTTGCGGGGGAAAGAAACGCTTTCGGGATTGGCCCTCGCCGGCCACCGTGCCTCGGTTTCCCTGCGCGGGGTGGGTGGGGGAGCAGGAGGCGGCGGCGGCGGAGGAGCCGCCATGGCTGACACGGCGGCCGCGACCCTCTCCGAGTCGGGCTGGTGAGTTCGTGGGGCCGGAGGGTCTCCGGGCCGGGCTGGGGGCTGCCTGCTGGACGGTTCGCTCTCCGGACGGCCGGTGTCCTGGCTCCGTGGCCGCGGGGGCCGCTGTTCGGTTGGGGGGGGAACGGTGGCCCCCTCCTCTCCGCGAGAGGGAGGTCAGCAAAGCTAAGCAGGGTCGGCCCTGGTCCGTCCTTGGATGGGCGACCACCCGGAAAGGCTGAGGATGAGACTGTGTTGTGTTTGAGATGTGTTTGGATGTGTTGTGTTAAAACACACACAAAAAAAACCCAATGTGTTGTGTTTCGGTGCCATTCTAGTCTTGCAGTATGGGCACAGATGCTGTCAGTCACATCCTGGGCCTGGGATGGGAGACCACGGGGAGATGCCCAGGCGCATTTAAACAGAGAAAGGGTCCTCAGAAGAAGGCAGGACGAGATAATAAAATAGAACCGCAGAGCCAAATGTGTGTGGATGTGTGTTGCACCCTTTCCAGTTGTGTTGCGCTTGTATATAATACAATAACAGGGCCGAATGCATTTTAATGTGGGTTGCACCCTTTGCAGTTGGGTTGTGTTTTTATATAAATCTAACAACAGGGCCAAATGCATTTTAATGTAGGTTGCAGCCTTTCCAGTTGGGTTTTCTATACAGCCAAATGCATTTTAATGTAGGTTGCACCCTTCCCAGTTTGTTGTGGTTTTATATAATATAATATAATAACAGGGCCAAATGCATTTTAAGGTAGGTTGCACCCTTTCCAGTTGGGTTGGGTTTTTATATTTTATATAATAACAGAACCAAATGCATTTTAATGTGGGTTGCACCCTTTCCAGGTGGGTTGGGTTTTTATATTTTATATAATAACAGAACCAAATGCATTTTAAGGTAGGTTGCACCCTTTCCAGTTGGGTTGGGTTTTTATATTTTATATAATAACAGAACCAAAGGCATTTTAATGTGGGTTGCACCCTTTCCAGGTGGGTTGTGTTTTCATATAATACAATAACACAGCCAAAGGTGTGTGGATGTGTGTTGCGCCACCTTTCCCGGTTGTGTCGCGTCTTAAATTTCAGAGCCCAGCGCTACCCATCATCATGAACAACATTTTTAACCTTAGCCGCCTTTCCAAATGGCTTTTGATTTACGGGTGATGATTTGTGATAATGGAGCCAAGCGGGAACCCTGATGCACCAGGCCTGGATCCAACCAGCGGGACTCACCAACTGCTAAAAGCTTTCAGAGCGTACTGAAACAGCTACATAAACCAAAAGCTTCAACCAAATGCATCTTTCCTCGCATAGCAAGGAAGGGAGTTGCCCTCCTAGGCAAAGGGACACGTCTTTCGATGATGGAGAGAAAAACACATTTATTTGCTTGGGCTCTTTTGCAAATCCACATATATGCAATCGCTGCATATCAATTGCTTGACGATAATCACAATAACCCTCGGCTTCAATCAATGGATTCATAGGTAGCATACAGGCAGTCCTTGGCTCACGACTTACCACCACAATTGAGCCCCCCCCCCCAAATTTTCTGTGGTTAAGTGAAATTTTGCCCCATTTTATGACCTCCTCCTCCCCGCAGTTGATAAGTTATTTATTTATTTATTTATTTTGTTTGGAGTTATATGCCGCTCCTCTCCGAAGACTCGGAGAGGCTTACAACATATATATAAAACAACAATTACAATCTGAGTCCAAGCAAAAAATATGTAAAAATAAAACCCCATACACATTCATCAGTCACACAACAATCCACAATCATCCCCAGGCCTGCCGGCAAAGATAGGTTTTAAGATTCTTCCGGAAGGCCGGGAGAGTGGGGGAAACGCGGACTTCAGGAGGCACTTGGTTCCAGAGGGTGGGTGCCACAACAGAGAAGGCCCTTCCCCTAGGGCCCGCCAGACAACATTGTTTCGCTGACGGGACCCGGAGGAGGCCGACCCTGTGTGCTCTCACCGGTCGTAGGGAAGTATGTGGCAGAAGGCGGTCCCGTAAGTATCCTGGTCCAATGCTAGTGGTGGTTAAGTTAGTGGTGGTTAAGTAAATCTGGGCTTTCCCCGTTGGCTTTGCTGGCAGGAAGGCCGCCCAAGGGGATCGTGTGACCTTGGGACACCGCAAGCAGCGGTCATAAATATGAACCCTGTTTGCCAAGCGTCGGGATTTTGATCACATGACCAGAGGGATGCTGGAAAAGTGGTAACTCTGAAAAACAGTCATAAGTCACTTTTTTCCCAGTGCTGTTGTAACTTTGAACGGTCACTAACCGAACTGGTGCAAGTCTTGGAAGCCAACATTTTCTCCCGTAGAGGCATTTAGGTTAATCCAGAACAAGATTATTTATTTTATTTTATTTTATTTTTCGGACTTATATTCCGCTCCTCTCCGAAGACTCGGAGCGGCTTACAACATAAATAAAACAATATTTCAAAAACAAGTCCAAAACTAAAAACATTAAAAATAACACCCCAGACACATTCATCATTCATTCAATAAAGATGACTTTTATTGGCATTTTATCCCCCTGTGGGCACTTCTCTCTTATAACCAAATAGGTGTCCAATTATTATATAAAATGTTATTAAATATATAAAAGTTATCCATAAATGGCTCAAGAATAGTAGAACACATCATGTTTTTGTTTTAAAAAAAATCTATAGCTCTAATACTGAAACAAACTAGTTTTCAACTGTCCTCTTGGATTAAGAAAGAAGACTGTTTTAATTTTTTTTAAAAAATATTATTTTATTTCTCTAGCTGCAGCTCTTTGCATCCCCTTTTACTCTTTCAGCCTATAGTTCTTTATATTCTATTAGGCATGAGATAACTTTAAAGGAACATAGATTTAAGTGGCATCTCCACAGTGCCACAATAATAATCTTCTTTAGACAACTTACGGTTAGACATAACACTCATTTTCATACCTGTTGATGATTCTGATTAGCTAGATGTATTTTAATTAGTTTTGCTATTGAGGTGGCCTTGATGATAGATGATTTTGATTGGGAATTATGGTTTGAAATACCCTTCAGTAACTTCCTGTGTTGAAATCACCATAATTTCACACTTTGTAACATGCCAGACTTCATACTGGTTCCAATCCTTTCTTGTAGAAATGGTCTAGAACAGCGGTTCTCAACCTGTGGGTCGCGACCCCATTTGGGGTCGAATGACCATTTCACGGGGGTCGCCAAACAACGCAGTCCGCCATTCCCCCCCCTTTTCCTTAGCTGTGCTACTCCCTCTTATTCTGTTGGCTTTTGAAAGCCAATAGAATAGACTCTCTCGAATAGAGTCTAATTCTATTGGCTTTCAAAAGCCAATAGGAATTGTCCAGGCTGTCTCTGCCCTGCTGAGCCCGCCAAAAGTCCCAGTCTGCAAATGGTGCTGCAAGTTGTCTGCAGCGAAAGCAAACTCTCTGGAAGTTTCCACCCCTCCCTGCTGAGCAACTACTAAAAATGTAAGTAAAAGAGGGCCAGGGGTGGGAGGTGGGAGGCCGGCGGACGCAGGGAGGGTTGCTGGCGTGTGTGGGGCCTGGCGGGTGCCTTACCTCCCTTGGGCTGGGCCAGCTGGTGGCCCAGCTGGTGGTTGCCCTGCACCGTCACTGCCCCTTGCCAGCTACGCCTCGGCTAGCGCAGGGGGCGGCACCATGCATGTGTGGCACTCCCGGGCAGGGAAATAGTCCTCGACGTACGACCGGTTGGAAAGTCCTCGGCTTACGACCGGTTGGGAAGTCCTTGACTTACGACTGGTTGGGAAGTCCTCGACTTACGACCGGTTGGGTAGTCCTCAACTTACAACCGGTTGGGGGTCGCGGCATTAAAAAGGTTGAGAACCACTGGTCTAGAAGATATTGATAGAGTTAATAGGAAGATGAGCCACTAGTAGTTTCAGAATGCTAACAACAGACTGGCCGCAGAGTATAAATTCCTTCTATTCCCCTCCAGTTAGAACTGGAGAAAGCTTTGAGATGAGAAGTAGAGAAAAATCACAAAGCCCAAGTTGCCTTTAAAATAAAAGCACTCTTGGGACCTGGTTGAGTGAGAACCTCCATAATTAGTGTCTATCCAGGTCACAGTTATCCCAACGATGCTTTTCCACGAGGCAACTGGACTTTCTTGTTTTTCTCTGAAGACGTTTCCCTTCTCATCCAAGAAGCTGAAGAAGCTTCTCGGGTGAGAAGCGAAACGTCTTCAGAGAAAAACAAGAAAGTCCAGTTGCCTCGTGGAAAAGCATGGTTGGGACTCCCTAGACATTATGCACAACCATCTTTCATAGCAATGGATTAAAATGTCATCCAACTTGAGCATATAGGAATTGGTGAGCATGAATCTTGAGTCGGTTGTAACGTTTCTGCCTCAGTTGGCTAAGGTTGCGTTACCTATCAAATGGGTGTCCTGGCTTGACCAGAAATTCAGATGGTAATCAATATTCATTAATCGGTTTTATCAGAGCAGAGTCCATTTGAGCAGGGGTCCCCCCAACCTTTGGTCCGCGGCCTGGGACCAGGCTGTGGGCTCTTGGCCAGCAGGCCGCGGAAACGGCTGGCCGGCATGTGCACATGTGGGTGTGAATTTCTCCCCACTCCTGCTAGCGCCCGCGGCCCTGTTTGTGCATGCGCGTGGGCACACACGGGGATACTAGTGCAGGGCGGGTGTCTGCAGCCCGTTTGCTCATGCACCACTAGCCCGGATGGTTTGCATAGCCCATTTGCGCAGGTGCGAACAGGCTGCTAGTTGCCGTGGGGGTACATGGCTGTTCACACATACACACGGAGCCATGCGCGAACGGAGCGGCTTGTGCCCACCAGTGTGCGTGACCTCGTGTGCGTGCATGCGCACACCAATTTTGAACTTATTTTATTTATTTATTTTATTTATTAAATTTCTATGCCGCCCTATTCCGGGAACTCAGGGCGGCTCACAGCATAAATAGAAATCCAATATTAAAATACTACATAATACATATATAAAAAATACAAATATAAAAAAGAAAACCCCTAAATTAAGAAACCATTCATCCAACAAACATACACACAAACGTACACTGGCTAGGGGCAAGATGTCAACCGCCCCAGGCCTGTCGGCAAAGATGTGTCTTAAGGAGTTTACGAAAGGCGGAGAGGGTGGGGGCGACACGGATCTCCGGGGGGAGTTGGTTCCAGAGGGCCGGGGCCGCAACAGAGAAGGCTCTTCCCCTAGGCCCCGCCAGGCGACACTGTCTGGCTGACGGGACCTGGAGAAGGCCGACTCTGTGGGCCCTAACCCTAACCTCTCCTTCCCTCCGGTCCTCGAGCCGTCTGCATTTGAGGACCTCTCAAAACCTTGGACAGCATCCAGCTGGAGACACGAAAGTTACACCTCGACTTACTGCCACAACTGAGCCTAAAATTTCTGTTGCTAAGCGAGACAGTTGTTAAGTGAGTTATTCCCATTTTGTGACCTTCCTTGCCACGAATCCCTGCAGTTTTTAAGTTAGTAATGCTTAACAAGTGTTCAATGAATCTGGCTTCCCCCATTGACTTTGCTGGTCAGAGGCTGGGAAAAGCTGACCACAGGACCCCAGGACACTGCAACCGTCGTAAATATGAGCCGGTGGCCAGGCAGCTGAATTTTGATCCCATGACCAGGGGGGTGGGATGCTGCAATGGCCCTAAGTGTGAAAAACAGTCCTAAGTCTTTTTTTCAGTGTCGTCGTAACTGCGAACGTCCAGTAAATAAACTGTTGTAAATGGAGGACTAGCCATGTTGTAGAACACGGCAACTTTAAGACTTGTGGACTTCAACTTCAGAATTCCTCAGCCAGCAAGTCTTAAAGTGGCCAAGGTTGAGGACCCCTGTAATAATAATAATAATAATAATAATAATAATAATAATAATAATAATAATAATAATAATAATAATAATAATAATAATAATAATAAAGTTGGAAGGGACCTTGGAGGTCATCTAGTCCAATCCCCTGCTCAGGCAGAAAACCCTATACCATTTCAGACAAATGGCTGTCCAGTCTCTTCTTAAAAACTTCCAGTGTTGGCGCATTCACCGCTTCTGGAGGCAGGTTGTTCCATTGGTTAATTGTTCTAACTGTCAGGAAGTTTCTCCTTAGTTCTAGGTTGCTTCTCTCCTTGATTAGTTTCCATCCGTTGCTTCTTGTCCTGCCTTCAGGCACTTTGGAGAATAGCTTGACTCCCTCTTCTTTGGGGCAGCCCCTGAGATATTGGAACTCTGCCATCATGTCCCCCCTCGTCCTTCTCTTCGTTAAACTAGACATACCCAATTCCAGCAACCGTTTCTTATATGTTTTAGCCTCCAGTCCCCTAATCATCTTGTTGTAGAACAGTGGTTCTTAACCTTTTTAATGCCGCGACCCCCAACCAGTCCTAAGTTGAGGACTACCCAACCGGTCGTAAGTCGAGGATTATTTCCCTGCCCGGGAGCGCCACACATGCGTGGTGCTGCCCCCTGCGCCGACCGAGGCATTTGCAGACTGGGACTTTTGGCGGGCTCAGCAGGGCAGAGACAGCCTGGACAATTCCTACTGGCTTTTGAGAGCCAATAGAATAAGAGGGAGTAGCAGAGCTAAGGAAAAGGGGGGAAAATGGCGGACTGTGTTGTTTGGCGACCCCCGTGAAATGGTTGTAAGACTCCAAATGGGGTCGCGACCCACAGGTTGAGAACCGCTGTTGTAGAAGATGGATTTGTACCTGGACCATCATTACACCTGAGGCTTTAATAAGCCGGCCACAGGCAGTTTTCCCAGCTCTTTTTATCACTGCCTCTGTTGATAATCTCATGCCCCTGCCTGAATAAAGAGCAGGATGACCTATCCATTGAGAGTTGATCTTAGCTCCCTCTTACTTGAGGAATAATTGGGAAACGAGGAAGTTGGGTTCCTTGCAGAGGGACATTCAGGAAGAGTACATAAGGTTCCCTAAGCCTCCAGACCAGAAAATACGAGGGCAATTCGGAAATAAGCCTCCGTTTGGTTATCAATGACAGACACTTGCAGATACAGAACCTTTATTATACCCAATAGAAAACTACAACATTGCATTACTTTTCGACGTAATCGCCATTCAAATGGAGGCACTTGTCATCACGTCTTACAAGGTTTGAAATGCCTTAGTCATCGTCGCTCGGTGCCAAATCTGGGCTGTGTGTGTGTTTGTGTGTGTGTGTGAGATCAAAAACATCCCAACAGAACTGCTTCCAAAGTTCTTGGGTGCGTCTAGCGATGTGTGGACGAGCATTGTCGTGAACCGACACCACAACGGAAGTCAGCAGGCCCCGACGCTTGTTATGGACAGCTCGTCTGAGTTTTTATAACATTTCACAGTAGACGTCTGAATTGATGGTGGAAACCACGCTCCATGAACTTCACTAACCGTACTCCTTTGGCATCTTCACATTTGATGGGATTTTCCATGGCACCACGTCTGGGATGGTGTTGCTTCACGATATAATACTCGCCCACACACCACTAGACGCACCAAGGACTTTTGAAGCAGTTCCGTTGGGATGTTTTGATCACACACAAAAGGTTAATATAGCTGCCTAATGTGCAAGCAGCCCAGAATCGAATCTCAGAAGGGTATGGCTAGCTGATGAGAGCTAAATAGCTCAAAATAGCTATACTAGTCTCCCAGTAATTCTTTGTCGGCAAAATCTAAATTTAACACAGAAATAGTTTATCGCAGTAGTGACTTTAGCCTGTAAAAGCTGCTAGATTCGGGTTGAAAGGCAAAAATAATATCCCATATTTGGGTAGACCAGGTGTTCTATTAGACCGGTTTCATCGGAAAACATTTTGTGTGTGTGTGTGTGTGTGTATAATTGTGTGTATACACACACACACACACACACACACACACACACATATGTAGGTCTTTGGTTCTTCGGGTTTTCTCCCACGTAGAATTTGAAGTGTCTTGGCGACGTTTTGATGAAGTCACATTTGTCATCTTCAGGCTGGTGCTTTCGGCTTCGTGCTTCAGGCTGGTGCCAAAAGCACCAGCCTGAAGATGACGAATGTGACTTCGTCGAAACGTCGCCAAGACACTTCAAATTCTACGTGGGAGAAAACCCGAAGAACCAAAGACCTACATACAAACACCCACGAAAACCTCAGAAAACACATATATATGTATATATACACACGCACACATACACATGTATGTATGCGTGTATGTGTCTATATACACACACATATATATCTATGTATATATAATTTTTTAACATAATCACCTTAATGTTTGATATATTTGATAGATATAGATATAGATATTGCAGTTCTGTATGTGCGAGTGTCATTGTTAACCAAACAGAGGCTGATTTCTGAATTGCCCTCGTACGGCAGATATTTTGCATCTGATCAGTCCAAAAGAGCATATATCCACAGCTGAAGTAGGTGTGCCAACTACAGCCATTTCTAGATAGAGTGAATCTGGTCACTGCATTAATTTTATTGGGAGCCTACACAGCTTCCGTTCCGATGCTTGCATTTAATTTCAAGTGTACTTCAGCTGAATTTCAATGACCCTCTCAAACAGATGAGTGCTAGGATGTCTGCAGCCTGCCTCTTTGGAGAAAAACTAGTGGCTTCATACAGGAATATCAGACGTAAAATATCACAGAAAGAAAAGGCCTATTGGCAGTAATCTCACCCATCCTGCTGACCTCAGTAGAAAAGTAATGGCTCATCTTGAATTTCTTGTGTTGTGGACAGGCAGTTGTCTTTTGAAAAGTGTCTGGAATTTATCATAAGTAGAGCATCTAGTCCAGCGGTTCTTAACCTGTGGGTCGCGACCCCATTTGGGGTCGAACGACCATTTCACGAGGGTCGCCAAACACCGCAGTCCGCCACTTTTTCCCTTTTCCCCTCGGCCGGCGCAGGGGGCAGCACTGCGTATGCGCGGGGTAGCACCGTGCATGCGCGATGCGGCCCGCTGTGCCGCACATGCGTGATGCGGGCCGTCGCGCGTGCGGGGCGCATGCATGATGCGGGCCATCACGCCGTGCATACGTGATGTGGGCCGTCGCACGTGCGGGGCGCATGCGCAGTGCAGGTCGGGGTCGCTCTGCGCATCCGCGGCACAGGTCGGGGTCACAGCCTGAAAAAGGTTGAGAACCGCTGATCTAGTCCAAAGGGCAACATGTGCAGAGCTTAGCACACATATACAACCATTACATACAGGTGTTGAAGTCCACAAGTTATAAAAGAGCCAAATTTGAAGACCCCTGACTTAGATGGTGTTCCTGCCTAAGGTAGGACTGGAACTCACTGTTTCCTGGTTTGTAGTCTGGTGCCTTAACCGTAAAACTATTATTGCTATAGTCTTAAAAAAAAATAAAAGTGCAAAATATATCAAGCTAATCCTTGTTTTCTCTAGCAGCCTGATTTTTTTTAACCACGCTAGAATTATATTTTACTCTTTTTTCAGTAATCTTTTAAGGATGTCTCCATTTCTCTTAAAGATATGGATCTGACTGTAGATATAAAGGTGTATTGTGATTTGTTTAACTCTGCAATAAAGTGAACTCTGTTGCTATTAATTTATCCTTTAAAGTTCTAATTGAAAACTTTTGAATTTTTGAAAAACATGTCTCCTAGTTATTTGATAAATGGAAGCCAGATATAAAAATTGGATGAGGTGGGAGGTTGGTAACAACTATGGAGCTAGGCATTTGGTGTAGGACTGTCAATCTGCATTGCAAACCCTTGGATGATCATGAGATGGCAGCAAAGGGATACTAACATTCTTTTTGCTGCCATCTGTTGTTCATCTAGTACAGTGGTTCTCAACCTTTTTCAGGTTGAGACCCCACTTGCCCCGCCCATATGCGGCATGACCCCGGCGCGCGTCGGGCCGATCCGCGCATGCGCGGCACGCGCGACAAAAAAAAACACAAAATGGCGGACCACGACGAGCTGATCCGCGCATGCGCGGCACGTGCGTCGGGCCGATCCGCGCATGCATGGCACGCGCGTGTCGGAAAAAAACCAAAACAAAAAACAAAATGGCGGATGTGCCGATCCGCGCATGCGCGGCGCATGCACGACGGCCTGAACTGCACATGCACGGCACATGCGTGACAAAAAAAACCAAAATGGCGGACCGCGACGGCCCGAACCGCGCATGCGTGGCACGCGCCCGATGAAAAAATAAACAAAAAACCAAAATGGCGGACCGCGGTGTCCGGCGACCCCCGCGAAACGGTCGTTCGACCCCAAATGGGGTCGCAACCCATAGGTTGAGAACCGCTGATCTAGTACTTTGCAAGCTCACATACAGTAGTCTTTTGTGGATTTTTTTTTAAAAAGGTTAATTACAGCTAAATAAGATAATATGCCATTTTTTTCTTCGAGTTTATAATTTAGCTTGATAGGAGAATGTATTGAAACCTTGAACATCATTTTATGGGCCCATTAAAGGTATTGCTTTCCTGTAGAAAATCATTTTTGTTGCTTTTTAATGTCCTCCACAGATAACATCATAAAAAATAAATGCCAATTAAAAAGAGTAAACTGTAATGTAATTAAAATTCTCTGTCTCCCTCCCTGAAGTGGTCTTAACTTTGAGGATTACTCTATTTCTAATCTGGCAATATATCGATTTGGGTTTTGCGTTCCTCGAAACTATCTTATTCCATAGAAGATATATATATATATATTTACTGATCTTAGTTGTTTTCTAAGAATTCTGATAACTTTCTTATGTCTAGTTTAACGAAAAGAAGAACTAGGGGTGACATGATAGCAGTCTTCCAATATCTCAGGGGCTGCCCCAAAGAAGAGGGAGTCAAGCTATTCTCAAAAAGAGGGCTTTTCAACCTTTTCACCCATTGTACCACTTTTAAGATATGGCAACATCCGAGTGCCACCTGTCTCCTAGCAAGGTGTCAAAAACTTGATGACCCCCCCCAAAAGGAAAAAAGTGATAAAGTACAGATAGTCCTCGACTTACAACAGTTCACTTAGTGACTGTTCAAAGTTACAATGGCACTGAAAAAAGTGCCCCCCAAGCCACAGCCGAGCAAGACACCTGCCTGCCCACCCGGCGGCGCTCTTGGCAGCAGGGGTGGGGTGGGGGGTGTTTGGTTTTTATCCCCCCCCCATCTGCTGGGTGGTTGCAGCAGGTTTTGG
The DNA here is from genome assembly GCA_034064705.1 of Bothrops alternatus. NCBI lineage: Eukaryota > Metazoa > Chordata > Lepidosauria > Squamata > Viperidae > Bothrops > Bothrops alternatus. The sequence continues at coordinate 115,170 of JARGCV010000359.1, read as the reverse complement.
TCACTTCACATGACCCTGGGACACTGTGACCGTCATAAATATGAATCAGTTACCAAGCATCTGAATGTAAATCACAAGACGCTGAAGATGCTGCAACATTCCAGCTGATCGGTGCTTCTTCTGGGCTCAGCAGAAGTGCCAGGATCAGCGCCGAGCTCCAGCTGGAGCCTGGCGCTGATCCTGGTGCTTCCGCTGAGCCCTGGCAGCCCCGAAGAAGTGCCAATCAGCTGGAAAGCAGCACTGATCCTGGCGCTTCCGCCGAGCCCTGACAGCCCTGCAGCTCCAGCCATCTCTCGCTCAAGCTTGTGCGGTGCTGCCAGAGGTTCAGCTCATTCCCTTCCCCCGCTACCACTTTTCTAGGATGGTCGCCTACCACCTGCCAGGTGCCAATGTACCACAGGTGGTACCTGTACCGCTGGTTGAAAAGCCCTGCTGTAAAACATCTGAAGGCAGGACAAGAAGCAACGGATGGAAACTGATCAAGGAGAGAAGCAACCTAGAACTAAAGAGAAACTTCCTGACAATGAGGACAATTAACCAGTGAAACTGCTTGCCTCCAGAAGTTGTGGGTGCTCCAACACTGGAGGTTTTTTAAGAAGACTTTGGGCAGCTATTTGTCTACAGTGATGTAGGATTTCCTGCTTGAGCAGGAGGTTGGTCTAGAAGACCTCCGAGGTCCCTTCCAACACTCTTATTCTGATCTTTGTTTCTTTCCATTCTCCTTTTTAATTTTATGGATTTCTCCCTCTTTCAAGCTTTTTACCTTATTCTTAATAAGAAAGAAGAGCTGAGTTGACTTCTAATTTCTCCATCACTGAGCACACTCCATGCTTATATTCTGTGGAAGTAGGTAGAAGTAACCAGACCTACTCAGCCTCAGCTCAAATTGTATTAGTAACTTGTACCAAATCTTCTTTCTGCATAACCTTCTCTTTGTGATAAGGGCTAATAATTTCTAGTTTCCAGTTACAAGCCCTTGGGTAAAATACATTTCCGTTTTTACAGTCAATTTTCCGACATTGTGCCTGTAGGTTGCCTGTCTCTTAGCCTTTAAACTGTTACAGCTTAAATTATAGCTCATGCAATATGCTATTTATATGTCTGGAAAGTTAATTTGAGGCTTCTTATATTTTCCCTGTACTGCTTGTCTACATTTGGCATCAGGACAGTTGAACAAATTGGCAAATGTCATAATTCCGGCTGGAGCTATTACTGTTTTTCAGCTTTTCCTAGCATAGCTGAATGCTCTACAACAGGGCTTTTCAACCTTTTCAACCACTGTACCACTTTTAAGATATGGCAATATCCGAGTACCACCAGTCGCCTAGCAAGGTGTCAAAAATTTGATGACCCCCCCAAAAAGGAAAAAAGTGATAAAATACAGGTAGTCCTCGACTTACAACAGTTCACTTAGTGACTGTTCGAAGTTACAGTGGCACCGAAAAAAGTGCCCCCCAAGCCACAGCCGAGCAAGACACCTGCCTGCCTGCCCGGCAGCGTTCTTCCTCCTGTCCGAGGTTTTCATTGTTGTGAGCATTTCTGTTGAGGATTGGCAGCGGGGGTGAGGTGTGGGGTGTTTGGTTTTTATTTCCCCCATCTGCTGGGTGGTTGCAGCAGGTTTTGGTCACTTCACATGACGCTGGGACACTGTGACTGTCATAAATATGAATCAGTTGCCAAACATCTGACTGTAAATCACAAGAGCCTACAGATGCTGCAACATTCTGTACAAATCGATGGTGAGACCACACTTGGAGTACTGTGTACAGTTCTGGTCACCGCACTTCAAGAAGGATATAATGGAACTGGAAAAGGTGCAAAAAAGGGCAACAAGAATGATCAAGGAAATGGAGCGCCTCCCTTATGAAACCAGATTGCAACGCCTTGGTCTCTTCAGCCTTGAAAGACGGCGTTTAAGGGGTGACTTGATCGAAGTGTATAAAATCATGCATGGGATAGAAAAGGTGGATAGAGAAAAATTCTTTTCTCTATCACACAATACCAGGACAAGGGGGCACTCCCTAAAGCTCATAGCTAAGAAAGTGAGGACAAATAAAGGGAAATATTTCTTCGTTGGTTGATGGAATTCACTTCCAGAAGGGGTCGTGACAGCTGTCAGCCTTGACAGCTTCAAGGCAGGGTTAGATAGATTCATGGAGGCCAAGTGTATCGGTGGTTATTAAAACGGATGTCCATGTGCCGCCTCTATGTTGGTTGAGGCAGGCAGGATTCCCTTGAGTACCATTTGTTGGGGGTCAAGGGAAAGGGAGGGTTTTGCCTTCTCTTTCTGCTCAAGATCCCCATGTACAATTGGTGGGCCACTGTGTGACACAGAATGCTGGACTCGATGGGCTTTGGCCTGATTCAGCATGGCTCTTCTTATGTTCTTATTCCAGCTGATCGGCGCTTCTTCTGAGCTCAGCAGAAGCCTGGCGCTGATCCTGGTGTTTCCACTGAGCCTGGCGTTGATCCTGGTGTTTCCACTGAGCCCTGACAGCCCCAAAGAAGTGCCGATCAGCTGGAAAGTGGCACTGATCCTGGCGCTTCCGCTGAGCCCTGACAGCCCTGCAGCTCCAGCCGTCTCTCGCTCAGGCTTGTGCGGTGCTGCCACCGGTTCAGCTCATTCCCCTCCCCTGCTACCACTTTTCTAGGATGGTTGCATACCACCTGCCAGGTGCCAATGTACCAGAGGTGGTAGCCGTACCACTGGTTGAAAAGCCCTGCTCTACAAAACATTTATGAAGTGCCACCCTTGTTACCGCTAGCTCAGCATTGTTGGCCCTTAACAGTTGTATAAATCTGACACTACTGGCTTTACCGTTAACAGTGTTGATGAATTGCTGACTAAATTTAAATCAAGTCAGTACTGATTTAAAGCTGTATCTCATCTGTCATATATTCTAAATTTAAATCAGTCATTTAAAGCTGCATCTCATCTGTCATATAGCAGAGATTATAGCCAGTGGTTCAAAACTAAGCATTTATTCTTGGATCTCGTGAGAGCCAGTTTGGTGTGGTAGTTAAGCTGCTGGCTTAGAAATCAGGAGACTCTTGAGTTCTAGTCTTACCTTGGCGTGAAAGCCAGTTGGGTGACTTTGGGCCAGTCACCAGGAGATGGTGAGTTCTCATCCCACCTTAGGCATGAAAGCCAGCTGGGTGACTATGGGTCAATCACCAGGAGATGGTGAGTTCTAGTCTCACCTTAGGCATGAAAGCCAGCTGGGTGACTATGGGCCAGTCACCAGGAGATGGTGAGTTCTCGTCCCACCTTAGGCATGAAAGCCAGCTGGGTGACTATGGGTCAATCACCAGGAGATGGTGAGTTCTAGTCTCACCTTAGGCATGAAAGCCAGCTGGGTGACTATGGGTCAATCACCAGGAGATGGTGAGTTCTAGTCTCACCTTAGGCATGAAAGCCAGCTGGGTGACTATGGATAAATCACCAGGAGATGGTGAGTTCTAGTCTCACCTTAGGCATGAAAGCCAGCTGGGTGACTATGGGTCAATCACCAGGAGATGGTCAGTTCTCGTCCCACCTTAGGCATGAAAGCCAGCTGGGTGACTATGGGTCAATCACCAGGAGATGGTGAGTTCTAGTCTCACCTTAGGCATGAAAGCCAGCTGGGTGACTATGGGTCAATCACCAGGAGATGGTGAGTTCTCGTCCCACCTTAGGCATGAAAGCCAGCTGGGTGACTATGGGTCAATCACCAGGAGATGGTGAGTTCTCGTCCCACCTTAGGCATGAAAGCCAGCTGGGTGACTATGGGTCAATCACCAGGAGATGGTGAGTTCTCGTCTCACCTTAGGCATGAAAGCCAGCTGGGTGACTATGGGTCAATCACCAGGAGATGGTGAGTTCTCGTCCCACCTTAGGCATGAAAGCCAGCTGGGTGACTATGGGTCAATCACCAGGAGATGGTGAGTTCTAGTCTCACCTTAGGCATGAAAGCCAGCTGGGTGACTATGGGTCAATCACCAGGAGATGGTGAGTTCTCGTCCCACCTTAGGCATGAAAGCCAGCTGGGTGACTATGGGTCAATCACCAGGAGATGGTGAGTTCTCGTCCCACCTTAGGCATGAAAGCCAGCTGGGTGACTATGGGTCAATCACCAGGAGATGGTGAGTTCTAGTCTCACCTTAGGCATGAAAGCCAGCTGGGTGACTATGGGTCAATCACCAGGAGATGGTTAGTTCTAGTCTCACCTTAGGCATGAAAGCCAGCTGGGTGACTATGGGTCAATCACCAGGAGATGGTGAGTTCTAGTCTCACCTTAGGCATGAAAGCCAGCTGGGTGACTATGGGTCAATCACCAGGAGATGGTGAGTTCTCGTCCCACCTTAGGCATGAAAGCCAGCTGGGTGACTATGGGTCAATCACCAGGAGGCGATGAGTTCTAGTCCCACCTTAGGCACGAAAGCCGACTTCGGGCTAGTTACTCTCTCTCTCTCAGAGATTAGTAAATAAATGATCTACCATTTTCATTCAAGCTTTGAGGTAAATGAATTTTCTACATTCCTATTAATGATTGACATCTTCCATGGCTGAGACGAGAAGTCTAGTGTTACTTTGGCCTAAGCCTGTAATTCATTCACCTGCTTTCTCCTTTCTGTGGTTAATTGCCAATAACTAGTTTTAAGGTGGAACTTGAGGGGAGTGGAACAAATGGATCCAGTTTAAAACTTTGGATCTCAGCACCCACCATTATCCCTGGGAGACCCGCAGGAAGTGGAAGGCAACCGTTAGCCACTTCTGAAACTCTACAAAAGAAAATTGCTTAGTTTTATCCTGTTTCAGGACCTGAAAGTTGTTTTTAACCATTAGGTGGTGCATCCCGCCTCCGTAACAGTGGTGCTTTATTTTGAAATGTTTGCAACAATAGTCTACGACACTTTTAGATCCTCCTTTCTTAAATATCAGTCCACTGAAAATAGTACGTAGTAGTCCGCTGCTTATTTTCCCTCACAACAATCCTGTGAGGTGGGTTGGGCTTAGCATCGCTTCACCTCAGCTATACCTCAGAGAAAAAAAAATCCATTCTCTCTAAGCACCCTAACCTGTGCATCAAAGTGACTTCATGTGCACCCTTATCCATTTTGTTGTTAGTTGCAAAGTCGTGTCCGATCCATCGTGACCCCATGGACAACGTTCCTCCGGGCCTTCCTGTCCTCTACCATCTTCTGGAGTCCATTGAAGCTCACGCCTCCTGCTTCAGGGACTCCATCCAGCCACCTCCTTCTCTGTCGTCCCCTTCTTCTATTGCCCTCCGTCTTTCCCAGCATTAGGCTCTTCTCCAGGGAGTCCTTCCTTCTCATTAGGTGGCCAAAGTACTTGAGTTTCAACTTCAGGATCTGGCCTTCTCAAGAGCAGTCAGGGTTGATCTCTTCTAGGACTGACCGGTTTGAACGCCTTGCAGTCCAAGGGACTCGCAGGAGTCTTCTCCAGCACCAGAGTTCAAAGGCCTCCATTCTTTTACCCTTCTCCATAAGCCACACTGAATAGCGTTGCTTAGGTCACTCATTCTTCCCTCAGCTTAATGTATCCTCACTTTTATGACCATAAAACTGTATATATTTCAACACCCAAGCACCCACACGTTGATCCATTCAGTTTTTGGAGCTCCTCTATGTCTTCTGCCTCATGAATCCCAGCGACTGGTTAGGGCACATAGGGTTGGCCTCCTACGGGTCCTGTCTGTTAGACAATGTCATCTGGCGGGGCCTAAGGCTAGGGCCTTCTCCGTTGCTGCCCCAGCCCTCTGGAACCAGCTTCCCTCAGAGGTTCGTACTGCTTCCTCCCTCCTAGCTTTCCGAAAACTGTTGAAGACACATTTATGCAGACAGGTTTGGGGCGTGTGAGCTGCACTCTGCCCCTGGGCCTTTGACTGTGATTGTGTGTTGTATGAGTGTGGTGAATTACTTAGTTTTTTATATAGTAATTGGTAATTTTAATTGATTTTATGTTATGTTTTCACTTGTATTCTCGTTGTGAGCCGCCCTGGGTCTTGGGAGAAGGGCGGCATATAAGTCTAAACAAACAAACAAACAAATAAATAAATAAACGATAATGTCGGGAGCAATTGAACAGCTATTCCAGATGTTTTTTCAATGCCGTATAAATTAGCCTTTGCCGAACTGTATATTTTCTGCGTAAAGTAAAAGTGATATTTTCCTTTCAGAGAAAAACCGTTCTTGCTACATAGGATTGTATCTGCACCTTTGCTGCCATGGTTTTGCTTTTCTTGAACTATAATCTTACATTAAAAAATCAAAACATAAGAAATCCATAATTTAAAATAATAATAATGATAATGATGATGATATGGATCTTAGAGGTCATTTAGCCCAACCCCCTGCTCAGGCAGGAAACCCTATACCATTTCAGACAAAGCATTGTCCAATCTCTTCTTAAAAACCTCCAGTGTTGGAGCATTCACCGCTTCTGGAGGCAGGTTATTCCACTGGTTAATTGTTCTCACTGTCAGGAAGTTTCTCCTTAGTTCTAGGTTGCTTCCCTCCTTGGTTAGTTTCCATCCGTTGCTTCTTGTCCTGCCTTCAGACGCTTTGGAGGATAGATTGACTCCCTCTTTTTAATGATTGCTAAAGTTATAAAAACTATACACACAATTAGTTCTTTAACAAATTGAGAGTTTCAGTCTCTGTTGAAGGTTGGTCTTTTCTGGGGCTGAGAAATGTCGAAGAAATGCCTTCTGGGGAAGTACCAAGGACTTTATAAATGGAAAATTGTGCTGCGTTAGAGAATCCCTGCTCTCCATTAGCTATTGAATCATTATTATCTAATGTACATCTCTGATTAAAACAGCGTTTCGCAATTACTGGATTGTTATTCGTCTGGATGTCTAATAAAACTTAACTGAGATTCTGGTTGTTTTTTTTTAAATAGGTACCTGTCAGATGAAGGGATTGAGGCTTGCACAAACTCATCTGAAAAAGTCAACATCAACGATATTATCCTGATTGCACTTAATGTAGGTACAGTTTGCGAACTTTTAAAATTTATAATCAGTTTTGGTGATCATTTGTTAATTAAATTTTGAAATACACTAACTAGCTCTAAAAATGAAAATGTTCTAGGCTGGTACTATACAGAGTTATTTTATTTTTCCTTTGACAAGTATTTATGTCAAAGGACATAAATACATTCAAGTTGTTTCCATTTCTACCTGTATTGTTTGTAATTAAATATAAAGCCATACTAAGTGAAGAGATATTTCTTAAAGAGGGAGGGAGGGAGGGAGGAAACGAAACACAGCCCAAATCTGATCTCTGTTCAGAATTTTTTTTAGAACTACATATTGAAATTTTGCTTGGTCTTTGTAAAGGATAAAGGTTTATATTGGTGTACTGCATTTTCTTCTTCCTGTGGTTAGTAGGATGCAAATAATAGTTTGTTAGATTACAAGGTAGTTTCTAGATTTGAGACTATAATTTGCCTAGAACAGCGGTTCTCAACCTGTGGGTCGCGACCCCATTTGGGGCCGAACGACCATTTCACGGGGGTCGCCAAACAATGCAGTCCGCCATTTTTTCGCTTTTTCCCCTCGGCCGGCGCAGGGGGCAGCAGCACGCATGCGTGGGGTAGCACCGCGCATGCGCGACGCGAGCCGCCGTGCATGTGCGACGCGGGCCACCATGCCGCACATGCGTGATGCGGGCCGCCGTGCCGCGCATGCGTGATACGGGCCACCGCGCCACGCATGCGTGATACGGGCCGTCGCACCGCGCATGCGTAATGCGGGCCGTCGCACTGCGCATGCGCGATGCGGACCGTCGCACCGCGCATGCGTGATACGGGCTGTCGCGCCACGCATGCGCGGCGCAGGTCGGGGTCGCAGCCTGAAAAAGGTTGAGAACCTCTGGCCTAGAACAAGGGTGTCAAACTGCCGGTCCTGCGGGCCGGATGCGCCACATGGAAGCCACGCCCACCCCAGCTTCGGCAAGGGGGAAAAAAGTCAACGATATGTTGCATCACGTGACATGGTGAGTTTGACACCCCTGGCCTAGAATGTCAATAATATTAGGATAAAACTGGTTACACGTTAGCTGAGCCAGCCATGCTGAGGGGAAAGGGAGAGGTTTCCAAGCTGAGCCGTGCTGGCTCAGGAATTCTGGGAGTGGAAGTCCATGAGTCATAAAAGGGCCAAGGTTGCCTACCCCTGTCCTAGATGTTCACCTCAACACTGCTACTGTTTTTATTAGTAGAGAGTGTGGCTGTAGAATGGGGGTAGCTAAGGATAGAACAGTCCACAGTTTCTCTATTTGTTAAAATATTTTGTGGAAGGCTTGCTTGCCCAAAACCATAATGGACAGCAAAAGACAAAATTTACAAGGCCATCTGTTGACATTCTTGATATCTGGAAGATCTGAATGTCGACTGTTAAGGGGAGTAAGCGATTAAAAAAACCAATTAGCCAGTGAAACGGAAAAGAGAAAAGTAGAAACATTTTTGTAAATTCTCTGAATTTAAGAGAAACGGAAAGCATGCAACAGAGCAGAATAAAGATCTTCTGGAGTGAATTTTATTGATACATGCCTAGAAGTGAAAGTGGTGCTTTCATTATAATTAAATCCATTCCTACACATAACAGACAAATGAATATTCGTTTTAAAAGCATGAGTGGTTTGATTGCTTATGAAGAATACAAGAATTACAAGGATGATGAGAACTTCCGAATGTGAAACAGACCATTGTTTGATAGTGTCAGAAGTGGGAAAAATAAACTGTGAAGGCAAAGAAAGAAGCTTTTAAAAAAAGAAAGAAAATAACAATAAAAGCCTAACCTAAAGCAAAATTATTGCAAGAAGAGAAAGTCTTAAGTTCCTATTTGAAAAAAAGTCACAAGATAGATTTCCAAATGCAAAGTGGAACAAAAGATGACGTGGAAGCTGGTGGAACACAATAAAATATTACAACTGATGATAGGTAACGCCTTGGTCTCTTCAGCCTTGAAAGACGGCGTTTAAGGGGTGACTTGATCGAAGTGTATAAAATCATGCATGGGATAGAAAATGTGGATAGAGAAAAATTCTTTTCTCTATCACACAATACCAGGACAAGGGGGCACTCCCTAAAGCTCATAGGTAAGAAAGTGAGGACAAATAAAGGGAAATATTTCTTCACCCAGAGGGTCATTGATTTATGGAATTCACTTCCAGAAGGGGTCGTGACAGCTGTCAGCCTTGACAGCTTCAAGGCAGGGCTAGATAGATTCATGGATGCAAAGTGTATTGGTGGTTATTAAAACGGATGTCCATGTGCCGCCTCTATGTTGGTTGAGGCAGGCAGGATTCTCTTGAGTACCATTTGTTGGGGGTCAAGGGAAAGGGAGGGTTTTGCCTTCTCTTTCTGCTCAAGATCCCCATGTACATTTGGTGGGCCACTGTGTGACACAGAATGCTGGACTCGATGGGCTTTGGCCTGATTCAGCATGGCTCTTCTTATGTTCTTATGTTCTTATATACGTGGTTATATAAAAGCTGAAGTTTTCTTGGTAAAGAACTGAATCTATATATTTTCTACTTTCGTATTACTAGCCGTTGCGCATCCTGAATATTGTGTTACCTAGTGCTTTCTGAATGTTTTCCTTTAAAAAAAAATGTTTAGCATTAAAACCTACAGAATAAAAGTAACTAAAAAGAAAGTAACAAAAAAAAAAGATTTGAATTTTTTAAAACCAATGATATACTCAAACATTTACAATTTTCTGTCCAGCGTGATGCTTACATAGTTGAAAGTGATCTATTAGGAAAAAATAATAATTCATTAAATATCGACCAAGTTTGAATCCATTTCTCCTGCATTGTGGAGTTTTTCAAAGCTCTTCATTGTCAACTTTTCATCTAGAAGGACTCCCTAAACTCTTCAAAACCAGGCATCTTATGAAAAATGTGTTTTTAATTGATTGCTGTTGTTCAGTAACAAATCTGCAGTGAACAGGACAAACCGAATCTATTTCTGATGTTGCATTGATTTATAAGACTTTAGAAATAAGGCAATAAACCGTTGCCTTCTTGGTTTACAGATTCAAATTTGATCTGTAAGTTTAGCTGAAGATTTATGTTTTTTTTTATTATTATAATGCAAGTTTCTTCAGTATTTCTTTTTGCCTAGTTTTGAAGGGAATATCCATTATTCAAAGCCTATTCTCAGCCAAAGACCCTTAAACCTTTCAGAATGGTTTACTGTCTTGTTTTGACAGAAGACAAGGTGAAATAAGGGGGATATATTTATTAACTTACTGTCACAATGTGGAAAATTAAAAGAGGAGAAGAACGGTATCCTAAGGTCCTTTCAAGTTCTTTTTTTTGTTTATTATAACATTTTTTATTATTCGATATATATTTGTACATGTAAACCAAGAAAAAATTCAAGTTAACTGCTATTCAACTTAATACAATCAATTTAAATTTGTAAACATTCTTCACTCCGTATATCAAGATTTAACTATAAGCCAGATACATTTTCTTTGATTGGTGTTTCTCTTGTATGTAGTCTATCCAACATTATTATTGTTCCTCCGTTCAGAATTATCTGAGATACTTTGTCCAATAGGTCTCCTCCTCATATCTTGCTGACCATCTCCCCTTGTTCTTCCGTACTATGTTCTTCCAGTTAGTTGCCGGTTCTGCTTTCTCTGCAGTATGTTTGCTTGCTTTTTAACAGTGAGGTTACAAAGATCAAGGAAATGGAGCACCTCCCTTATGAAACCAGATTGCAACGCCTTGGTCTCTTCAGCTTTGAAAGACGGCGTTTAAGGAGTGACTTGATCGAAGTGTATAAAATCATGCATGGGATAGAAAAGGTGGATAGAGAAAAATTCTTTTCTCTATCACACAATACCAGTACAAGGGGGCACTCCCTAAAGCTCGTAGGTAAGAAAGTGAGGAGAAATAAAGGGAAATATTTCTTCACCCAGAGGGTCGTTGATTTATGGAATTCACTTCCAGAAGGGGTCATGACAGCTGTCAGCCTTGACAGCTTCAAGGCAGGGTCAGACAGATTCATGGATGCCAAGTGTATCGGGTGGTTATTAAAACGGATGTCCATGTGCCGCCTCTATGTTGGTTGAGGCAGGCAGGATTCCCTTGGGTGCCATTTGTTGGGGGTCAAGGGAAAGGGAGGGTTTTGCCTTCTCTTTCTGCTCAAGATCCCCATGTACAATTGGTGGGCCACTGTGTGACACAGAATGCTGGACTCGATGGGCTTTGGCCTGATTCAGCATGGCTCTTCTTATGTTCTTATGTTCTTATCTTGGTTTGTCGGCCAGCTGATTGCAGATGCTGATTTGGGCTGAGAGACAATGATTGGACTCATTGTCCAATGGTCCAAGCTGGCTTCCATGCCCTCAAATCACCTAATCCCAAACCTCAACCACGGCATATACAGATAATCTTCAACTTACGACTGGTCGTTTAGTGATTGTTTGAAGTCATGACAGACCCCCCCCAAAAGAGACTTACAAGCTGGTTGTAAAGTTGCAACATCTGCCCACAGGGCAGCATTATTCAGCTACGTGACCACGAATTATGATGTTTTTTTTTTGTTTGAAATCGGCTTTTACTTCTGGCTCCCTACAAAAAAGCAGCCCGTAGCGAACCACAGGTTCGCTTTACAAACCGCCGTGCTTGCTTTACCACTTCCCTATTTATTTAATAACCCCCAAAAGAAAGGTCGTAAAAACTGGGGACCAGTCAGGTGGCCCACTTTTACAATCACCATGACTTTAACGGCTGTAATTGTGCGTTAACGATCATCGCTTGAGGATTATTGGTATGTTTTCTGAGGCACTGAACCAAATAGACAGGAGTGGAAATGTTTCATTGTCCTTTTAATAGTCAATAATGCATCTTAATGGAAACAGTGAGGTGGGTGGGTAAGAGAGAAACAGCATTTAAACTGCAAACACCACATGGGTGTTGTTATTAAAATTAAAGCCACTGTCTGGAGTCGGATGATCTGCTTGAGATATTAATGGCAACACTCAAACCATTATCAAAGCAAAAGCTATCTGCTCATCAGGCGCTTAACGGTTGTATTTTATTTTTATTTTTTTTGCAACAAATGTTATCAGTTTTCCAATTTTAACATCCAAGTGTTTAGAAAGCAGCGTGGTAACTGGGTAGTCAATAACTCAGTAACAGCATTTTTAGTACATATCTCAGGTTACATTGTCAAAAATTCCTTCTCTATTTACCATTAACATTTAGTATAGCATAGTCAAACTAGTAAATTCCTAGCCATAGCAAGTTCCATCAGAACGTTTATCAATCTATCTTTTGTTTATACATATCCATATCCTGTTTTTAAGTTTTACCTAATTCTTGATTTCTAATTACAGTATTCCAATTTTAACCTTTAACATCCATAATATTCAAATTTCTGATAACCCAAATTTCTTTTATTTCACTACACAAGAGTTATAACGTCTAAAATACACATATTACTTATTTAAATATATTCTATTTTTATTTCATAGACATTTTCTAATTCTCATCCTAATACATCACAGCTTACTAGTAGAGTAACCTTTATTCTCTCAGATCCATCCTCCATCTATATTTTCTGGGCTAAGGCTGATTCTTAATGTTTATTATAAATCTAAACTCTAATTATTAGGCCAATTAATCCAACAATATTTAAATCTGATAGTCATATTTCCCTTCATCTCCAGGTATCCCTTTAGCCCATTAGTTAAGACTTTAGGATCTCTCTTAGTAAGTCAGGAGGCAGTTGTGTTTTAATTTTTGAAGAGTTGCAAAAAAATAATAATAATGCTGTTTATAAGATTGTGCAGGTGGGAAAAAAATCATAAACCTACGTTGATCCCTGCGGCATGTTGTCGTTCTTACTACAAATGTTGGTCTCTTTTTTTCCTCGTCCGTGCCTTTGAAAGCAACGTTAGCATTTAATTTCTTTCTTTCAACTTTAGACAGATTTAAGAGCCATCGGTAAGAAATTTCTCCCGAGTGACATCAACGGCGGAAAAGTAGAAAAGGTAAAAAAAGATTCCCAGTGCTGTCTTTAGTGAACTTGTGCAAAAGTTTGAAAAAACGCTTTGCTCAACCTGCCCTTCAGCAAGGTATCCTTATGTCCTTTTTTAGGTATTTGTGTGTGTGTGTGTGTGTGTGTGTTAGTGTTATTTTCTATACAGGGTTACTGTTTCTCTCTGAAGAACAAAAGTTGTAAAAAAAAAAGTAAATGTAGACATTTTCTGTGGACTGTAAAAATATGATTCAGCCACCAGATGGCTGTATTTGATTAAACTTGAAGAAAAAAACCTAGCTTACACTTTTTTAGTGACAGCTTTTCTTTTTTATTGTAGAGTTAAAATAGTTCAGGCTGGTCAGTCTCGATCATTGGGCGTATAAAAGGAAGGATTTTATCATTGGGCGTGTAATTTTCCAACAATGTTCTCAAAGGGGTTGTACCAATTTAAAGCTAAAACAAAGAAAACTGTTTTTTCCCACCATCCCCCCTTGATAGGTATTGTTGGATTACTTTGGACACTTTAGATGATGAAGTTGGATCTTTTCTGCCAATATCTTTTAAAAATCTTAGTTACATGCTTGAAATGTGGGTATCTGGGTTTGTTGAGGGTGGTGTTGTTTGTATCATGTTGAAGGTAAGAGCTAAGGTTTGTTTAGCTTTAAACATTAAGATGATTCTGCCCCCAGGATATAGTATTTGCAGAAATAACTTAAGAGTCCAGCCTGTCTAACATGAAAAAGTTTCTTTAAACATGTCTTAAAAAGTAGGTATTTGTAGGGGTATACTGGTAGCCCTTGCCTTACAGCCACAATTGAGTAAAATGAGTTTTGACCCATTTGAGGACTTTTCTTACCACAGTTGTGTGAATCACTGCGGTTGTTAAGTTAGTAACAACGGTTGTTTGATAAATCTGGCTCCCCCATTGACTTTGCTAGTTGGAAGGTCGCAAAAGGGGATCGCAAACAGACTCAGAACATTGCAGCCCTCATAAATATGAGTCAGTTACCAAGCGTGTGTGAATTTTGATTACACAACTATGAGGATACGGCATTGGTTTACGGCTGCTGAGCATATTCTTCAGACTGCTATAAAAAGCCTTCATTTTCTTTTTTTTTCTTTTTTTTTAATAAAAATTATTTTATTAAAACCATCAACATTAAACATAAGTTCATATTAAAAAGCAATCATCATATATCCTGCAATACAACTCTATTGATCAGTTTTTGTGAACGTCTGGTTTAGTAAACATTTCTCACTCCTCACGTCCAGCCTCAACTATACGCCTGGTACATTTTATTTGATTGGTGTTTCTTTTATATATGGTCTATCTGCTGTTTCTAGTCTATCACCTATTGTTCATTCGAGCTTCAGAAGTATATTCGTCTCAGTAGTGGTGCAATCTTTTATGATCCCTAACAAAAGATCCTGAGGTAGAAATTCAGTATCCTGAGGTAGAAATTCAGTACGCTTTTCCAATATTAAAGCAAAATGTTGTTTGCTTTAATATTGATAGAGCGGATTGAATTTCTATCTCAGGTTATGAAACTTCTACCTCAGGATCTTTGGTTAGGGACTATAAAAGATTGCACTATTACTGAGACGAAGTTAATTCAGAAGCGTGAATGAACAATATGTGATAGACTACCGGTAGATATAGTAGATAAACCATATACAAGATTTACCTCAGGTTATTAAACTTTTACCTCAGGATTTTTGGTTAGGGATCATAAAAGATTGTACTAATACTGAGATGAATAATATGTGATAGACTAGAAACTGTGGATAGACTATAGAAAAGAGAAACACCAATCAAATAAATTGTAACAGGCGTTTAGTTGAGGCTTGATGTGAGGAGTGAAAAATGTTTACCAAACCAGACGTTTCTAAAGATCAATACTTAGTGATGTATATCAGGTGCTATGATGATTGATGCATACTATGATTTTATGTTCAATGCTGATTGTATGAATGTAGATAGACCATATACAACAGCTGTATTTTCAGCCTTATGAGGACAGCTTATTAATATGAGCCTGTTTGCTTGTATCGTACAGGGGGACACTGGCATTTGAAAACATAAACAAAAAAAAACAGACTCTCCACACATTCACCAATAATTGGACAATTTTTTTTATCTCCCGCTTAAGAATCGAGAGAGAAACTCAATAGCACTTTTTATCATAGTGTATTAAGGTGACTAAATTAAAGCACATAAAACTTCCCTGAAATGATAACACAGTACATAATTGGGTACTTGTTTCACAGGGATGTTTCTGTATCGCCTAGATTATAATCCTTTCTTTGGGTTTCGGTGAACCTAGAGGCACGAAGCAGAAGCAGATAACTTCTGCCTAAAATGATCCACCAGTGCAAAAGTGTTCAAAATTCCAATTAGTAGACCAAGAATATCTGGGTACCGTCTCACAATGCTCAATTAGAAATGGTGGGTTATTTTTTAGCTCTAAAGCTATAATGCTGGAGCTTTAAGGTTAGGTAGGTGACCTTCCTCATAAAACAACTTAAATGCATTACTTGAAATAGTATTGTAGTAAGAACGCATACACGCACACCTCAGACTCTCTGCCCCAACCAGAAACTTTGCATACCAGGTCTGTAAAAATGTAGATTTGATAATCCTCTCAGAAAAACTGGAGCCAGGAAGCTTGGAGCTGATGGGATTAGAAAGACAAAGATCCCTAGAACCAATAACCCCTCACCCATCCAACACAGGGTATAGCCATCAGCCATAGCCCCAGGAAAGCAGGACATGACTTTTAGGACATAATAGGATTAGCCCACCACCATCGGAATACAAAAAGGGCACACTCAGACTCAGGTGAAAGTACATGACACAGGAAATACAAAGTCTCAAACAGGAACAACTCCATGCACAAAAGCCCAAGAAGGTATAAAAACCCACCATTCCTAGCAACATGTGGTCAACTGCCCCAGAGCCACATGCTGTTGTGGTTTTGCTCTTCTATAAACTACAACCTTTCTAAAGCAGTCTCCGTTTTGTTTATTCCCAGCTTGGACTGGACCCTGATGAAGATTTTTCTTTCAACAGTATGAAAATCCTAACTTTGTAATTATAGTAGGCAAAATATTGTAGGAGATGCCCAGGTTGAGCCAGAGGGAGGGGTCAAGAGCGTCATCAGTCTGGAATCCCTTTGTGCCCACAGGGATCTTAAGTCCAACCTACCGAGAATTCCGTTGCCTCTTATCTACCGCCTATTTGCTCTGACATTTAGTAGATCAGATTCCTGTAGAGAGCATAAGCTTGCAATAAACTTTTACATTTCTTTTGAACTGCCTGGACTGCCTGCTTTTTTCACGCTTGATAATTGTGCCCTTATTAGCAGTGGCATTTCGGCAACAAAACAAAACAACACCAAAAGTGGAGAATAGGTTAGACTAGCGGTTCTCAACCTGTGGGTCGCGACCCCATTTGGGGTCGAACGACCATTTCACGGGGGTTGCCAAACAACGCAGTCCGCCATTTTTTCCCCCTTTTCCCCTTGGCTGGCACAGGGGGCAGCACCGCGCATGCGCGGGGGTAGCACCGCGCATGCGCAATGCGGGCCGTCGTGCGTGCATGTGCGATGTGGGCCGTCATGCATGCGTGATGCGGTTTGTCACGTGCCGCGCATGCACGATGCGGCCTGTCGCGCCGTGCATGCGCGGCGCAAGTCGGGGTCACGCCGCGCATGCGCGGCACAGGTCGGGGTCGCCGCCTGAAAAAGGTTGAGAACCGCTGGGTTAGACAAAAGCATTTTTGCCACGCTTATATTCGTGGGTCTCAGTCAAACAATTTTTATATGGTTATTTTTTCCCCCATTCTCTTCACAGCTAGAAGGCCCCTGCGTTCTGCAGATTCAAAAAATCCGCAATATTGCCGCTCCGAAGGACAATGAGGAATCTTCGGTGGCCCCCAGAATGCTGCGCTTGCAGATGACCGATGGACACACCAGCTGCACGGCAATAGAATATACTTACATGTCAAAAATAAGGTAAACGGAGCTCATTTGTGCTTTACGATGACTCCTGCAGCTTTTAACACACCAGATCTTCGCAGTGCCCAAGAGTTATATCTACCAAACAATTATTTGTCGGTAAGTTTAAGAAAAAAAAAAAAGGTGAAGAGCTTGGCCCCAAGTTAAGACGAAACATTTCTGTATGGAATATACTGCCAAGCCTGACTGCTTATGAAAGTTGAATTAGGGGCAACATTATCATAATTAAAGTTTCTCCTTCAGGTTTCTTGCATAGCTCCGTGAGTGTTTATGATGCAGGCTAGAATTTGGGCCACAGAGAGAAAACATTTACAGGTCAGATTTATTGAGCTGTTGGTTGGAATGCGGCTGAAGTTCATTACTGATGTGCTATCAATTTTCACTAAAGCCTGCCGAAGGGAAGCAGCATTAATAATATTTAATTTGTCTCCCTTTATTCATACGCTACTTTTAGGTAAAAGTGGCGGCAGTTGCTGCTAGAGGCAAGCTGGCAGTTCTGTAGTGTTATTACCGATCAAATTACAGCTCAGGTCTCCGTTTCCAGTTTCCAATTTAATTTTACCGATGCGATGAAAATACTATTAATATATTTACACCTATAGGTGAAATGGTTGTTTAAAAAAACGGCTTGCAAGCTTTCAACTCTGTTGGGCTTAAAAGAAAAACCAAAATATTCCTATTCATTTTTACAAAAGAGCTGGGTGCATCCCCCCCCCCAGCCCCATTGTGGGCTACTTTGCACAATAATTTCAAGGACATGAATTGTCCCAGCATCACTAATCACTGCAGAAAAATAGCCCTGCCTACAGGAATCGCTCTGATAAAATTATGTCTATAGAGGTCTGAGTGGTTTAAATTAGCTTTTGGGCAAGGGGAAAGGTCCAGGCTGTTACTTTTGAGATTAAGTGGGGTTTTAACCTTGTAGGAATTAAGAACTTTGGGTTTTTGGTTTGTGTTTTTTTTTTTTTTTTAGAAATGATGCATTTTTACCCGGACGGCACCACTTTTAGACTGACTACCTGTCCATCATCCCAACTTCTTAGTCAGAAGAGAAAGAGGCTCGAATCCATTGTTAGCAAAAAGCAGACTTTACTAGAGCTAAATGGTTGCAAAGCCAGATCTGAGATTTTTCGCACCCAAAGCATATGGTTCACTTTTCCCTTAGTCCCTTGGTTATCTCTTTAAGTGTCCAATCGGATTGGGTGACAGTCCCGGTCTTTGCGGATTGGACGGTGCTGCATTCCACAGTGTGACCTGGGAAACGGTGGGCTGGGGATGACACGATGCTTAGTTTCAGTTCCTCTCCTATTAACCCTCTCCCCTCTTATCCCAACCCACAGTCCCCCCCCCGCCTGGCAGCAAGCAAAGCATGGCGTAGTGGGGGTGGCAGTCCTAACTCTACCTCCCCACCACACTTCCGGAGGCTTTTGTTTTTCCCCCCTACAACACACTGATCATTTACCCACCTATGATCATATTCTGCAGTAAACAAATACGCTTCCGGATATTACTGCATATTATTACTATTATGGAAAATGTGCTCCTTGGCCTTGTCTGGATACTCCTCAGAGTTAAGCCTGTCTATTACAGTTTGTAAGTTTGGGTAGTTTGTCAGAGAGTTTCAGCCTGAACATTACTGTGATGCTTGGGAAGGAGGTGCTTGTGTATTTGATGAGCTCTGCTTCCTTTCAACAACAACAACAACAACAATAATAATAATAATAATAATCAATAATAATAATCAATAATAACCACTATTATTATTAGTAGTAGTATTATTAGTATTATTTTGGGATTGCACAACTGGAGCACCAATGGTGTTCAAGTGGTGCTCCAGTTGTGCAATCCCAAAACAACTGGAGCACACCACTTGAACACCATTGGCATTGACAAATTCGCCATTAGTCAATTGCAAAAGGCAGCCTTACTAGGAACTGCTTCCATCCTGCGACGATATCTGTAATACCGTCAAACATCCACCTCTGCCTATCCCAGGTCCTTGGTAAGGATTCGACAGGTAGACAAAAATGCCAAATCCAGTCTGAACATCTGGCTGACTGTGCGATGAGCCTCAATAGTAGTAGTAGTAGTAGTAGTAGTAGTAGTAGTAGTAGTAGTAGTAGTAGTAGTAGTAGTAGTAGTAATAATAATAGACAAGAAAGAAATGGAGAAGATAACAAAATACAAAGACCTACAAATAGAAATAGAAAGACTGTGACAAAAGCAAGCAAGGGTAGTAGCAATAGTCATAGGCGCCTTGGGTGCAATCCCAAAATAACTGAAGCACCGCTTGAACACCATCATCGGCATTGACAAATTCGCCATTAGTCAATTGCAAAAGGCGGCCTTACTAGGAACTGCTTCCATCCTGCGACAATATCTGTAATACCATCAAACATCCACATCTGCCTATCCCAGGTCCTTGGTAAGGACTCGATAGGTAGACAAAAATGCCAAATCCAGTCTGAACATCTGGCTGACTGTGTGATGTTCCTCAATAATAATAATAAACTTGTTTTCTGTAGATCTGGCTTTATGGAGGGGGGGGGGCCATGCTGTAATTCTCAGGATCACACCAAAGTCACATTATCTAATATCTTATTGCAACTCTACAAAGATAGCTGCCTCAGTTTAGGAGCTTGTAAGCCTCAGGAAAGCTCCTCTGGCTGACCTTCTCTGGCATGAGAAGCTAAGTAGGGTCAAGCAGGATTAATAGTTGGATGGGAGCCCCCCTCCCCAAAAAAATACTTAAATTGTAAACTGAGCTAGAAAGACATCCTGGAAAAAGGCCGTTCCGAATCCATGCCTTCTAGTTGCCAAGAAAGTTCTTTAGAGTGTTGAGCTTGAAGAGAAGGGAAATTTTTATTTCTCTGAAGGAATTGGCTACCATCTTACACCTTTTGGATTGTGGCTACAGATGCTGTCCTTCTGTTTCCATAAATCGGCGTCAGCTCTTGCCCAAGTTACCGTCACCTCAAATAGATCTTTAAAATTATCGAGAGCTGATTTTCCTCAATATTCTGTCCATTTGATGGATGTACCCGGCAGCCGAAAATGATAGATGTTGTTTTAGATCTTGTGGCTTGAAATTGTGTTTTCGGTTTCCCTGCTTTGACAGTGAACAATGGATACACACACTCGATGGAAATGGTACAGCAGGCCATGCTTTCAAAGACAGCTGTCAGAAGAAGGACAGAGATGGATTCTGACACTTCCCGGATAAAGTGGCAGTGATGGCCCACATATTTTCCATGGCTTTCAGCTATCTCGTAAAATACAGACGAGTTATTTGCTTGCAGAGTGGGTGTCGTTTTTTTTATCAAATCATTTTTAAAAATGCAGCGTGGTTTCACCATCCTACACACAGCCAGTATTCGAACTAACAGAGAACGCATACAAAACAATTCGGATTGTCGCACTTGAGCTAAGTTAGAGCAACGGAACTTGAATCACGCCATCTCGTCCCAACACTTGTAGATGTATTCTTTCTTTCTTTTTCTTTTTTTGCATGTAGTCTGAACACGCCTCCTGGAACAAAAATTAAGCTGCTGGGAATCGTGGAAGTGAAAAATGGCTTTCTCCTTCTGGATGACAGCAACACGGTGGTTCTAGGAGGTGAAGTGGAACATCTGATTGAAAAATGGGAGTTGCAAAGGGTGAGGTAACATGAAGCATTTTCCTACCTTAAGCCCAAATGTTTAAAACTCCAGCTGACTTGTTGGACACATTTAAGGATGTTGTATTGTTTTGCTTTTGTTTTTATGATAGCAACTTGTCATATTTGATCTCCCCCTGAAAAAACATTTTCATGGAAGGGGCAGTATTTAAATTTGGATAATTTAGAGTCAGATCAATTTTATTGGCTTTCCGAAGCATCAGATAAAAACGCTCATTCTTCTCTTTAAACAACACTTGCTTGTCTCCTCTGAATTATTTCTTGGACGTGCCTGATGGTATCATAAAGGCTTTGCAGTTAGATTCTTTATTTAAATCCTACCTCCTCTGGATTTTCCAAGAGGAAAAAGTATGAAGTATGAAAACAGTTATTCAGCTTTTTGTAGCCTTTCCATAGCAAATCTTGGAAAAATTTCCATAGCATACCTTTGTTTTTAGGGTAAAACTGTCTGTCTGTCTCTTTATCTACCTACCTACCTACCTACCTACCTACCTACCTAACAGCTGTCTGTCTATCTAATCTTCCTTCCTTCCTTCCTTCCTTCCTTCCTTCCTTCCTTCCTTCCTTCCTTCCTTCCTTCCTTCCTTCCTTCCTTCCTTCCTTCCTTCCTTCCTTCCTTCTTTCCTACGTATCTCTATCTACCTACCTACCTACCTGTCTGTCTGTCTATCTATCTGTTTATCTGTCTGCCTGCCTGCCTACCTACCTAACATGTCTGTCTGTCTGTCTATCTATCTACTATATCTATCTATATCTGTCTGTCTCTCTCTCTCTGTCTCTCTCCAATATCTATCCATTCATCCTACTTATTTTCTTAGAGATAAGAGCAGTCAGCCATGCCATTATACTCCATTATGGACTAAACAGTCATTTTGCTTTCTTAGGTGTGTGTGTGTTTTTAGTGGCGATGTAGAAGAGAGATCAGAGTCTTCAGAACATCCATAGCATTCAAGCAGTGAGAAGCTTCCCGGGGGGACAACATTAAATGATGTGTTGTCAGCGATGTACATGCTACTATCTGTGTTTTCCTATCATTTCCCCCCCTTATCAGTTAATGAAAACTGCTTAATCTTTCAGAGTTTATCAAAACACAACAGAAGTAACATAGGAACAGAAGGAGGGCCTCCTCCCTTTCTCCCTTTTGGACAGGTATGACATGCTTTTTGGTCTTGCACATCTTCATTGCCATCTTCAGACTGTGTAGAACAACAGAACAGAACAGAATTCAATTCTTTATTGGCCCAGTGTGATAGGACACAGAAGGAATTTGTCTCCGCGTAAGCTCGCAGTGTACATACAAACAAGTGATAAATTATGATCATAAAATACAATCATCATAAATCATAAGATACAAACTTGGTGATAGTCACAGGCTGCTAAGTAAGCAAACAACATCAGTCATAATAGGATACTAAATGAAGGCAATCAACATAAATCATGAGACACAAACAATCAAGTTACAGTCCTAAGAAGCTGAGGAAATAGGTAATTGGAACGATGAAATGATGAGAAGGATAATAGGCACTCTTCATAACTGAAAGATGTCGTCTTTTGTGAAAAATAACTTCTCTACATTGCGACAGTTTTTTCCTCTGGCAATATTAAATAATTTGAATATTTTTTTTGGGAAGCTGACACTTAAAAACATAGAACATTTACAAATTCTTTGCTGAATAAATACGTTTAAGCCAGTACAAGAGACTATTTGTAGCTGTAGCTCAGGGCTGAACTGTGGGATCCTTGCTACTCGCTAAACTTGGTAGTTTTCTTGCAGACGTTTCATTACCCAGCTAGATAATATCAGCAGTTAGCATTGATGATGTAACCTAGTTGGGCAATGAAACGTCTGCAAGAAAAAAACCCGATCAAGTTCAGGGAGCACCAAGGGCCTCTCAATACATTTAAGCATTTGTAGCAGCAGGGATGAAGTCAGAAGGTGGAAGGTTGGGGAGCTTTAGTCACCCTAATGGAGCTTTGCCTCCTGCTTTACCTGCTCACTTGGGTAGTTAGGGTTGCTACTATCCAAAGTCGAGGATCATGTGCTTATCTGGCATTTTATCCCTCAGTCCCACCACCTGAGTAGCCTGCATGCCATACTGGAAAGTAAAACAAAAAGTGATTAGATAAGTTCTATTATATGCCTCCTCATGCTGGATTGGTGAGCTGTGTGGCTAGGGAAAAGAAGGGAAAGAGAAAGAAAGAAAGAAAAAGAAAGAAAGAAAGAAAGAGAAAGAAAGAAAGAAAGAAAGAAAGATGAAGGAAAAAGAAAGAAGGGAGGGAAGAAAGAAGGAAAGAAGAAAAGAAAGATGAAGGAAGGAAGGAAAAAAGGAAGGAAAAGGGGAGTGAGGAAAAGAAAGAAAAAGAAAGAAAAAGCAAAAAAGAGGAAAGAGAAAGAAAAAAAGAAAGAAAAAAGAAAGATGAAGGAAGAAGAAAGAAGGAAAGAAAAAAGAAAGATGAAGGGAGGAAGGAAAAAAGGAAGGAAAAGGGGAGGGAGGAAAAGAAAGAAAAAGAAAAAGCAAAAAAGAGGAAAGAGAAAGAAAAAAGAAAGAAAAAAGAAAGATGAAGGAAAAAGAAGGGAGGGAAGAAAGAAGGAAAGAAAAAAAAAGATGAAGGGAGGGAGGAAAAAAGGAAGGAAAAGAGGGAGGAAAAGAAAGAAAAAGAAAGAAAAAGCAAAAAAGAGGAAAGAAAGAAAAAAAGAAAAAAAGATGAAGGAAAAAGAAAGAAGGGAGGGAAGAAAGAAGGAAAGAAAAATAAGAAAGATGAAGAGGGGAAGGAAAAAAGGAAGGAAAAGGAGGGAGGGAGGAAAGAAAAAAAAAGATGAAGGAAGAAAGGAAAGGGAAGGAAGGAAGGAAAGAAAGAAAGAAAGATGAAGGAAGGAAGGAAGGAAAAAACAGAAAGAAGGAAGGAAGAGAGGGAGGTGTACAATATTACAAAGAATAAATTAAAACCAGCCCATCCCAGTTTGTTATTACTTGTTTCTCTCTATTTTCAATCATCTGAACTGCATTTTCCCCCAAAGAGGGAAGGGGGTGCATGCTTGCTAGCCACACCCCTGTCAGGAAGACACATTTTGATATAAAGGAAGGTGAAATGTCCTGTTTGGGATGCGGCTGCCAAGCTTCTGAACGGTGATCACAGCATCAGTGCCAATGCACGGAAATACTTAGAACAAACCTTTCTTTTTGCCTGTTTTAAAGGGCGAGGTCAGTGGTGACGAACCTATGGCAGGCGTGCCAGAGGGGGCACTCAGAGCCCTCTCTGTGGGCACACGTGTCTCACTCTTTGGCTAAGTTTTCGCAGGAAAAAGCCATTTCTCAAGCCCCTTCCTAGCCAAAACAAGCCTCCAGAGCAGCTTTGAATTATATCAAACCTGATACCAGAAACAGACTAATGACCTGAGTGCTGCATGTGTTGCTCTCAAACTTACAGAGTATAAGCCAAGGTTAGACAAATTATCAGCATGCATACAACAGCAAAAATCACATTAATTGTTCAAAAGCATGCCAAATGTAAACTTTTACCTTTCAGTAAAAAGTTGCTTGTATCATTGAAAGCTTTGCTACTGTGTTTTTCTTTTAAGACAAAAGATGTTAATCTATGAGTTGTTTTTTTCTGAACTCAAACCTCAGTATTCAGATTAAATTGCCATGTTGGCACTTTCCGATAAATAAGTGGGTTTTGGGTTGCAGTTTGGGCACTTGGCCTCTAAAAGGTTCGCCATCACTGTGCTAGGTGAGTTCTTCCACCTGCTGGAATCCTGTAACCGCACTGAGATTTTTTCTTCCTTCTCAGCCCCTCAAGATTTTTTTCTTTTTGGTCTGTTGGTTATTATTTCAGCTCGCTGTTTCTAAGCCGATCCCTCTGGTGATAAAATTGATGTTCTGCCTTTCCTGCAGGGGCAATATGACCTCAGTGCTAACCCTTTTTGCTACGCCACATGATTCTTTCTTATCACCAGTAGTAGTTCCTCATCATGAACAGGACCCTGTCCTCGATTCCTTCTCTGATTGCCAAAAATCTGCTTTGGCAGATGGCAAGGACAGGTCCTGGCGTAGATTCAACTCCCAAGTAAATGATGGTTTGTTTGTTTGTTTGTTTTTTTAATGCACAAACAATTGAACACATTGTCGGTTTATCTCTTGCTTAAATATGCTTTTGCGTCGCCAGAGGTGCGTGTCTCAGCTTCAAGTGGACAGCAAGGACTTGGACTGCCGAAAAACCCTGCAAGTCACCAACGTGGCGAAACCGATGGGCGACAACGACGAATTTGAAAAACAGCGGACCGCTGCTATTGCCGAAGTTGCCAAAAGCAAGGAGGTTAGAACCAATGCCTCTTGTCTTTTTTGTTTTGAAACAATACACGAACGATCTCGGGACAGATCTTAACCAGATATGGAAAAGCTATTTGCTGTGATCCATCAAGAGCAGGCCGTTTCTAAAGTACTGGACTTAGGATGTTAAGTGTGAATTACTGAAGGAAAAAAAAATATACCTTGGAATATACAGACTTTTATTCTGTGTATGTCTTAAGAAACATCGGGGTTGAAAGGGGACATATTTCCTTAAAAAAGTCTTGTGTTCCAGTTTTGTCTTTGGAAGAGAAAAACCCAAAGAGAAGGTATTCCGAGAATGTGGGCTTAAGGCTAATAACACCACCATTAGTGAAGCATTTTGCATGTGATAATGGGCATAGTGGGACGCATCCCGTGTCATAAATTGCTCTGCTGAAAAACTACATGGCATTTCTGTGTACGTCTCAAACTTTCCTTCATACCCTATAAGTCTTACAAATCTTCCCTGGTACCTGAATAGCATTAATACATTTGTCACTCTTGAGTATTTGATTTGACCACGGTGACTTGTCTTTAGTAGACTGCGGTATTTGAATGGAAGCTTCTTGATTTGTGTGAGTGGCAACGTTTTGCTAGATCAGCGGTTCTCAACCTTTTCCAGGGCTCGACCCCGGCCCGCATCACGCATGTGCGGCGCGACAGCCTGCATCGCGCATGTGCGGCGCGACGGCCCGCATGCGTGGCGCGACAGCCACGCATCGCGCATGTGCGGAGCGACGGCCCTCATCGCAAAGGGGAAAAAAATGGCCGACCAAAAAAGTAAAAATAAAAAGTGGCCGACCGAAAAAAAAAATATATGGCGGGCCCGCATTGCGCATGAGCAGCGTGACGGCCCGCATGGCAAAGTGGAAAAAAAATGGCCGACCAAAAAAAAAAATGGCGGGCCCGCATTGTGCATGCGCGGCACGACGGCCCGCATGGCAAAGTGGAAAAAAATGGCTGACCCAAAAAAAAAAATATGGCGGGCCCGCATTGCGCATGCGCGGCACAACGGCTCACATCGCAAAGGGGAAAAAAAATGGCCGACCAAAAAAAAATGGCCGACCAAAAAAAAATGGCGGACTGCGGTGTTTGGCGACCCCCGTGAAATGGTCGTTCGACCCCAAATGGGGTCGCGACCCACAGGTTGTGAACCGCTCTGCTAGATTCTGTAGGCTAGTTCAAGGGTCCCCCAACCCCCGGTCTGTGGACCAGTACCGGGCCGCAGTATGCCAGCAACTGGGCCGCACAAACAAGCTAAAGCCCCATCCATGAGATACAGGCAGCACACAAAACCACACACCTTCCGGTCTGCGGAAAAATCTCTCTGCGGAACCGGTCCCTGGTTCCCAAAAGGTTGGGGACCTCTGGGCTAGTTCCATACCAGCTGCCCAAATCAGATCCTGTTGGTCCTGTTCCCCACCCAAAATGTTACACATTGAGATACAGGTAGTCCTTGATTTAAAAGCATTATTTTAGTGACCGTTCCAAGTTACAATGGAACTGAGAACAGCGACTTACGGCCATTTTCAGACTTAATGACTGTTGCAGCATCCCCATGGGTCACGTGATCAAAATTCAGATGCTTGACCGCCAGCGTGTGTCTTTGTTCTGGGATCATGCAATCCCCCTTTATGACCTTTTGACACAGTCAGTGGAGGAGCCAGGTTCCCTTAACAACCGTTGTTAACTGCCATGATTGGCTTAACTGCCGTGGCAAGAAAAGTTGTAAAATGGGGCAGAACTAACTTAATGCTCACTGTCTCACCTAGCAGTGGGAATGTTGGGCTTCATTGTGGCTGTAAGCCGAGGAACGCGTTGTTGTGATTCCTCGCCAGCCAGTGGATCTGGCAGCTGAGTCTGAGGAATCAGATGAGGAGGAGGAGGGGCCTGGAGTGACATTAGAGTCAGAGGAAGACTCTGAGGAGCTCCAAGACTTACAATTGGACGAGGAGCCTGGCCACTCTACTCGCCCTCAGGCCGAGACACAGCTGTGCTGGGAGCCTGAGTTGGACAGTGATGAAGAACAGCTGGGACAAATCCTGGATGCATGAATGCGCAGGCAAGAGAAGCGAGTAGGACAGAGGAATGCAATGGGGCAGCTCCAAAGGCAAAGGAGAAGGCATTAGGAAGCTACGCCTTGGTTGCATAATAAAGCGGAAGGTGTGGGAGGTGCTCGTTGCCGAAGGCAGCCGTTCGTGTTGAGGATCGAGTTTCGGTGGACTGTGTTTGTTTGCCTTGGACATGGACTCAGATCTGTGAGAATAAAAGGGGTTGGTTTTTTTCTTGCGGTTCCTGCCTGTTTCTTGGAAGAGGAGTTTCTCCTTGTGAGCATAACTCACGTAGGCTGGGACAGAACACGCGTGTGCTCGGCTTGTACATCTCAGTCACTTTAGAAATACGTGGCAGTGGCGTTACTAAAACGTGGTTCTCTTCTCTAAAGACCAAGACTTTTGGCGGCGGTGGTAGTAACACCAGAAGCAACCTCAGTTTGAATGCTGCAGGGAATCGAAGCAGAGACGTATTCCAGAAGGAGAAGACGAAGCCTGAAGGAAAAAATGAAGGTGTCTATCGTGAATTGGTAAGATACACATCGCAAAAAGAAAAAAAAAATATCGTCTCCACATCGTAGGAAACGGTCATGGTGTCCAATCAGTTATCATGACTGATTGCAGAGAAGAGCAACAAAGATGATTAGGGAACTGGAGGCTAAAACGTGAAGAACTGTTGCAGGATTTGGGTATGGCTAGTTTAATGGAAAGAAGGACTAGGGTTGACAGCCTTACAATGTCTCAGGGGTTGCCACAAAGAAGTGTGTGTGTGTGGGGGGGGTTCAACCTATTATCCAAAGTACCTGAGGGCAGGACAAGAAACAACAGATGGAAACTAACCAAAGAGAGAAGCAACCTAGAACTAAGGAGGAATTTCCTGACAGTTAGAACAATTAATCAGTGGACATACTTGTCTTCAGAAGTTGTGGGTGCTCCAACACTGGAAGTTTTTAAGACAAGACTGGACAGCCACTTGTCTGAAATGGTATAGGGATTCCTGCTTGAGCAGGGGGTTGGACTAGATGACCTCCAAGGTCCCTTCCAACTCTGTTATTTTGTTTTATGTAATCATTAATTCAGCATCTGATGCTTCTTGCACCTACCAGAAATACAAAGAGGATAGGATAGGGTAGGGTAGGGTAGGGTAGAGTAGAGTACAGTAGAATTAGAGTAGAATTAGAGCAGAGCAGAGCAGAGCAGAACAGAATTAGAATAGAATAGAATAGAATTAGAGTAGAGTAGAGTAGAGTAGAGTAGAGTAGAGTAGAGTAGAGTAGAATAGAATAGAATATAGGGTGGAATAAAATAGAATAATAAAATATAGAATAGAATATAGAATAGAATAGAATTAGAGTAGAGTAAAGTAGAGTAGAGTAGAGTAGAATATAGGGTGGAATAAAATAGAATAATAAAATATAGAATAGAATAGAATAATAAAATATAGAATAGAATAGAATAGAATAAACAGAGTTGGAAGGGACCTTAGAGGTCTTCTAGTCCAACCCCCTGCTCAGGAAGGCAACCCTATACCAGGGGTAGACAACCTTAGCTCTTTTATGACTCGTGGACTTCAACTCCCAGAGCTATGCTGGCTCAGGAATTCTGGGAGTTGAAGTCCACGAGTCATAAAAGAGCCAAGATTGCCTACCCCTGGCCTATACCAGTTTAGACAAATGGTTGCCCAATCTCTTCTTAAAAACTTCCAGTGTTGGAGCACTCACAACTTCCAGAGGCAGGCATAAGTTGACGTACATTCAAGAAATTACTAGCTATCTCACGTACCGACCTACATTTCATCAATTGAGATGTTTTAGTTTTATTGACGAAATAAACTAAATAAGCACACATTTCTTAATGCGCCTTCACACGGACATTTAAAAACAAAACAAGGTCCTGACATCTTGTGGACTTCAGATATTTTAAGAATTTAGGGGCTTTAGCTAAAAAAAGTTCATTGGCTGGAAAAGGAAAGGTGGGATTGCCTTGTTTTCCTACGCAGGGAAGGCAGAGTCACGCCGTTATTTTGAACTCTTTCTCTTTCTGCCTTTCGGCTCCAGCCTCTATTCCAGAGAAGGGAATTAGTCACTTAACCTAAAACTGACTACAGCAGAAGACATAAGTGGGGTTTGGGGTTTAAGCCGGGTGATAAAGTTCTACCAAAAAAACACAGCAGAGACTTTTATAAAAAACAACAACAACAACCAAATGGATACTATTCAGGGAAAAAAACAACAATCACACTGAACAACAGTTCAGTTTTTTTAAAAAAAATTCTTTATTTGTATTTTAAAAGTAAGAGTTCCATTGGGTTCCCTCTCAAAATTGATTTTTTTTCTCTTTTCTTTTGTAGGTTGATGAAAAGGCTCTCAAACACATCACAGAAATGGGCTTTAGCAAAGAAGCTGCACGACAGGCACTTATGGATAATAGCAACAACCTTGAAGCGTCATTAAATTTCCTCCTCAACAGCAATAAACAAGCGACTACTCAAGGGCCAGCCGCTAGAGGTATAATTTCATTCATCTATCACACAGGAAAGGATTTCTGTAGGATCACATTTTTTTTTTTTGGAGTACAGATTTATTTACCTCGACTTACTATGGTTCGTTTAGTGACTGAAGTCATGGTTCCGGCAGATGAAATTCTTCAAAGAACTTCGAGGCATTGTTTACCTTAAGGAATCTTTATTGGAGTAGCATAGTATCGGCACTAACATAGTCGAAGTCAACATCTGAATTCCCCTCCCCTGAACACATAGTATCTAGCACAAATCCACCCTCTAATTAATAGTCATAAATCACAATCTCCAATTAATTTGAAACGCAGGCCTTCCCTCCAGTTCTCCAACCCGCCATTTCTTATCATCTCTTATTTCAAAAAACCTTTGACTCTCATACTACTGCAATATTGTTATGTCTAACTAACTCTCATACACATTCATTCTCCTCCCCCCCCCCACAGTATCATCTAATTCTAACTCTAAGAGTAAAACATAAGAAGGACAAGGAGCTGCATTGGCTGCCAATTGGTCTCCGAACGCAATTCAAAGTGTTGGTTATGACCTATAAAGCCCTACATGGCATCGGACCAGGTTACTTGTGGGACCGTCTGCTGCCGCATGAAACCCAGCGACCGGTTAGGGCCCATAGAGTCGGCCTTCTCCAGGTCCCGTCAGCCAGACAATGTCGCCTGGCGGGGCCTAGGGGAAGAGCCTTCTCTGTTGCGGCCCCGGCCCTCTGGAATCAACTCCCCCCAGAGGTCCGTATTGCCCCCACCCTCTCCGCCTTTCGCAAACTGTTAAAGACACATCTTTGCCGGCAGGCCTGGGGCAGTTAACTCCTTGCCCCAGCCAGGGTATGTTTGTTGTAAGTTTGTTTCGGATGATTGGTTTTAATCTAGGGGTTTTATAATGTATTTGATTTCTATATGCTACTGATTATGTTGTAAGCCGCCCTGAGTTTTCGGAATAGGGCGGCATAGAAATCGAAACAAACAAATAAATAAAATGTTGTCAAAGCAAGAACATCCGATGTTAGCAGCGTTGACAAACGGCACTGAAAAAAAGTTTACGACTGTTGCGTTCTTCCCAGGGTCATGTCATCAAAATTCAAAGGCTTGGAAACTGGCATGTACTTATGACAGTTGCAGCCTCCCGGGGGTCACGTGATCTCCTTTTGCCACCTTCCAGCAAGCAAAGTCAGTGGGGGAACCAGATTCACTTAACAGCCATATGCAGGGATTCACTTAAGGTCGTAAAATGGGGCAAAGCTTGCCTAGAGACGACTCTAGATAGCTAACGATCAACGAAACCAAGTAAAACATTAAAAAGAATTAATATTAACATTAAAATGGATGTAAAATTGACAGAGATGGGAAGGAAGGGAGCACAATTTACGCACCTTTTAAAGGTCGTCTAGGCAACATTTTCATTAGCTGTTTTGCAAATTAGCATTGGTGGTATAGGTTCACGTCCTGGCTAAATTTCCATATGGGAAGAAAATACTTCAAAATAAAATAAAATAAGGAAAGAAGATGAGATTTGGAAAGAGGAACTATATTAGACCTGGGGGGGGGGGAAAGATAGAAAATATGAAAGGAATAGGAATAGACTGGTCTGCCGATTGAAAAATGTGGAAGAAATTGCTGAGAACAGAGGTGCGGATAATTAAAGAGCTTAAATTCAATTTGAAATTTTGATACTTGAAAGGGTCGGCTTCAAAGCTTTTGCTCTTTTAAATAAATCTTTTGCATACAATGTTATCGCGAACAAGTTTGCATTAGAAGTTACAGAGTTAGGGCCATATATATGTAGCTGTTCTTCTAATAAATAACACTTAGACTTATATACCGCTCCGTCGTGCTTCGCAGCACACTCTGAGCAGTTTACAAATGTCAGCTTTATTGCCCCCAACAATCTGGCTTCTTATTTTACTGACTTTGGAAAGATGGAAGGCTGAGTCAACTTTGACTGCGTATCCAAGCATCTGGCTTGACCGTTGGAGTGTTCCCTATTAACCGGTTGGAGAGAATGCTGAAGAATATCATTGATATATCAAAACCAGTAAGGATAAATATCAGGAAAGAGAAACTCTTTCATTATTATTATTAACTAGAAGTCAAGTAGTCAACGAGAAGTCATTATTAACTAGAAGGGCAAAATGAGCTTTAATAATAATAATAATAAAGTTGGAAGGGACCTTGGAGGTCATCTAGTCCAGGGCTTTTCAACCAGTGGTACGAGTACCACCTGTGGTACATTTGCACCCAACTAGCTTTCATGCCAAGGTAAGACTAGAACTCAAGAGTCTCCTGATTTCTAAGCCAGCAGCTTAACTACCACACCAAACTGGCTCTCACGAGATCCAAGAGTAAATGCTTAGTTTTGAACCACTGGCTATAATCTCTGCTATATGACAGATGAGATGCAGCTTTAAATGACTGATTTAAATTTAGAATATATGACAGATGAGATACAGCTTTAAATCAGTACTGACTTGATTTAAATTTAGTCAGCAATTCATCAACACTGTTAACGGTAAAGCCAGTAGTGTCAGATTTATACAACTGTTAAGGGCCAACAATGCTGAGCTATAGGTAACAAGGGTGGCACTTCATAAATGTTTTGTAGAGCAGGGCTTTTCAACCGGTGGTACGGCTACCACCTGTGGTACATTGGCACCTGGCAGGTGGTACATGACCATCCTAGAAAAGTGGTAGCAGGGGAGGGCAATGAGCTGAACCGGTGGCAGCACCGCACAAGCCTGAGCGAGAGACGCCTGGAGCTGCAGAGCTGTCAGGGCTCAGCGGAAGCGCCAGGATCAGTGCTAGGCTCCAGCTGGAGCTCAGCGCTGATCCTTGTGCTTCTGCTGAGCCCAGAAGAAGCGCCGATCAGCTGGAATGTTGCAACATCTCCAGGGTCTTGTGATTTACATTCAGATGCTTGGCAACTGATTCATATTTATGACGGTCACAGTGTCCCAGGGTCATGTGAAGTGACCAAAACCTGCTGCAACCACCCAGCAGACAGGGGGAATAAAAACCAAACAACCCCCCCACCCCACCCCTGCTGCCAATCCTCAACAGAAATGCTCACAACAATGAAAACCTCGGACAGGAGGAAGAGTGCTGCCGGGCGGGCAGGCAGGTGTCTTGCTCGGCTGTGCCTTGGGGGGCACTTTTTTTTAGTGCCATTGTAACTTCGAACAGTCACTAAGCGAACTGTTGTAAGTTGAGGACTACCTATACTTAATCACTTTTTTCCTTTTTTGGGGGGGTATCAAGTTTTTGGCACCTTGCTAGGCGACTGGTGGTACTCGGATGTTGCCATATCTTAAAAGTGGTACAATGGGTGAAAAGGTTGAAAAGCCCTGATCTAATCCAACCCCTTGTTCAGGCAGAAAACCCTATACCATTAACAGAGGGATAGAATCAAGATCACATGAAGTATTAATACCACTTTACAAGGCCTTGGTAAGGCCACACTTGGAATACTGCATCCAGTTTTGGTCACCACGATGTAAAAAAGAAGCTGAGACTCTAGAAAGAGTGCAGAGAAGAGCAACAAAGATGATTAGGGGACTGGAGGCTAAATCATATAAGGAACAGTTGCTGGAATTGGGTATGTCTAGTTTAAGGAAGAGAAGGACGAGGGGGGACATGATAGCAGTGTTCCAATATCTCAGGGGCTGCCCCAAAGAAGAGGGAGTCAAGCTATTTTCCAAGGCCCCTGAAGGCAGGAGAAGAAGCAACGGGTGGAAACTAATCAAGGAGAGAAGCAACCTAGGAGAAACTTGCTGACAGTTAGAACAATTAACCAGTGGAACAACCTGCCTCCAGAAGCGATGAATGCTCCAACACTGGAAGTTTTTAAGAAGAGACTGGACAGCCATTTGTCTGAAATGGTATAGGGATTCCTGCTTGAGCAGGGGGTTGGACTAGATGACCTCAAAGGTCCCTTCCAACTTTATTATTATTATTATTATTATTATTATTATTATTATTATTATTATTATTATTATTATTATTATTATTATTATTTCGGACAAATGGCTGTCCAGTCTCTTCTTAAAAACTTCCAGTGTTGGAGCATTCACCACTTCTGGAGGCAGGTTGTTCCACTGGTTAACTGTCAGGAAGTTTCTCCTTAATTCTAGGTTGCTTTATACAAGCAGGCCCTTTTCCATTGTATGTTTTTGGCACAAAAGAGTGTTAATGAGAACAATGCTAAAAAGCACTCGAGCGTTACGAAAGAACAAACAATGGTTTAGCAGCGGGTGAAACCAACACTATTCCAAGTTGTGCCCATTAAGAATCAATTCAGTTGTCCCAGAAATATTGAAAGCACTGGAAAACTTAGGTAGCCCCTGGGAGGTTGTCACAAAATGGCCCATACATGGAGTTTGCATCATGGGCTCATTCTTCACAGCACTCTCTGAATGGTTTACAAATGTCAGCTTATTGCCCCCCCGCCCCCCCCAAACAATATGTCTTCTTATTTTACTGTGACTTCGGAAAGACGGAAGGCTGAGTCAACCTTGAGGCAGTCGAGATTGAACTCCCGGCTGTGGGCAGAGTTAGTCGGAGTTATGCTGAGTTATGCTGCATTCTCACTCTTTTTTCCATTTAAAATGCGATTTCCGTGTAAAATGCTGCTGTTCGTTTACCCGAAGTAGAATTTCAGATTAAAGGGGGCCCTGTGCTTTGTTTTGTGGTGTACTTCAATGACCTAGATCAGGGGTCTGCAACCTGGACAACTTTTAAGACTTGTGTCTACTATTTACTATTTATCTACTAGATAAATAGTTATTAAATAGTAGATTAGCGGGGTTTCTTGCATTTCTACTCTGTATTCACTCCGGGAAGCCTGGGGGGGAGGGGGGAGGGAGATAATAAGTAATAGATTATGTTTCTCAACTGTAGTTGGGGATATTAAGGGAATAGATTTTTTCTCTTTTTCTTAGGGCGCTCGGGAAAACTCTAGACACCGCATTGGATGGTGAGGAAGGTGGATTGAAGGTTAGGGGTTAGGATGTAGGAGGATGTGGTGGGGGGGGGGGTTCCGAGCAGCTATTTGTATTGTTTGTTAAATTTGTTATTTGTTTGTTATCAGTTGAGTTATTATATTTCTGTGTTAAAATTTGTCAAAACTTTAAAAAATTTAATAAAAATAATTAATAAAAAAAAAAAGACTTGTGGACTTCAGCTCCCAGAATTCCTCAGCCAGCACAGCTGGCTGAGGAATTCTGGGAGCTGAAGTCCACAAGTCTTAAAAGTTGTCCAGGTTGCAGGCCCCTGACCTAGGCCTTAACTGTATTTCTTAAGAAAATGTAAAATAATGATTTTTAAGTGCTTTACAACATAAGACTCGGTTTCTTTCTCCTGTCTAACTAGGCTGTGTGGCTTATCTTTAGGAAAAGGAAAGGGGAGAGGCCGCGTACGACCGGAAGATGAGGAAGAACTCGGAAACGCCAGGCCGTCTGCCCCAAGCACGTTGTTTGATTTTCTCGAGTCAAAAATGGGGAACCTCGCAGTAGAAGGTGGGTAGGAAGATCAACGGATGTCTGCTTTCGTCTTTCGTGAACATCGGCTTGTGCAAAATTGCACACGGGTTGCCGCTCTTGAGAAAAACCAAAGCTCATTAAATAACACGGCTTCGTCTTTAGGGCAGATATTTACTTACACAACAGAGCAACCTAGTGGCCTAGAGCAGCGGTTCTCAACCTTTTTCAGGCCGAGACCTCACCTGCACGGTGCGACCCTGACCAAAAAAAAAATGGCCGACCAAAAAAAAATTAAAATGGCAGGCCCGCACCGCGCATGCGTGGCGTATCGCGCATGCACTGCGCGATGGCCCGCATCACAATAGGGAAAAAATGGCCGACCCCCCCCAAAAAATGGCCGACCAAAAAAAAAAAGGCCGACCCCCAAAAAATAAAAATGGCGGACTGCAGTGCTTGGCGACCCCTGTGAAATGGTCGTTCGACCCCAAATGGGGTCGCGACCCAAAGGTTGAGAACCGCTGGCCTAGAGGTAGAGATCTCGCGTCACAATCAAGAGGCTGTGAGTTTAGTCCTACAGTAGTGGCCCAAACTGTGGAAACCTTTTGGGAAAAGTGTACAGTAGAAATGCCACCTTTGGTTAAGTTTCCACCCATTTTTCTTCAAATTTCTTTATAACTGTAGCCTTGTTCACTTAATAATTACTATTTGACATGGCTTTCTGGGCAACCATGACTTTAATTTTATTTAATTTTATTACGTTTTGCAAGCTTTCACTAAATGAAAGAACACACACAAAAAAGCCGACCAACTGGATAGCGATCACACAACACACTGACCAATGTCCTCCTCTCAGCTTCAACACATGATATCAATAACTGGATCCTACTGTGATCTGATTGGCTCATTGCCAAAACAAGATGATACCTGATTGGCTCTCAGGAAATGGAGCGCCTCCCTTATGAAACCAGATTGCAACGCCTTGGTCTCTTCAGCCTTGAAAGACAGCGTTTAAGGGGTGACTTGATCGAAGTGTATAAAATCATGCATGGGATAGAAAAGGTGGATAGAGAAAAATTATTTTCTCTATCACACAATGCCAGGACAAGGGGGCACTCCCTAAAGCTCATAGCTAAGAAAGTGAGGACAAATAAAGGGAAATATTTCTTCACCCAGAGGGTCATTGATTTATGGAATTCACTTCCAGAAGGGGTCGTGACAGCTGTCAGCCTGGACAGCTTCAAGGCAGGGCTAGATAGATTCATGGATGCCAAGTGTATCGGTGGTTATTAAAATGGATGTCCATGTGCCGCCTCCATGTTGGTTGAGGCAGGCAGGATTCCCTTGAGTACCATTTGTTGGGGGTCAAGGGAAAGGGAGGGTTTTGCCTTCTCTTTCTGCTCAAGACCCCCATGTAAAATTGGTGGGCCACTGTGTGACACAGAATGCTGGACTCGATGGGCTTTGGCCTGATTCAGCATGGCTCTTCTTATGTTCTTATGGCTACCATCAGATGAAGGAAAGCTACCCGGTATCAACCTAAGCAAGTTGTGCTTTTTCTGGTTATTTGGCTATAACGTTTTATAGAATACAGTACAGGTAATTGAACAAACTTTGTTGCATTACATTCCTGATTAAATTATCTTTCCGTTGATTTTATGGTACTGCTCCAAAAACAGGGGTGTTATTAGCCAACAAACCTCAAAAATACACTTTTCCCAAAAGGTGTTCACAATTTTGGCCACTACTGTAGTTTGGGTAATGAAACCGCCAAGCTCAGAGAACACCAACGACCCTTCATTTCAACCCTGAGCTGCAAATATTCTCTGGAAACTGTCAGAAGCTGTCCATCAATTGGCAGTCAGGGGATAGACAGTTTTCTACTATCACCAACGTTGGCCAAAGATTGATCTATAACATCTCCTTGTGCCCATATGCCAGAGTAGATCAGGGGACCCTTGTTTCAGCAACTGAGAAGATTCAAAAGTCCTAGTCAGTTGTTACTAACTATGCTCAGGGTAATATTAAACTTAAAAGTACACTGGAAACTAGGTAGCGGCAGATACTTCTCTCTCTGGGCGCAATGAGTTATATAGTCTGCTGCGAACTCACCTAGGCATCAAGAGGGGCACCTGGCCAGTAAACGCTCCAGCTCCGACCCCCCGACCTTGTCCCCCTCCCGATGCAAGAGGTTACAGCAGCAGTTCTCAACCTGTGGGTTGTGACCCCATTTGGGGTCGAATGACCATTTCACGGGGGTCGCCAAACACCGCAGTCCGCCATTTTTTCCCCCTTTTCCCCTCGGCCGACGCAGGGGGTAGCACCGCGCATGCGCGATTCGGGCCGTCGCGTGTGCCGCGCATGCGCGATTCGGGCTGTCGCGCCGCACATGCGCAGTGCAGGTCGGGGTCTCGGCCTGAAAAAGGTTGAGAACCGCTGGGTTACAGGGTTATTAAAAGAAAAAATAACAATCACACCACAAACACCCAATCAAATAAATCTTGACGAATTTGCAATCCACGGGAAGGAGAAGAAGGGAAGGAGCAAAGAAAGGCAGAAATTTTACTTCCTTTGTTGCTGCTATGGAAAGTGACTGCCTATATTTTTTTTCCCAAGCATCTGATCTTTGAAAAGTTGCCTGTAAAACCAGTGGGAGAGAATGCTGAGAAAGTACCTGTTTAAATTGACATGTCAAAACCAGTAAGGAAGATTGCACAGGATAAATATCAGGAAAGGGGGGAACACAAAGTAATTATTAACTAGAAGGGCAAAATGACTTTTCTACAAGTAGGGGCTTTTCTATCGTATATTTCATTTATATTGTGTGTTTTCCGCACCTGGACTTACTTACTTATTTATTTATTTATGACATTTATATGGCAAAGAGTATTAACGAGAATAGTGCTCAAAAGCACTCAGAACCAAAGAACAAACAAACAAACAGATTAGCATCTGGCGGAATCAACACCGCTCAAAGTTGTGAATTACACCCTACCCACTAATAACCCAATTAAATTGTCCCAGAATTTTTTTTAAAGCATTTTAAAAACCCTGGGAGGTTGACACAAAATGGCCCATAAATGGACATTGCATCATGGGTTAATTCTTCTAGAACAGCGGTTCTCAACCTTTTTCAGGCCGAGACCCCACCTGCGCCGCCCATGCGCGGCGCGACGGGCCGAATCGCGCATGCGCGGCGCGACGGCCCGAACCACGCATGCGCAGCGCGCGACGGCCCGAACCACGCATGCGCGGCGCAACGGCCCGAACCGCGCATGCACGGCGCAACGGCCCGAACCGCGCATGCGCAGTGCACACGCGACGGCCAGAACCACGCATATGCGGTGCGCACGCGACGGTCCGAACCGCGCATGCGTGGCACGCGCACGACGGCCCGAACCGCGCATGCATGGCACGACGGCCCGAACTGCGCATGCAACCCACAGGTCGAGAACCGCTGTTCTAGAAGGTGATAGTTTTTTTAGAACAAGATCAGATTATTATTATTTTTTTTTAAAAAAAAGATTCTTTATATTATTCCTTTCCCAGTGATCCACTAGTCCAGCGGTTCTCAATCTATGGGTCGCAACCCCATTTGGGGTCGAACGACCGTTTCGCGGGGGTCGCCGGACACCGCGGTCCACCATTTTGTTTTTTGTTTTTGATTTTTTTTGATTTTTTTAAATTTTTTTTTGTTGCGCGCGCGCCGCGCATGCGCGGATCGGACCGTTGCGGTCCGCCATTTTTTATTTTTTATTTTCCATCGCGCGCGCCACGCATGCGCGGTTCGGGCCGTCGCCACGTGCCGCGCATGCGTGGTTCGGGCCATCGCGCGTGCGCCACGCATGCGCGGATCGGCCCGTCGCGGTCCGCAATTTTTTTATTATTATTATTATTTTTATTTTTTTTATTTTTATTTTCATCACACGCGCGCCACGCATGTGCGGTTTGGGCCGTCGCGCGCGCGCCGCGCATGCGTGGATCGGGCCGTCACGGTCTGCCATTTTTTTATTTTTTTTTATTTTTGTTTATTTTTTCGTCGCGCGCTGCGCATGCGCAGATCGGACCGTTGCACGCGCCCAGGTCGGGGTCGCGGCGCGCATGGGCGGCACAAGTGGGGTCTCAACCTGAAAAAGATTGAGAACCACTGCACTAGCTGAAAATTCTCAGAAGGCAAAATTTTGCTGGACAGTTGTACCAAAACGAAAATTGACATTTTAAAGCAAGCCCTGTTATTTTTTATTTTTTCTCTCTCTGTCTCTCTCTCTCTATAGTCAGAGAGTCCATTGGCCATTATGGTAAAAAGTAGAAGAAAAATGGCTTGGAAAATGCTTTAGCGTTTGCCTTAATTGCAAGACATGAAAGCTTTTATCTTCAGTTAGGTAGTTTCAGCTTGACAAGCCTTTTCCTTTTAAACTGTCATTTCAATCATTTTATTCATTTCATCGCCTGTGAATTTGTGACCTTGAAATAATCATGCCAAACCAATTTTTCTTGCCTTTGAAAGAAGCCTTAGAAATCCACTAGGAGGGATGCTAGGGGAATGGTTAACACAATTGAAATTTATTTAATGGATGGCGGCTTTCAAAATCCCAAGTTATTGTCAGTCAAATTATCTAACGTGATAAGAGCATCAAAATTGCACCAACATAATTACAACAAATAGCTTCTTTCCCTGTTCTTTTTATTCCACTATTGACGTCTTCTGTTAATTTCTGCTCTCCTCTTTGCATAAAAATTAAGGTAATTATTACCTTGATAATTTTGATAATTTTAGACAAAAAAATTCTGATGGGAAGATTTGAGATGCCCAGTTAAGCAAAAACAGATCTTCTAATCCATTTTCTTCCATGGCTCTTTTATATAATAAAAGCTCTTTTTTTCTCTCCCCAAATTAAAACAGTAATCCTTTTGGTTTGTGTGTCCTTACTAAGCCTTTGTAAAGCGGTACTGGAACTTCATGTGATCTTGATTCTATCCCTCTATTAATGCAGCTTAGGTATGACTTGTAGGAAGTGACTCATTGATGAACTCATCGATGGTATAAGACTAAGCGATCACATAGTAACTTGGGTCTCAGTTGTATGAAGCATCTTGAACTTAGTAACACTCTTTCAATAGGAGATTAAAAAACGGCACTCAAGGAGACTCATTCAGTACCCATGCTGCCACATTCCGGATTATTACAATATCCAGGCCACATTTAAGGATCTCTCCATGAATAATATGTCCAGTCCAGAACAGATTGTTGATGTTGTTAGTTGTGAAGTTGTGTCCGACACATTGCGACCTCATGGACAACGTTCCTCCAGGCCTTCCTGTCCTCTACTGTCTTCTGGAGTCCATTTAAGCTCACGCCTCCTGCTTCAGGGACTCCATCCAGCCACCTCATTCTCTGTCGTCCCCTTCTTCTCTTGCCCTCCATCTTTCCCAGCATCAGGCTCTTCTCCAGTGAGTCCTTCCTTCTCATTTGGTGGCCAAAGTACTTGAGTTTCAACTTCAGAATCTGGCCTTCTAAAGAGCACTCAGGGTTGATCTCCTCCAGGCCTTCCTCTCCTCTACCATCTTCTGGAGTCCATTGAAGCTCACGCCTCTTGCTTCAGGGACTCCATCCAGCCACCTCATTCTCTGTCATTGTCCCCTTCTTCTATTGCCTTCCATCTTTCCCAGCATTAGGCTCTTCTCCAGTGAGTCCTTCCTTCTCATTAGGTGGCCAGAGTACTTGAGTTTCAACTTCAGGATCTGGCCTTCTAAAGAGCAGTCAGGGTTGATCTCTAGGACTGACCGGTTTGATCGCCTTGCAGTCCAGGGGACTCACAGGAATCTTCTCCAGCACCAGAGTTCAAAGGCCTCAATTCTTTGGCGCTCAGCATTTCTTATGGTCCAACTTTCACAGCCATACATTGCAACTTGGAAAACCATGGCCTTGACCATAAATGAGAGGTATAGGTGATAACTAATTATGAGGATGATACATCTCAGAGACTAAACATTCATCCAAGAAAAGGTCATCTGCCTATGCTGTACACTGTACCCTTTGGACACTTTCTTAAATCTCCAATCGATTCAGGAATCATGTTCAGAGCTAATTGTATTGCACTCTGCCTCATTTCGCTATTCGTTTTTACATGTGCCTATTTCATCCTTTCCTACTGCTGGTTTTGATCTTGACAGATCCTGACCTGGTGGGTTTCACTTGGAGAGAAATCTGTGACAGATTTGGACGGACGTAATAAGAGCTGTTTCGCTACACCTTTTCTGCTTGCTCTTAACTTCCTGGCAGGCACGTGATAGTTAGAGCCAAACCGTGTGAGACAGGGAAAGCATAACAGGTCTGCGGTTGCTAAGATGAGTAGGAGAAAAAAATAACTGGTAGAAAACCATTTTTTTTTTCTGCAAAAGATAGAAGGAAAAAAGAGAGAAGGAACTGAGGTGGGGTTATCTAATTGTCGCTAGAGAGAGCAGAAGAACTGGGGAGATGCAAGGAGATTTGGACGGGTTCAGAGAGCTGACCTAGAAAATAACGAGAGAAGGAAAAGGGAATCCACTTGGAGGCAAAGAGGTCTATAGAGGAAGAAAAGAAGGACGTGTTTAAGGCAGACTTACGATAGAGTAAGGAGAACGTACAGTAGGGAATGAAGAACAGGAAGAAAAGAAATACATTTAAATAAACCTGTCATGGTTCAAAGGTGGACCAGAGTATAAGAACATAAGAAGAGCCATGCTGAATCAGGCCAAAGCCCATCGAGTCCAGCATTCTGTGCCACACAGTGGCCCACCAATTGTACATGGGGATCTTGAGCAGAAAGAGAAGGCAAAACCCTCCCTTTCCCTTGACCCCCAACAAATGGGACTCAAGGGAATCCTGCCTGCCTCAACCAACATAGAGGCGGCACATGGACATCCGTTTTAATAGCCACCGATACACTTGGCCTCCATGAATCTATCTAGCCCTGCCTTGAAGCTGTCAAGGCTGACAGCTGTCACGACCCCTTCTGGAAGTGAATTCCATAAATCAACGACCCTCTGGGTGAAGAAATATTTCCCTTTATTTGTCCTCACTTTTTTAGCTATGAGCTTTAGGGAGTGTCCCCTTGTCCTGGTATTGTGTGATAGAGAAAAGAATTTTTCTCTATCCACCTTTTCTATCCCATGCATGATTTCATACACTTCGATCAAGTCACCCCTTAAACGCCGTCTTTCAAAGTTGAAGAGACCGAGGCGTTGCAATCTGGTTTCATAAGGGAGGCGCTCCATTTCCTTGATCATTCTTGTTGCCCTTTTTTGCACCTTTTCCAGTATCTTCTGCTCTAGTCAGTCTAGAATAAAATAGAGCTGGAAGGGTCCTTAGAGGTCTTCTAGTCCAGCCCCCTGCTCAAGCAGGAGAACCTATATACCATCTCAGACAGGTGATTTTCTAGTCTCTTCTTAAAAACCTCCAGTGATGGAGCACCCACGATTTCTGGGGGCAAGCTGTTCCACTGGTTTATTGTCCCCCACTGTCAGTTTAAGTTTCTCCTTAATTCCAGATTGCTTCTCTCTTTGATCAGCTTCCAACCATTGTTTCTTGTCCTGCCCTCTGGTGCTCTTTGTAACAGCCCCTCAAATACTGGAATACTGCTATCATGTCTCCCCTATTCCTTCTTTTCTTTAGACTAGCCAAACCCAAGTCCCGTAGCTGTTCTTTGTATGTTTTAGTCTCCAGGCCTTTGATCTTCTTAGTGGCTCTTCTCTGAATTTTTTCCAAACTCTCAACATCTTTTTTGTGATATGGTGACCAAACTTGGCTGCAGTATTCCAGGTGTGGCCTGACTAGAGTTTTATAAAGCGGTACTAATACTTCACGTGATCTTGATTCTATGCCTCTATTTATACAACCCAGGATTGTATTAACTTTTTTGGCTGCTGCTTTACACGGTTGGCTCATGGTCAAGTGATCGTCCACTAGGACTCCAAGGTCCCTCTCGCAGTTGCTGTTTCTGAGCCAGGTCTCACCTAATGTGTACTTAAACCTTTGATTTTTCCTGCCTAAATGTAAAATTTTGCTTTTCTCCAGACTGACACTCATTTAGTTGGATAGGGCCCATTGTTCAAGTTGGTGAAGATCTTTTTGGATCCCGAGTTTGTCTACTGGGGTGTTAGCTACTCCTGCCAGTTTGGTGTCATCTGCAAATTTGATGAGTTCCCCTTCAGTTTCCTCATCTATGTCATTTATGAACTTTATGATTTGCCCCAGTTCAGAGATAACTATTTGTCTTCCTTGTCTTTCTGTTGAATAGTTGCACTACTTGGCAAGTGTTTATCTGTGAAATAAATTTCAAAAATGAGTTGGGTCAGAAGTTGTGGCGTCTTCTTTTGCAGAACCAAAGGTACAGGTGGCCTTGCAGCAGCACGGAGCCCAGAGGGTGCCCAACATGGAGCAGAACGGCGTAAAAGCATACAACCATCCAAGGCACGTTCCTCGAAGTGAACCCCGGCTGCCGAGGAACGAAAAGCCGCCTCGCTTTCAAAGAGATAATCAGAACGCAAGACACAACGTGGACGGAAGTGGCTTTTCGAGGGCCAGGCCTTCGGAAAGGCCGAACGCCCTGGGTCCCGATCAGTGGACGGAGGAGAAAAACAAGTGCGACAGACTTTATCCTCGGAAAGATTTTGGGTACCCCACAGCTGGCCATTCGGGGGACCCTCATTTCAAGAGGAGGGAGACCCCCATGCAAAACCGGCCGGGGAAAATTGGCTCGCTCCTCGAAATGAAAGAGAACGCCGTCAGCCAAGATCCAACCGACAACAACCATCAGAAACAAAGAAGTCAGCTACATCTCCCCAACCATTTCTGCGATAGGAAGACGTTGATCCTCGCGAGCGATTCTTTTACCGGCTTAAAAAACGAGCCGCCGTTCGGTCTGGCTGTCGACTACCCGAACCCGGTTCGAACTGATCCCTTTTGTTCCGTACCCAATGGCGATTTGGAACACTTCCCCAAAGGGAGGAGGGTCGGACCTATTAAAATGCCTCCTCCCCATATGGCCGTGCCCTTCGATGTCAAAATGTACTATGACCCCGGTCCCAAAAAACGATCTGGGCCCATCAAGCCGGAAAAAACATCAGAGCCCCCTGTTTCGGGAGAATACGGGAAAAGCTGGCAAGTGGGAGACGAGTGTTTTGCTCTTTATTGGGAAGACAATAAGGTATGTTTTTGTTCCCAGCCAAAGCTCACATCGTTGTATTCGAAGTGGCTGTCATTTTTCTGGTGAGGTTATCATGTTGCATTGGGGGGAAAAGGGACATTAGCT
Organism: Bothrops alternatus; assembly: GCA_034064705.1. NCBI lineage: Eukaryota > Metazoa > Chordata > Lepidosauria > Squamata > Viperidae > Bothrops > Bothrops alternatus. Next base: position 70,800 of record JARGCV010000359.1, on the reverse strand, counting down.
TTGTAGCAAAACGTGCTTTATCCTCTATTGGCCTATAACGGGTAGGCAACCTTGGCTCTTTTATGACTCCTGGACTTCAACTCCCAGAATTCCCGAGCCAGCCTGGCTCAGCTTGGAAGCCTCTCCCTTTCCCCTCAGCGTGGCTGGCTCAGGAGTTCTGGGAGTTGAAGTCCACGAGTCATAAAAGAGCTAAGGTTGCCTACCTCTGGCCTAGGCCTAGGCCGCTTTATGACTCATGGACTTCATCTCCCAGAATTTCTCAGCCAGCATGGGGAAACTATGGCCTCTTCATGACTGGAGGACTTCAACTCCCAGAATTCCTGAGCCAGCATGGGGGAAATAAGGCCCCTTCATGACTCGTGGACTTCAACTCCCAGAATTCCTGAGCCAGCCTGGCTCAGCTTGGAAGCCTCTCCCTTTCCCCTCAGCGTAACTGGCTCAGGAGTTCTGGGAGTTGAAGTCCACGAGTCATAAAAGAGCCGAGGTGGCCTACCCCTGTCCTATAAAAACAAACCAGCTCTTTGAAGCCAAGATATGTAGGTGTTCTTCTGATCTAGTTCATATTTGTAGCTGCAGACAATCTTTCTTAAAAGCCGTTGAGTTCCGGGGATGCTAAATTGATTGGTGATAGACCCGCAAAAGATGGTGAGCCTCTAAAAGGGGATTCCCTTCTCAAGGCTTTCTAGTCCCCAGTGTTCTTAAGAGATTGATATGAAACCTTAAGAAAGGTAGGATGTTTTAGTCAAATTTGGTTTTTAAACAAGCAGGGATGGCTGGAACGGATTCCAGTACTTTTAAGA